>VUYV01000333.1:128762-149782 GCA_008711295.1 Anarhynchus alexandrinus | reverse complement strand
AGAGAATATTTTAGATAAGAAAAATAAAAGGATCTCAGGAAATTCATATGCAGCTCTTAGTGAAACAGCAAGCGTGTCTCCCTTGCAGTGAGACTCTCCATATGGCTCCTCCACAAGTGGTGATAGAGAGAATTTTCTGCTGAAAAAAATTAAGCCTGGAGGTGAAAACTTCAAAGGGGCTGAACTCTGAATCCAGCAAGAGCCTTATGCACGTCCAGGAGCTGAGAAGAGCAAGTGTTGATAAAGCACTTCAAAACCTCGCCAAGCCTGTGATCAGGCTTCTCCTGCAGCTCCGCTGCGGTGGGAGACCGCGCTCTGGCCAGCCGTACGGGCACCAGCACCGGCGGGGACCAAATGCGAATCAAACCCTTTGAAATCCCACAAAACCGTTGTGTGAACGGAGACGGGGGTGAGGACAGCAGAGGAGTCAGGGGCGGGAGGGCGCTGGGCAGGTTAAGGGAACCACGTGGGGACCAGCCTGAGCTCACCAACCCCAAAGCCCCGCTGGTGTAGGCTTTGAGCAGCGTTCAAGGCTCAAGATCGGGTGGGATATTCATGAGAGATCCGCTTTCTTTTGGTAGAGAAAATCTACCATTCAGGCTTGCAATGGAAGACGCTGGGGGCTCTGAGCTTTTGGTGCTCCTAAATGGTCTGAGGTTTCTCGAGACAAGTGGGTCCCAGAGGGGCAGAGAAGCACTGTGGGCTTGAAGCACAGCCCGTTGTAGCCAAGGAAAGATCCTCAGGGTCTTCAAGTCCCTAATTATCTATTTTTGTATTGTATTCTACCCCTAAACTTCTGCAGGAGTGCTTTCCCCTGCCTTGCTTCAATTATTAACGTACCCCAAAGGAAACGTAGAAGCCCAGAGAGGTTCTTGGCAAAGAAAGGAGCTGCACAGGACGAGCGGCAGAAGTTGGAGGAGCAGAAGGGAACATTTCTTGGCATGGCGTTGCTCAAGAGCCCCGTGCACTTGCTGGTGGCACACCAGCGCCATGCTGCCGTCCCGCTGGCCGAGGCACAGGCACAGGACGAGATCCTGCTCTGGGTTATACCACCACGTCTCTGCCCTGTCTCCGTAGGTCTCCGAGCACTCAGAGCTCATGGCCACCACGGTCAGAGTTTCACCTCTCCTGGAGCGTCGTGAAAGGAGAAGCTGCCCCGTTCGGCGCCGTAAGTGCAGTTGGCAATGCCAAACCAAACGGAGCCGAGCAGGAGCTGCAGGAGCCCAGCGTCTCTGGGAATCAGGCCACCTCTGCTGAGACGATGCACCCAGGCCTCGGCGGTTTGAAGCCTCTCGCGTGGTGCTGCCGATCCCTGCAGGCAGGCGGGGGACGTGCGTGGACCCGTCAGGCAGGAGGTGCTCAGCCCCAGCGTGTCCCCGGGCTGCGCCACGGGCTGCCGTCGCCTCCGCCGGCTGGTCCTTTCCCCCTTGGAGAAGTGGAATTGCTGTATTGCTGGCACATGAAAGAAATAGGAGTTTTCTTGCTGCAAGCCATAGAAAGCAGACTTCATTCAGTTCCTGAATAATTTAGAATACAAGCCTTTGATTAATTTCATGAGAAAAAGGAAACAAAGTTAGCTATAACTATAGGCCATTCAAAGTATGGATTGCCAGCAAAAATGTGCAAAGCGCTGTCATGAGAGGATTAATTACATAGATTAAATATTTTATAAGTTAAATAATGTGTATTTTTTGGAGACAAAATGGAATGTCATTTTTTCCCCCAAGACAGGGAAAGTAACTGTATTCACTTCCATTTAGCCCACAGAGTAACACAGACTCCAGTGACAGAGGAGGATGGATCAGGGCTGTAATTCCCATCTGGCACCAAAATCTATATTCTGAGCAGCATTTCATCTTCTCCCCGAGAGCCCGGCTCCGAGCTTTCAAGTCTCTGTCAGTCGTGAGGTTCTTCTCGGGGGGGAGAAGAAAAGGGTCCTGGCAATCGTTAGTCTGTCTATTATAGCCTTCCAAGATCTGGGAGGAAAACAGACTGTGTAGGGTGGGTTTAATTATTGTGTTATTGTCCCGAAGGATAATGGCAGAGTCTTTCGAACTGTCTTCCTTTTCCCTTTGCAGAAAGGAAGACCTGAAGCCAATTTCTGACTCTGACCCGTCCAGAAAGCGAAATCCCTCTGCAGAAGCGTTTGCTCAGTGGCTCACAGGGCACCTCCCGCCGCTCTGCCGCGGGAGTCACTGCCAGAGGTGTGGGTGCAGCTGAGGTTTTCAAACCATGGGGTGGATTTGGCCATAGGGGCCACCCCACGAGCCCGGTCCCGGGCAGGTCCAGCGCCTGCGCCCTGCTGGCCGGCGGGTGCTGCCACCTCCCCCGGCGCCCAGCGAGGAGGCACTGGACACCGCGCTCTGAAATCCCCGGGGTACCCAGAAGTTTTGTCAGCCGCTCATTTGGAGGAGACGTTACGCACTTGACTCCCACTGCTGGCTAAAAGCCCGCTCGCCGGGCCGGGTCCGCGGGCGCCGGGCTGGGAACGGCCCCACAGGCGGTGGGAGCCTCCGCGTTCGCTGCCCGTCCTGCCCAGCGCTCGGCAGCAGCGACGGCCGATCCCTCCCGAGCACTGCCCACCAGCGGCTCGGGCGAGCGAAATCACTCGTTGGGTCAGAAGAGCGCACAAAAAGGGCCCCTCTGGGAGACTTTGAGGAGGAGTAAAGAGGAGGTTTTGCCTTCAATCAATTCTGCGCAACTGCTGACCCTGTCACTGCAGAACTGTGCGCACAGGAAAACTCTCCAGTCTGGATTCAAGTTTAAACATCGAATTGCTTTTGAATGGGCTTAGATAAATATTCCTTCTCTATGCACTCCATTCCGGAGACTCCTGCGCTGCTCAGGCACAGCCCAGACCCGCGGGAGCGGGGAACGCCGGAGCTGCCTCCCGCGGGAGCGCACCACGGAAGGGCTCCCCGGACTCTTCACCGTGGGCACACGACGTTGCTCTCTGCTAAAAGGGCAAAGTTTTGGCGAGCAAGGGCGAAACCTGCAAAGCGCATGGCAAGAGCGGGTTAAAAGGATGAGCAGCTTCCCCAGTAGCCAGAAGGTTCACAGCTGCTGGCGGTGACCCTCCAATTAGGCTTTAAGGAGGAGGTCTGGGTGAGGAGGAGGAGGACAACAACAACAGCAATAAGGCTTACTTGATGTCACCTGCTTCTCCAGAGGAAATGAAAATGCCAGCACAGGCAGCCCCGGGGGAAACTTTGGAGGGAGAAGGGTGGTGGAAGAGGGACTTGCTGCCTGCTTAAATTGTGAGTAGTTGTTTTTCCTTTTTTCTCTCTCTTTTTTTCTTTTTCTCCAGTACAATTTCCTGAGGGTTCCCTCGTGTCTTTCTCCCTGCTGAGTGCGGCGGGGGATGCGTTTGGGGATGGTGTGTGAGCAGTGCTTTGGGTCCAGGGTGCTTCCCTGAGCTCGGCTCGCTCTGCCGGCCGGGGGTCTCGGGGGTCAGTGCCCATCGGTGCCTGCGCTGAACAGGGCACTGGCGTCAGGGGCTTCTTCGCTGTGTGTGGGGATGGGAGGGGAACCCATAAGTATGGGGACAATCTAAGTATTCGGTAACCAGTTACCACTGGAATCTCCGCTGTGAAGAGGAGAGTGGGAAGCGCCTCCTGTGGTTACAGTCCTGGGGTGCTTGGTGCTGTGCAGGTGCAGGCTGAGAACGGTTGTTCTTGCTAATTAGCTCGTGCTGCCTCAGCGGAGGAGAGAGGAGAAGGTTCCTCAGGTGTGTGCTGCCCTGCCGGCCCCCGGCGGTGGTCCCTCTGTCCCCTCCAGCATCTGGCCCAGCAGAAACCCAGGCTGGTCCGGGGACTCTGCCCTCCTCTCCGCAGGGCGAAGTGTCCCCATGCTGGTGACAGGGCTTCTGACTTTTATGACCGTATTTTGTTGCATATTAATGCCACTAATGACCTGAGCAGAGCCACGGTCTGCTGGGCTCACCTTTCCTCCAATCTAAACTACTTCCATCCCAACTTGAGCATCAGTATTTGTGCTGGTGTTTATTGCTTGATTCAAGTCCAAAACATCTGATGGCTATTGCATTTTTCTTATTGCAAATATTTTATTTCCTAAAAGCTAAAGAAAAAACCCCAACGGACACCCCACCCCACCCCCCCATGCCTGTATAATCTTCTCCATTTGGAGCTGACATGCATGCTAATAAAGGTGTGAAGAAGATCACCCTTGTGAGGCAAAAGAGAGATGGAGCCCAGTAACGAGTCTGAGCCAAAGATGCGCTCGCTGCCTGGCACTCTTCATGCTAATCTATAGCAATTAAAATATAGTATCTTCTATTTTACACTGAACAATGAGGGCTGCTAAAGAATGGCGATGCAGTCACAGATACTCCTGTGAGCCTTTAATCTTTAAGTGTTTCTTCTGAATTTTGAAAAATAAATTATGCTTATACTCCCTAAGTGTTGAAACAAAAGGCGGGGTTTAGTTTCATATAAGGCAGTTGTATAATGATTAATTAGTTTTCAACGTGATACACTGAAACTTCGGATGAGGCAACTAGGAATTTAATTTGGGCTTTCATGCTACTGGGCAGACTGGGGAAGTCCACTCGGTTAGTGGGTCATCTTCTCGGATGGAAATGACCCTCTGCCATTATCTGTGTTTGGATTCAATGTCTTCCCACTGTCCGCTCCATCCCCGTGGGTCCTTCTCGCCACACACCAGCTCTCCCTCGGCACCGCTCTCCCCCCACCTCCAGAACACGTGGAACCCCCCACCATCACTGCCCCGCTGCCTTTCCACTCAGCTCTTGCGTTCCCCAGTCGGTCTCCTGCGAAGCCTTTCTCTCACGTGCTGAGCCCTCGTCTCTCCCAGTGCATCTCAGAGCACTGGGGCTGCTCAGGACCGTCCTTTGGTGACCACACAAGAGTGGTGTGTGGGCCGTTAGAGAGCCGTGATGGGGCAGAGACCCCTCCTGTGTCCGGGGGATGCTCGTCCCCGGCGCGAGCCGAGCCCTGCCCTGCCTGCCCCGGGAGCGCTGGTCCTCTGCCTTGCAGGCAGGGGAGGTTCGCACGCGCGCACGCTCCCCGCTTCAGTAATTTCTCAGTCCTTGTCCCATTTGTGCCACTCTCTCCTCGAGAAAAGGGAGTTAAGAGGCAATTTGCTTTGGAAAATTACAATTATGTTATTGGTTGAGTAAAAAGGAACTGTTTTATTGAAGCTTACAATCCCGCGTGTTTCTCTTCCTCACAAATATCCTATTACATGCTCAGAGACCACCCACACGCTTTACTGCTCTTACATTTGCCCTGCAATCTTTCATGCCGGTTGACTTTTCATTTCCAAATCCCTTTTTACATTAAACACAGACCCACACACTCTGACCCATTTTTCTTTGAAATAAATCATAAGTCCATGCCAGCAATGACTCGAGGTGTTCTTCAGAATTTGTAAACAGCGCTAAAGTCTTGTGGGAAATGTCACAAAGCGTTGGTCTGAATTTATTAAGTAGTTTCTCAGCTTAAATGTGTACGTTCCTGTGCGCAGCGTGACAGCGTTTCTACCTGTAACGGCAGTTGATGGGCGGTCGGTCGCTGGGTGACCCTCGGGTCCCGCGTGGGGCTCCTGAAAGCTCCCGCGGAGCCCTGCAGATCCATAAATGGGAAGGAGCTTTGTGGCTGCACAGGCTGATTTCATAAGGGGACAAAGAATCTGTTTTGCAGCTTCCTATTAACGTTCCACTTGGAAAAAAAGAGAGGAAAAAGCGCAATTTCTTTGGCCCTGGCCGGGATTTGCTGGGTCTTGCCCGCTCGGGGGATAGCGCTGACTCTGCAAAGGTCCCAGCAGTTCACGCAGCCGCCAGTGATGCCCGAAGCGGTGCCCAGCGCCCGGTCAGGGCACGGGGCGAAGAGCCCCCCCCCCGGCGCAAGGGGAGCGGGTGCCTGTGCTGCGCAGTCGTTGAACTGAGCTGCGGGCGGTGCAGCAGCCCCCACGTTCGCGCTGCTGCTTCCCCTCTTGTTTTGCGTTCTCTTGCATTCCCCTTCGTTCCCCAGCATTGGCTTTTCTGCTTTTCAGTGTTTTCTTTTTTTTCGGTATGCCCTCCTCAGTGCCAGGGGCAATCATTCCCCGCACAGACCACTCTAAACCACATTATTCAGGAGTGGCAAGACCTTTTTTTTTGTTTTCTTTTACTCCAGAAGGAAAAGCTGTGATCCAGATGGTGCTCCCGTGTGTCACTCATGAGTGGAGAGCAGTGGGTCACACCCGCGCCGACCCGGCGGGTGTTGTGGCTGTGTTCTGTACCTCTCGTGGAGGGAGGTATAAATTTGGGAGAACCCTTCCTCCAAACCTATGGAATCTCTCCTCCTGCTCTGCAGAGGAACAGTCCTTTATTTGAGACGTTTTCCAGTGTTGCTAAACGAAACACGGGGGGCAGGAGGCGGCGAGCCACCCGCGAGGAGATGCCTGGGTAGGGTTTAGCAGGTTTTCCCTAATCTCGAGGCCCACAGTCTCGTTTTCCCGGGGCATCGGCTGGAGTCCAGCCACTGCTATAATTAGTAGTGTTAATGGAGGTGCTGAGGATTTTGCGGCCACACCATGCGGTTTCCATCCAGCTCCGTATCCTGCCTCGAGCGCTGCCCTGCACCACCTGCTCGGAGAGTGTAAGAAGAACTAAGTAGGCAATTCCGGCATCAGAAAGATGTATTGCCCATTGAAGCACGTTGGACATAAAAGCAGAACAGCTTTTAATTAAAATTTCCTCCACCCGCCACGTAGGGCCTAAACAAGGAACGGGAACAAAAACTCCCGGCACTTTACTGTAACAAGAGAAAAGCATCTTTGAAGTCGGGAGCAGAAAGCGCTGAGGAGAGGGGGCTGTGCCCGGGGAGCGGCGGGCAGGAGGGCAAACGTGGCTTTGGCTGAAGCATCATCTGTGGGAGGGTTTCCTTCAGCCTCGTGGCCCGGCCACCGAGTGTGAGTTTTCTGGATGCCGCGGCCACGCGGCGCTGCGAGGAGTACGGTGGAGGGGCGGCGAAGAGAGCTGCCAGTCCGGCTTCGTGCGCCTTTCATCTTCATTCCCCGCACGGCAGCGCAGATGCCCAGAGAGATGGCTCAGTGATCTATTAACGAATTTGTGCCGCCGCGGCTGCCTGGCTGTAGCCCGGGACGCGATGGGGCTGGGGGGAAGATGGCAGCAGCAGGCTGCCCACGGGCCAGGGCGCCCCTCTGCTGTGCTGGTCCGGCAGACGTTGTTCCCATCGGTGCGTCGTTCCCGGGGTGGCACACGGCGCTCTCAAAGGGCGTCTTTCACTCTAGGGCTTTTGTCGTTCCTGATGACTTGTGTTAGTGTAAAAGCTAATTTTGTGGCAGGGAGATACGAGAGGGCAGCACTGCTTCCCTGCTTTTCCGGGGTGGATGGTAGCATTAGTGTGGAACTATTAATACAACTATTAGAGAAAACAGTGTTTTGCGTTTATTGGGAATGACCTTAAGAGTTTATTATATCTACTTCACTGCTTTTAGAAGATTCTGACCTGGCTTATAGCTAGCTGGTAGACAGACACCACCTCGCTTTCCAGACCTATTTAGACAGGAGACACACGCTCCCGTGCCCCGCAGAGCGCCCTGGCTGTCCTTCTAGACACTGGGGTGGGATCCCAGCGCGCCACACGGAGCCACCCGCCCACCTCCCCTCCTGGGACCGGGCTCTCACGGCGGGGCAAGTCGCTGAGCGCTGGTGATGATCTGCTGGTGCTCTTGGCTTCGCCATGGGGATGCTGTCCCCGCTGCCCTGTGGAAGGAAGCAGAGGGCTGTCCCTGGCTGTGACCCTGCCAAGGCAGCCTGGGCGCAGCTGGACGGGACCAGACCCATTTTCCTTCATCTCCCCCAACAGATGCTGATCCTTTTGGATTGTGCTTATTCAGAGCAGTTTAAGGGAAAATACCTTGTGGCAGACCCACTCCTCCCGGAGCATCTCCGTGCATGCACGGGCACGGCGCAAGTACAGCAAGTTCCTTAAAAAACACCTTAAGTGTAAATATGCGGCATCTCTGCGTAGAATGGTCCTCCAGAGAAAACCTGCATAAATACACATTCTACAGAAATCAAGTGAGAATGACACAGGAAATGTTAAAATACTGCCCTGAGGGCTTCCAAACTGACTGGGAGGAACTGAGAGGCCTTTACTCTGTGCACCAAGGGACGGGGGTTAGCCAAAGCCCTCTGCAGCAAGAGGAGGAGGAGGAGGAGGAGAGGTGCCGGGGCAGGAGGGGAGGGAGCTGCGCGTGATCGGGAGAGCACATCGGGGTTAAGCGCTGCTCTCTGCTTGGGATGTATCTGTATTCTTGAAGAGTTTATTGTTAGCAATCGCGTTACAGCAGCACCTGAGGCTTTGAAATAAATGAGAGCTCTGCAGTGCTCACCACCGCGCAGACGGAGCCGGCCCGAAAGGCTCTGCGGTGTGAAGGGGGGCCGGGACGGTGCTGGCTGTCCCTGCCCCGCCGTGGGCACGGGCTGTGCTGTGTCACGCGTGGGGGCTGCTGGAGAGCCACAGTCTCTACTTTGCCAGGCTCTGACCTGCCTCTGGAGACGGGGCTGCAGGGCTCAAGCTTTCCTGCGGCACTCAGTGCTTTCGGGGAGCGTGCCAGGGCTCGCCAAGGTGCCAGCCCCGACAGCAGCCGGGTTCCTCGGGGCAGCGTCCGACCTCAGCTGCATTGGAGCAAGTGCAGGGGGTCCTCCGCTGCTGCGCACGGGGCAGTGACCGCTCATGAAACCACAGAGGTTCAAAGGGTTTTGGCTGCCGTACCCTGACGTGCTGGTCGGTACGCAGCTACGGCAGGGAGAGCGATGAGCGAGACCCCGGTCGATGAACAGCCGGGTCACAGCCCACAGCCTCCTCCGTCTTCCCTGCGCCTTGTCTCCGGGGAGGGTGGGCCACCACGAGGGGTCCTCTCTCGGGCATCAGTCAGGCCAGACCCGCCGGGTAGGTGAAATGCCCAACTGCAGAGCCTGGCAGTCGTCAGGAGCACCAAACTCGGTGTATGAGCAGGAAAAAATCCAAGCAGAGAAGTCTCTCTGTTCTCTTGGACTTAATGCCGATGGGTGAAATGAGCTTTAGCTGGTGGCTGTCGCTGGTGATGTATTTTCCAGATGCAAACAGCACTTCTGGAACTCCAGCGGTTACACAAAGGCGAGTTGGGAGTGCATTAAATGAGTTCATCCTGGATGTGCGTGCGCGGTTCCCAGCTGATCAATTACCTGCAGTGCCAGGCAGCGAGACGTCCATTATTTGTGAGCTCCTCTATGGCCCCAACCCAAGATCCGGCTATAGATCAAGTTCAAAGCCAAGCCAAGCACTTTCCTCCCAGCACGGCGTGGGGGCTGTGCCCGGCCCCGGGTCCTCCCCTGCTTGCAGCAGTAACAGCACTTACGACGCTTCGAGGAAGAAGAGGAGGAGGGTTTCGCGGGGAGCGGGTCCCGGCCCCGCTGAGCTGCGCGGCGGAGGCAGCGCCGGGTGAGTCCTTTCACCTTCCAGCACTGCTCAGCCCGTGCTGGCTGTGCTCCTACAGAGTTTTCCTCTTTGTTCAGAGCGCCAATTACTGCTCTGTGAGACGGCATTTATCCAGCCCAAATTGTTCTACGCTGAACAGAATCCTTAAACAAATAGAAATGAAAAGGGCCTCAAGTTCCCGGGTCTGCGCAGAGAAACCCATTTCCTTCTGACGCCGCCATCTGTGCCGCTCTCCTGCCGTCCCCGAGCTGCCGGGCCGGGGAATTCGTGCACTCAAATTCATTGACATTCTGTCCCTCGTTTGCTGTCTGCTCCCAAGATAAGCTTAATAATGCCAAAGCTGCCTTACACAGAGCTCCTTCTCAAATCTGTTTGGTTTGTATCAGTTTATCTGCTCTCGGCAAAGCCAGCGAGCGGTTCCGAGTCGAGGAAAAAAGCCCCATCCTCCCTCCGTGCCCTGAGGGCCTCGCTGCTCCCCTGGCCTCCCCGCTTCAGCCTCCGCTGGTGTGTTGGTCTCTGTTAGTGGGGCTTCTCGGGCTGTCTGCCCTTCCCAGTGCCCCTTTGGGGTGAGAAGTGGCTTCAGGGGTCACTTTTACCCACATCTGACTCTGTATCTTTTTCTCAAATTCTGCATCTCTGAGCTCCATTTGCATTTGACGTTTCTTACCCAACCACACTTACAGGAAGGGTATGGATTCTTGAAGTGATAAAGAAACCTGCGGGCTTAAGGGGAAAGCTGGAGCGTGTGAGGCTGTGTGATCTGGTTGGAGCACGGGGAAAGGCAATGTAAATGCCAGCCAAGATCCGGAAGATGTAAGCACTGAGGAGAGGAGAAGGGCTCGGCGTACAAGAGGAGACAATCCCCTCAGTAACGAATTGGTTTCTCCACCTGATGGTGCGGAAGGAGCGCCCCAGCACCTGCCCCTGCTGCAGTACCGGCACTGGGCCCCGCTCCATCAGGGGTCTCTTGGCTCCTTCGCAGAGAGAAGCCATCAGCGGTGGTGCGCCGGTTCTTGAGGGACACCATGGGAAGCCTCTTCTGGGCACGGTGACACCGGAGTTTCTGCCGAGCCAATTTCTGACAGGGCACCAGTGCAATCCGCTGCTCCTGAGAGGTTTCCCGTGGCGGATGTCTCCGTTCCTGTGCGCGTTACAAAGGCAGCGAGGAAGGGAGGAGGGTTGTCTTGGCTCCCGATGAAGCAGTCTTCACAAGCTCCAAGCTGCAGGGCAGGAGGGCTGCTCGCTGTGCCGTGCTTACGGGACAGCAACAAGCACGGGCTGCTGCCAGAAATAAGCTTGTTTAGCTTTGGGCAGCTACGCTGCGCCTTCTTGAGCTGCTGCCACTCCATCTGTCCTCTGCTTACTACCTGCCCTGCTGGCTTCATCCTCCCTTGCCCAAAGAGGCTTCCGAAGAGGCTGCTTTGACCCCTTGGAGAAGGTCTCGGTGGGTGCTGGCACGTGTTTTCCATCACTGCTTAAGGAGCCAAACCCCGGGAGATGACTTTGAAGGTACCGCTGCCGACAGCTCTTCCCAAAGGGCAGCAGCGGGTGCCAGCGCTGCTCCGTGCCGTGGCCCTCTGTGGGGCTTCCGCCTTAAGATGAACTGCCAAGGAATAATGTCCTCGTGGTGTGTACGTGTTGACAAACCAAGCGGTTTTAATTGCTCTCCCTGGCAGCCGGCGCACGGCAACCTGTCCCCCTGGCAGCGAGGTGCTGGTGGGAGGCGGAGGCGGCGCCGGGGGGCCGGCAGGAGAGGGGGCTCGTGCTCGCTCCCCCCGCTGCCCGTTTGATCCCACTTTGACGGGCACTTGCTCTTCAGCAGGGGCGCCTGATGGACTCCGGCGGGCAGAGAGCCGCCGGAGCAGATGGGCAAGGCTGCGGCTGCCCGGCGCACCGCGCGCAGGTCCTCGGTCGCATCCTTAGCCCCGGAGCGCCGGCAGAGCCAACCTCCTGGAAGACAGGAGACTTGTAATCGACGGGGATGCTTGTGGAGGGGGACGTGTCACTCAGCGGTGCTTGCCTGGGGGAAGGATCTAGAGAAACGCCGAGTACAGCGTGTCTGTACCCTCCGCGTGACATTAAGAGTATGTGAAGTTCGGGTGGGTAGTGCCTCCTTC
The DNA here is from genome assembly GCA_008711295.1 of Anarhynchus alexandrinus. NCBI lineage: Eukaryota > Metazoa > Chordata > Aves > Charadriiformes > Charadriidae > Anarhynchus > Anarhynchus alexandrinus. The sequence continues at coordinate 138,195 of VUYV01000333.1, read as the reverse complement.
CAAATAGCCACGTTATCGTTTGCCAACATAATTATATCTGGCTACAAATATCCACTGCTGCTCTGCTGGTTTCCACTGGCCTGCACACTAGAAGATGCGGAGTGCGATGGGCGTAGGGCTTCCGCAGGAGGCCGCTCTGGCTCCCTGCGCTCCCCCCTGCCTCCCAGAGGACGCGGTGGAAGGGCTGTGAGCTCGGGGCTGTGCTGAGCGCCGGGGGTCCTGCGCCCCTCCGTGCTGCCCAGTGCCCCGCGGCAGTGGCCGTGCTGTCCGGGAGCGGGGCAGGAGCATCCTCAGCCTGCGCAGGGGCGGCTCCGCCGGCGGAGGGCAGGTTTTGTGCTGCTGCGAGCACAGTAACACATGGAGAAATGTCTTCCAGCTTCACCTCCAACTTCTGACTCTAAGGTGATTTTCTCCAACTTCTGACTCTAAGGTCATTTTCTTCTGTTAGGAAGTAAAAATTGCCATTAGAATTGTTCTTTTGCGCAAGGAGGCATCTTTTTGCCGGTGAGAGGTTCGCTGCTGCCATGTCCTGCTGCGCTGGTTCTTCCGCGGGCGCTGAGCCATGGCTCCCGCAGCTCCTCCTGCCCCGGGCTGGGGCTCATCTCCAGGCGCCTCCCGCCCGTGTCCCTCCGGCGCTGGTACCCGGAGAAAGACGGGAGAAACAATCTGTTGGTGCTCGCGCTCCCTTTGCACATTATACGGTTACACGGGAATTAATTTTAAAATATGCCTTATCTTGTTTGTGACTTCAGTCTCCCTCGGGGTAAGAGAAATCATGTTCAAACCAATTACTGTTCACCCAGGAGTTGCTCTACCAGTTTCTTCCCCTGCGAATGCTGTTGGCCGGGTACGGGCAGGCTGACTGCCGGGGACGAGGCGGCAGAGCTTGGCACCAGGTCTGATTTGTATAGAGTGCATCCTTTACATTAAAATTGTAATTACATTCATGTTCTTGGGCACAATACTTAATGATAAACTCTTCGGTCTTTCCTCTGCAGTCCCCATCCCTTTTCCGCTCCTTTGAGCAGTACAGCACCGCCGGCCGCATGGCTTTTTCAGGCTCCAGTGTCTCTTGATGTACAGGGGGGTTTATTCTTTTTAATCAGATGTGCTATTTCAGATTATTTTATTTTCTGGACCCATATAACTGACAGAGATGTGCCGTCTGTCTCCCAAACATCAGGATTCATGATGGTGCTGTGAAATGTTTGCTTTTAGTGCGCTCGTAAAAACACAGGACAAGTCAAAGTGGAGCTGTCCTGGGGTTCAACCGATCGATAAATCACAGCTTACGGGGCTGGTGGCTTCGCTTCTGATCTTCGTGCAATGGGAGTTCTTTGGATGCATTTTTTCCACTTACTTTGTAACATAATATAAAGTATTAAACAAAAAGTTCTCGTAGATGGAATGCAGATTTTATTTTTACTGGATCAGTGGAAAATAAACTTTTCTCCCTAAATCTTATTACTTCAAGAAACATACTCATCTCAGGGGTAACAAGATTCGTAGCAAAGAGTTTATGCCTGCAGTAGATCTGCAGACACCCTCTGCTATTATATTAATGTGATATATGATGATGGGTGATGTAGTATGTACTTATTTTTCTTCATTTGTAGTAAACCAGCTGCAGATAAATAAGGAGAGGATCAGGCAATTAACCCTTTGGGCTCTGTGCCGTGCGAGGAGCAGCAGCCTCCGAGCCCGACTGCTGCCCTGGCTGTGGGGTTTGGGGGGGTGCGGATGTTTTTGGCTTTGAGGTTTGTTTGTTGGTTTTTGGTTGTTTTTTTTTCTGTTCGGATGTAAAAGAGATTTGGGTAACTGAAGATCTTGTAGTGATTTCCTGAAAGGAGGTGACATTAACCCGCCCTGCGGTAGTAGCGGAGCCTCCCCGGGCAGGGGTGCAGCACACCCCATCCATTTTTGTGTACTGAAACGTGGCACACCTTTGCCGTGGTATGAAATGTGTCTCCTACTGCACCAGAGCAGCGACAGTGCCAGTAAATGTGGGAGAGGCCGGGGTCCGTGTTTTCTCCCCCGTACCCCGTACAGCGGTGCCAAATGGAACGCTGTCGGCAGAGCCGCGGGCTGCGGCTGGGGGAGCAGCGTACGAGGAGCAATGAACAAAAACCGGGGGTGAGTGCACGTGGGTTCGTGAACGCAAAGTGGAGTTGCAGCGAGAGCAATAGATACCCGGGGGTTTTGGAAGTTATAAAGAGTGCTGTCCCCCTGTGGGAGCACAGCCCCGCTCCGCCGCGTGCTGGTCCCATTCAGCCGTTGCAGTGGCTCTGNCTTTCAGAGAGCTGTTCAGATTTTGATAGCTTTTCCTAACAAAAAGCAAACTGAGGACTTGACATCTCCAATATTTTTCAAACATCCAGAATTTAAAATAATCCCACTTCTAATTCCATCCTCCAGAACATTTTAAACTTTTAATACTAAACAACTAAAATGTATTGAATTAAGAAAAGAAACGTTTCTGTTTACAAACGCCAAGGAGGGACAGTGAAACAATTTCCGCATGCTCCCCGGCAGTGGGGCAGACCCCTCGTGCCCCTTCGGGAGCGGTGCTGCTGCTGACGGGGGGGTGTTGCTGCGAGGGGTTCGCCGGGGGCACCGCCTGCTCTGGCGGAGTCGGCGCGGCGATGCTGAGCGCCCCTCTGCTTCCCCGCATCCCGTGGTGGGGGGGGTCCACCCCGTACCTCCGGGCGGGCACACGGCATCCCGCAGCCCCGAGCCCGCCGACACGCCGGGCGAGTCCCGCGAGGGGGTGAACTTGCCACGGCCACTTCGGAGCCTTTTGGGTAGGGATGGAAGAAAATTCCGGTTCGGGCCAGGCTGCCACCGCTTTGCTCCGTGTGGCACACCCTCGTCCCGGCGGCGAGGACGGCAGCAGCGCTCTCTCCGGCCTCCGTGCCCTGAAAGGGGTTTTTCTAATTGTCATTCCTCCGTACGGAGAGAGGACGAGTAAGAGGGAAAGGCAGAAAGCGAAACGGGGTGAGTGCAGAGCTGCCTCCTGACACTTGCTGTAGCACTATCGGATGCTAATAGTAAATTCATATTTAGTTCACAGCAGCTCAGCAGCGTGCAGTGTTCTTGCTGCAGAGCACCATAACTCCCAATATTTATGATGCCCCAGTAACGCAGAGGACACAGCCAGGAGCTTCAGTGCTGCAGGAACCAGACCCCCGGGGAAAATATTCTGCCTTGTTTAAGGCAGTGGGCGCTGGAATCCAAAATGCCCTGTCACATATCCAGCATTGCCAGTAAATAATTTTATCCTTGGAAAATCAGTTTCTCTCTTCCAGCTCACGTTCCCTACCAGTGACATTATTCTAATTATAATTTACGTTGTATGGGACCTGCGTTCAGGTCACGACAAGCTTGGATGAAAGTCCGTTTTGGCCGTCTTCATTAATGTTGTGGTTTGTGCTTTTGCTTAACTGGAAGTCACACTGGTTACTGGTTTAGCGCCTTTGCACTGGGGTAAACGATGATAAAAAGTGTGCTCAGGAGCAGCCGGGCCCCGTAGCCGCGTCCTCGGGGGTCTCTGGCCCCAGACGCTGCGCGCCAGCCCAGGGAGGAGGGAGCTTGTGCTTGTCTCGCTGCAGTGCCACCTCCGGCTCCTGGGAACAAAATGAGCTTTACAGGAGAGCCCTATTTACTTAAGTGTCTCTGAGATGCTCCGAGTTATATATTTAAAGAAAATCAATTGCATGGAAAAGAGAGAATGGCTCGTAGCTGCTCCATCCTTCTGCGATTTCTAATAGCACCATGGAGGAGCTGCGCTTCCAAACCTGATTGAAAGGGAAAATCCTGTGTATCTACAGTAGCCACATCCCTCTCTATAAGCAGAAGCTGGGCTCAGACACAAGAGATTGCTCATTTCCTAAAGCAAGCCAATTTGTATTTCGAGCGCTGGCAAAGCATTAGGGAGAGCAGGGGGGGCAGCGTCGGGGGGGTCAGGGCTGCCGCAGCAGAGCCCCTTCTAACAAAAGTCTTTGAGACAGTGGTGATTTATTCGTATTTTTTACTTCCCACTTTCTAAACTAAGTATTGCCAAAGATTTGTATTATCGGGACCCCATCAGGACCATGTCCTGTAGTAACCAGTTATTACTACATGTGCTTTTTAAAAGGGGAAACTGAGGCACGCAAGCTGGAGTGTCCCCAGTGGCCGATGCCTGTTCCGCTGCCGAGTCTCCAAGAGCTGGTTCCTTCCCAGTCTCCCCCAGCACATCTGCACTGGAGCCGGAGACCTCTCCCGGCTCTGCAGAGCCTTTGGGAGGCTCAGAGTGCAGAAGAACAGACACGAACTTTCTGCTTTTCACCCAGCTGCTCTTGCTCATCGCTGGAGTAAGGTGAAAATTAAAAGAAAGGAGATTAACCCCATTATTTCTGAGCTCAAAACAGTTTTATGGTTGGGCTTTGATTGGATCTAACTCCTTTTTAATCAGCTCTCGGTTTATCTCTGCATTTTCTACCCAAAGCCAAAATGCGTACGTTCTAGCCCGCACCGCGCTCTGCGGGACAGCTTGGCTGCAGCAGTGAGACACCAGCAGGAGGAAAAGGGGCTGCTCACAACAAAATCCAGTACGTGCAAAGGGAGAGAAAAATTCAAAGCACCAAACCCCTGTACGGCTGAAACTTGTTTTCCTATTTGTTTCTCTTTGTTTTACCAAGGGAAATTTATGAGATGTCAGAGCTTGTTAATGTTGTTGATGTTGGAGGAGCAACAAGCACCCTGGGCTGAAAGGCAAAAAAANGGGGGGGGGGGGGGGGGGGGGGGGGGGGGGGGGGGGGGGGGGGGAGGACAGGGACCGGCCAGCGCGGGGCGCGCAGGATCCGGCCCCGGTGTGCTCTGGGCACGGGGAAATGGTACGGCAGCGCCCGTCTCCGTGTGGGAGGATGCGGCTGTTCTCGCAGCGAGAGGTGGGAGGGCGAGCAAGAGGGAGAGGCAGCACATGCCGGGCACGCTGAGCCTCCGGCTGGGAGCTCTGTAAATAATTAAAGTCCCTCTCAACACGAAAAACAGCAACGTCGTTAGCGCTCCCTGCATTTCAGTTGGACTACAGCAGGAGCTGCTGTCTGGAGGTGTTTTTCCCCACCTGCGTGCGGGATGGAGGGCACAGCCGCCTCCTGGAGATGGGGCTCGCCAGGGCGGCACTGGGGGGCTGTGCCGGGGGGGGGGCACCCCCAGCCCGGCCCGTGCTGCCGAAAGCGGGGGCTCCGCTAAAGCAGGGACAGCGGCGCCCGCCGTACCTTCAGGCAGGGGACAGCGGGTCCCTCCCTGCCGTCCCTCGGGGGAGGTGGATCCGTTTAACGCCCCGGGAGAGGGTACCTGTGACCCCGCGGCTCGCGCTGGGAGGGGAAGGTTGTTCTCGAGGCTGATGAGAAGTATCGATCTCGGGGTAATTAAAAGGCTCGCATTAAGGAACTCCAGCCCGCAGCGGTGAGGAGGCGGCAGCTGCCCAGGGGAAGGCTGGGGAAGCAGCGCCGGGGAGACACGAGATGTCAAATTACTCCTCGCTGTTAAATTACCTGATTACTTTACCCATTGTTTTGCTTGTGGTTGAGCCTGTTTCTCTGGATGTATCCATTATTCATCAGGACCGTCCTGAATATTTCAAACGAGCAGTTTTTGTCCTGCGTGTCCCTCGGTGCTGCTGCGCGCTCCAAGCTGCCGTGGGCGGCCCCGGCCCCGGCCCCAGCAGAGACCCCCAGCGCGGCTCGGGGGGAGAGATGTCACCTCCGGGCTGGAAGCGGCTGCAGAACTTTATCAACTCTCTTCCGCAGTGGTACGAGGATTGTACCTGAACTTGTACATAATTAATTGCACAGTGGGCTATTAATAGGCAAATGAAGAAACCAGACAAAGAGGGGCATGCGAGGGAATCAATTTTCTTTTTAATGCATTTCAGTCCTTCTATTTGTGTGTTATGATAGATGTTAGCCGAAAGCAGATTATGTTAGACACAGCAACTAATAGGATGACAGTCTGAAGAAGACAAATATATTCATTATTCCATTATGGCCATAGCACTTGGAAATGCAAAGCTATGGTTTTGGGGTATAGGCTTCATTCCAATGACTTGATTATTTTTAAATGAAACTGGAAATCTTGCAGCTAGCAAATTCTTTTGCATAAAGTATGCAAAGTTTCCGTCCTATTTAAATATGGTTACCCATAACACCATCATTCTTTAAATGCATATATTTATGTCTATGATGGGGGGGGGGGGTGAGTATAGCTAATTCTTGCTGTGCTTCGTTAAAGCATATTTCCGACCCCGGTTATTTGTCAACAGAGATTCCCTGGGTATAACTGTGGGCACGTTCCTGGTGAACCCGTGAAAGGCGACTCGGTGCGGACCTGCTGTACCGTGCAGCGAGAAGCTCCCCTGAGCCTCCCCTCAGCGTTCGTGCGCAGGTAACGGATCCGTTTTATGCAGTGATGGTGAAAGGAATCCCATAGAAAAGCTGTTGGGTTTTTTTATACGTTCTGATGGGTTTTGCCACTGCTGCAGAGGCGGGTACGTCTTACAAGGGGAGACTGAGCCTGAGCGCGGCCGCGCTCGGTCTTTGCCCCTCTATGGCCGCAGCCCTCCTGGGGTCAGTCCTGAGTCGTACTGGAGATAGTCCCCAAAACCTGTCCCCTCTCTCCGGGGAAAGTGTTGACATTTAAATTCTTTTCACCTCTGTCTTTGAACAAAAATATTTTATTCAGTTCTCCGGATAAAAAGACACTCGCAAGGTTATTTTGGGAACAGTTTTGCAAGCTGGTTTCGAATTCAGCAGCACACTAAAGGGCTGTGAGCCGTGACTTTGCCTTGAGCCTGAATTAAATACATTCTCAGTTCGCGAGTACAAAACAAGCGCGTGTCGCGGTGTCACTCGGAGGCGACAGTAAACACTTCCACGGGCACCTGGAGCCATTCCCCTCCCCGGTGCGCCTGTGATGGGTGCGCAGAGCATCCCCCCCCCACCNCCCCCCCCCCCCCCCCGCACGTCGCCAAAGGCCAAGAGCAGAGCTGCAGCACACCCAGGTGAGATAAACGCACTAGTCACGCAATTAACTCTGAAATACTTCAGCAAATTATGTACTGTGACGTTTTAATGATCCATCCACAGCAGTTTGGTGCAAAGCCCCTTCCTTTCCCCCGTTTTCCCTCGAGCAGCTCTGCGCTGCGCAGCAGGGTCAGTGCAACGGGGCACGGGGCCGTGGGACTCCACTCGCCCGCGTTGGCAGGAAGGGGATCGCGGCATCACGCCGAGGTGGGGATCGGCAGTAACAGAGAATCGCCGGCCCTGTTAACTGCCAGGCAGCGCGGCGATGGCGTGGGGGGGCGGCGATGGCGTGGAGGGTCGGCGATGGCATGGGGGGCGGCGATGGCGTGGGGGGGCTGCAGCGGCGCTGTCCCGCCGGTGCCGTGCCGGGTGCGGGGCCACCCGCCTGCACGCCGGGTTATCTCCCATTCGTGTTGTAGTGGAGCGGAGGAATTGTGGTTGACAAGCCTCATGCCTCCGCTGTGAAATCTGCCTCAGGGTGGAAAGATTCAGTCACAAGTTTAGATCTTCAGAAGAAAGAAAAACAACCCCAAAATGACTCCTCTTTCTGCCGCACCCACTGAAATGAAACTCCGTGCTGTAGTCCTGGCGCGGTGTTTCTCTATACAAGTAATCAATCAGGCTGTCTCAGCATCATTTTTTTCTGGCCATGACCGGTGATTCATGTTAGAAAAGCAGTTCTCGTGTCAGTGGCGATGAGCGCTGCTGATGTTTCAGAACATGAGACACGGTGGAGGCAGCCCCGATGAGACCCCGTCGCCCTGAGCCCCCTCTCGGCTGTGCCAAGCCCCCCCCCCGCAGCGGTCCCGCGCCCGGAGGAGGCGTTTTGTGTGTCGGTGTTTCTCACGGCAGCACAGAGAGACAGTTATTAACCAGAACTGCTTCTNTCTTCAGCCATCGCAGACCGAACTTCACTTGGTCACTGTTTGAAATTTAATTATCACTAATAATATTAATATCGCTCTGATGCAAATAGAGGAGAAATAGAGGAGTCGGTATAGATCTGTCTCTGCCGCTTGTCGGGGGTGGCCAGCGCTTTGGGGTGCAGCACCCCCACCGGCGGGGCGGTGCGTACGGGACCATCCGCAGCACGGCCGGGGCACCGCGCTCTGCCCGCCCGCAGCACCCACCGGCGGCGGGAGGTCGCACGGGGCACGCTGGTGGCTCTGCCTCCGCACGGGGCTCCTCTCCCGGCCGGCACCGGGCTCACCGCCCGGGCACTGGCACCGCGGCTCGGCGGGGACGCCTGGGCGGGTTCTCAGAGATTTCGGACATTTACAGAACAAAGCCTTACTGATAATTGAAAATATTTATTGAAAAAAATCACAAAGACTGGGAAGTGAGAACCCTTAGAACATCGCTCCTTGGCAGGTTCTTTTATAACTCGCTCCGTTAATGCACGTGCGTGTCCAGAGGTGGCACCGGAGAGGACAGAGCCCGGTGTTGGGGGTCACAGCAGCTTTCCAAGCGTCTCTGGAGAGCAGCTGCTTACCAAAGGGAGGGCGCCCATGCGAAGGAGGCGCTCATGTCATTGGAAGTGACAATTAAAACCTCCCTGGTGCCGTGTTTAGGGCTATTTCGGGGAGCCCGGGGAAGTTCTGCCTCTCCATGCAAGGTGCCGTTGGCCCGAGGGCAGTGACCGCCGCGCAGCACGTGCGCAGCAGAGACCCCTGTGCAGCTGGGAAACGGCGGCAAAGTCAGATGAGAGTTGTCAGCTTATTTCTAGGAATTGTCCTTGGGGAGACGAAGCCCTGGGGGAGCTCAGCGGTGCCACGTGGCTCCGCACTGCTGTCGGCGGCTGCGCCGGGTGCGCTGCGGTGAATGCGTGCCACACTGCTTCTCCCCTTCCCGCCCAGGGGTCGGGCGCTTCCACGGCTCGCCCGAGCGGCAGCTCGGTGACAGATTGGCTTTCACCCTGTAACTTCTCCCTGGAGAGCTCTGCGCTCAGCTTTCCCCATCCCCGGAGCCTCCCCGGCGAAGCCGAGCTGTCTCAGGTGGAAGCGGAGTGCAGGTGACGTCGGGGAGACAACGGGGGAGATCGCGCCAGACGCACATCCTCATCCCTTCAGTGTCCTTCCAGGGCCACGCGAGGTTTTCCCCAAAAATGGAGGATCCTTCTCTCGCCTGCTCATAGAAGGGGTTTCCACCCGCGACGCAAAGCGACGTCCAGCTCTCCGTGAGCGCGGGAGGTGGTGGTAAAGGTGGTTGTGTCTGTTTAATGCCTCCCACAGGCCTTCCCGGGGCTCCTCCCTGCCCCTTTGCCTTCAGGAAGTTCACCAAACTCCGGTTTTTAAGTCAGAAGTGAGCAATGAGGAGCTGGCGCAGGCGGGCGAGCAGCGGGGGGCACGGGGGGCGCAGGGGGCACAGGG
>VUYV01000333.1:70499-118655 GCA_008711295.1 Anarhynchus alexandrinus | reverse complement strand
AGGGGGCTCTCCCGGCGGGGCGGGGGGGAGATGCTGTTTAGCGCGGTGCACGGACTGCTCACAGCGCGTACCGCCGTGTGTGCTGCTGCTGCTGCTGCTGCTCCTCACTCATCTCGCCCGGCATTCATCATGGTAATTATGGTACGCGTTTCCGCACAGGCGCTTGTCCTTGAAGGGGGCATTCTGCTGCTGAGGCTGGGTTTGTTTGCGCGGGCAGAGACATGACGGATGACTCCGGAGGGGAGCATCCCTCCTCGCGACGCCTGCGAAGCCAAAGGCATGCGTTACCACGAAGGCGCTCCGCAGTGCCTTCTGTTTCGTGCGTGTTTCTCTGTCTCTTCATTTTGCATCTGATTTTTGTCTGCGGGAGCGTTTTGTTCTCCCAGGTCACCGATGTCAGCAGCACAAATCTGACTTTTCAGGCTTTGCACTTTGTTTGGATACCCCTCAAGTAAACGCTTCCCATCAGGAGGCTCCTGCAAATCCATCAATAAAAGATTTACTCCCAGCAGCGGCTGTGTGGGCTGCGGCAGCCCGTCGAGGCCCCTGGCAGGGACCCTTCACGCCTGCCACCATCGTCCCCTGCCACAAACGCCACGGGCTCTGCCCTGCAGCGAGCAGCGCTGGAGCGGTTGTGAGAGGCAAACGGTGGGTGCTGGAAAGGCCCCGGGACACGTGGAGTGTCGGTGCGGCAGTCGCGGTTTGCACGTCGCGTCGTCTCGGGCTGTGTCCATTTTTTTTTTTCCGTGAGAAATGAAATCCTGACAGAAGTCACTGTGGCTCAGTTAAATGCAAAGAAAGGTCTTTGTGTCTACCGGGGATCTATCTATCATGGATCTATCTGTCTTTAGAGTTATTGGGCATCTCGCTCACAGGCAGAGTAGGGAAATAACTGTCTTATTTTGAGGACGAAGGTAATTCTCTACTTGGTTGTCCAAGAAATGCTTTGGGATCCTTTGCAAATGAAGGAGAGGGAGCAATTCACGATGTTGTTTTAGCAGGTTTGCAGCGATTCCTTGCCGGAGGTGAGACATCCCCTTTAAACAGTTCTGCCCTCTCCCTGAGAGGAGGTTACTGCGGCTCCAGGAACGTACCGTAGTGGGAACAGAATGGGCCCTGCGCTTGCCGCGCCGCAGGCGGGAGCAGAGGGGTGATGCTGCGCTGTCGGCGGAGCTCAGGCTCTGGAAAGGAGATAACGCTCAGTGTCTTCGTGGACCGCAGCCCCTGTTCCCTTTCCGCTTGCGCCCGATCGAATGAACAGCAGTCATCGTGCAGAGGACTGTGACATCAACGCAGGAGAATACGATGTGGCCGCTGCGGGGGGGTTGCAGAGCTGGGACCGGCTGCCGGAGCTGTGCTCTTACCGGGGGCAGCTCAAAACGAAGAAGGGATTAAGTTTCTAAACGAGCTGCGCATGCAGCAACAGCCTAATTTGTGCGTGCAGCTGGATATGAAACGGGGGAGCTGAACGTGCAGATGTGTAATTGGCTACAGAAGTGAGTGTTTGCATATGTAAATTTGCTGGCTGAGTAACTATTCATTCTCTAAAACTGGGTCTTCATCGGGGCTTTGGGTCGAGACGGTTTGCAATGAGGCATTGATAACTGCTTCCTCTAAACTCCCTTTTAAAGACTGACAATAGGCGGTATTGTGGAGGACACACCAGAGAACTGCTGCAGCTCATGCAAATATCGAACGTTGCAAATGTAGCCCCGTTACTGAATGCACAAATTAGACCTAAAATTAGCAAATTAGGCACTCAGTTTCTACTTACTTACATCCCAGCATACCCTATAGTCGTGGATCCGGGAAAATCCTCACTGCAGCTGCAGCGGCAGCCACGCACACCCCGCCACGCTCCTGCAAAAGGGCAAAATTAGGGGAGTAATGCTCTCCCTCTCCTCTCCCTGCAACTTCTCCTGGCAGAAAGTCAACAGAACAGGCAAAATTATTCAGAAAACACTTGCTCCTGCAGCAGCTGTACGTTCAGTCATTAGCGCTGCATCCCAGGCGCACACCTATGTATGACCAACAGACCATCGTAGCTTGAAATCAAAATTAATTAAACGTTGTTTACCATTTGGAATTAGTGAGCTAATGAATATCATAGCTCTGAGGCATCCATCTTGGTCAAGTACATTGTGCCTCACAGCTGTTGTTTTTGTCTAGATTAGGTTTGCTCCAGTTTTTATGAAGATGTCTACAAAGTAATAAGCCCCGCACTTATTTGACTCAAAAAAAAAAATTATAAAATTTTCATTAGCTTCCGATGAATTGGGTTTTCTACATTTTGCCTGGCAATAAAAGTTGATTTGTTCTATATCTGCCTGATCGAGTACTTGGGTGCTGGCTATTACTTAAATCTAATGACTCTTCTTAACAGGCATTAAGGTTGTCTCCTGTGAGCAAACACACTGGGTTTGGGAAATTGCATGCTGATTACTCTGTTATAAATGCGGTCACACCTCTGCTATTAAATTTTACCTGCATAAACAATTCCAACACGCAGACATACTGCTATACAGTTATTTATACCCACTTTATTAAGGTTATTTTTTCAGCAATCGCACTGCTTTTAAATCTGCCGCGCCTTATTTAGTACCAAGTGACAGAAAATTCAGTGTGTCCTGCGGAAGCGTCGCTTTCACCCCTCTATCTCGGGCCGCCTGGCTTTATTTAATGCTGCGGGTGATGACAGGGAGCAAAAAGACAGGCGATAGCAGTCTGTCTTCCCAGATATCTTTCAGGCACTGCTTTTTTCCGACGCGCGTTTCCTGCCCGCCCCGCGCGCACGGCCGGGAGGAAAGGCGGTTCCCCTCCTGCCAGACGGAGGGTTTTCTCCTCTCCGGCGCTGCAGTGATGCGCCGGCGGTCAGCGGAGCTCAGGCCCCGCGTGGATGGGTCCGCGCAGGGTGGGAGAGCTGCGGAGGAAGGGCCGCGCGTCCCGGGATGGCGCCGGGAGCAGGAGGGCTGCCGTGGCACCGGGCGGCCGGGGCACTGCGCTCTCCCGTGGGAAGGGGCACCCGTCCTGCCCTGGGAGCACAGCACCACTGCCGGCAGCCCCCAGCCCACCCTGCGGGGACAGCGAGGGACCCGAGAAACCCCCCTTGTGCCAAAGCAGCCTCTTCCCTTGAGAAGCCGTTAGGTGAAAATCACAGGCTCTAATCCTGACCGAGCGCCACGGTCAGAGTGCTGTGGGTTCGAGTCGGCTCCTTCATTGCCATATCGCCTGTCAGGGGGAGGAGATATATGTTTTTTAAATGAGCATCTACTTCAAGCAAGTTCGGATGAGTAATCCCGCTGTCAGCCCCTCCGAGGGGCAGCGTCTTGTGCAGAGATTAGCTCTTAAATAAGTGGTCCCTGCGCAGGCGAAGCCCAGCCCGAAGTCCTGACTGCAAACTCCGCGTTGCTTAGCACTCGTTGCCACGCTACGGGGGAGCGCAGGAGCCGCACGGCCGCCGGGCCGCGGCACGCCGGCGTTGCGTTGAGAAAAACTGCCTGGATTTGGAGCAAAGGGGCTGGTTTGAATATTGCAAAGGTAGCCGAAGGGAGAAGTGCGGGTAGAAATTCAGTTTCGGTGCCTCCCAGACCCGGCGGGAGCAGAAGGGGAGGAGCGGAGAGGAGAGAGCTGTGGCGGGGATGTGCTTAACCGTGGATGTGACCTTGCTTTTGCTTGTCGGTTCCTTTGAGCTCCCCAATAAATCAGACGCTTATCTCTGCTTATTGCTTATTTATGACTTCATTTAACCTGCAGTGCCGGCGGGGGACGGGGGACGGGGGCACAGCCCCTGGCAGTCGCGTGTAGCTCGGTGCTGTGCGCACACGCGTGTGTGCGTGTCTCTGCGTCCCCATGAAGAATAGCCAGTGCAGTAAACGGTAACAGAAAGGCGCTGCCGGGGACCTGCAGGCTCCGGCAGCAAATGCTGCTCGGCCGTCTGTTCGAACCGGTTGCACTCCTGTCCTTGTGTGCGTTTTGGGCAGACTTCGCGCCCTCGCGGCCGGCCGGCGCTTGGAGCGTGCGCCCCGCACAGCGGCTCTGGGTCTCGCTCCCGGGGGCACCGCGTCCTCCGTGCGCCCAGACGGCGTCCTCGGGGCGGCACCTGCAGCCTCCAGCCCGCCGGGCTCGCTGCCACGTCCCGCGGAGAGCGACGAGGCGCTGCTGATGCCCGCGGACGCTGACGGTGGCTGTGGGTGTTTGTGCAGCACGTGGCCCCGCCGGCATCCCGCAGCAGAGCCACGTGCCGCCGCCCCGCACGGCCCTTGGTACACTGGGGGAGGTTTTAAGCACTGAGTTTAATTCCACCGCAGTTCCTGGGATGGGGGAGCCTGACCCTGGCGAGACCCTGCTGAGGCAGCCAGCGAAATCAGGATGCTACATCGCAGGCAGCCTTGTGCCTCTCCTGTGGCAGACCAGACCGGAGGACTGCAATAGGGCTTGCTGGCTCTAAAATCTGTGACTTTCCGAGTTCCCTTTATGCTGGATGTAAACCTGATGAAGCACTGCGGGATGCGAGGACTTGTGGATAAACGCAGGGTGGAAGCAGATGGAGGCGCACTCTGTGCCGCTGTCTGCGCTGCTGTAGCTCAGGGTGGGAATACACATGTCCTCGCATTGATTTTCCTGTCCAAAATGTTTCATCTGGAGTTCACAGCGCTGGCTAAAATATATATCTGGAGGAGTCTCGCACGCTTGCCGAACAGGAGGAAATACAAATTGCCTCTGTGCAGCGCTGACTCACAGCCAGGGTAAGAACCAGCCCTCGGTCTCCAAGATGAAAGATTATTTGTAATCACGTTAATAAGCAAACTGGAGACGAGCCTCTCCCAGCCTTAATGAAATGTGCGTTGACTCCAGGTCTGACCCTGGATTCAGCGTCCATCAGCCTGGCTCACCCCTGCTCGTCCCCGCAGCGCGCCGGGCTCCCCATCCAGCTCTCTCCAGCTACAGGACGAAGACAAACCAGGCCTGAAGCATCATCGTGTACAAAACTAGCAATAAGGCATTTTCTTCCTCAAAACCCCTGGAGAGCTGGTGTGAGCAGTGGCGCAGACGAGCTAAATGTGGCTGAGGACCCAGAGCTGCTCACCCTGCGCTTCCTTCAGTGCAGCGTGGGGACAGAGAAGGAGCAAGAGGGTGATGCTCAGCGCAGCAGAGATGCCGCTGCGGGCGCCCACGGGGCTGCGGGCACCCAGGGGGCTGCGAGCCCCCCCACCCCGGGGCTGCGGGCACCCCCAGGGCTGTGAGTACCCCCTACAAGGCTGTGGACACCCCCGGGGCTGTGAGTACCCCCTACAAGGCTGCGGGCACCCCCGGGGCTGTGAGTACCCCCCGCGGGGCTGCGGGCACCCCCGGGGCTGCGGGCTGCGGAGGCGGGCGATGCAGCGAGGCGGGTCCCTGCTGCTCCCTGGGCAGAGGCAGCTCTGCGGCGGTACATGAGCTTCGTACACTGGCCTCGGTCTTCCACGATGCTTGGGGAAAAGGCAGCAAAAACGATGGGAACAGGAAATATCCCTGTGCCTCGAGGACGGGTGACTGGTGTCTCGCTGGGAGGTGCACGGGAGGGTGCTGGGCGATGTCCTCCCGCAGCGCTCGCAGCACAGGGACCCTCTGGATTAGGGCGGCAGCCGGGCTCGGTGCGTCGGGCCGTCGGTGCCGGTGCTGCCCTCCGCGCTTGCTCTGAGCTGGACTCCTCAGAGGCCAATTTCTGGCGGAGTCCCTTCGGTTGGGTCCCGTCAGCGCAGACCTGCGCTCGGCTCCCCGCTGCTCCGAGGCCACGCGCCGTCGCTCTCCCACCCCCTCTCTGCCCACACCCCCAGCGTCCTGCCGTCCTCCTGCTTGTCGTGCAAACCACTTTTAAATTAAGCAGCGGAGGGGCCGTGCAGCGTCAGTACACGGCGTGTCTGGGGGTGCTGCCCAACACTGCAAAGTTTGCCCGAATCGGAGGCGGCGGCAAAGCAGAGGGACGGGAGCGGAGGGCGAAGCTGCTGCTCTGCTCCCCCCGCCCCGGGGCTGGTCGGGGTTTTGTCCCCCGGAGGAGGGATTTAGCCGAAGGCCTGTGGGAACCATCAGCAAAAATAGGAGAAACCAAACTTTCATTTAAACCCTAAAGCTTCGCTTTTATGATCATTATTACTTTAAACTCCCTTAGCTTTTCCTGCCTTCATTTCCGTCCAGAATGATGAGCGTCATATTAGCAGAAGGTGACTTAATTGCGGGAACTTTCGCAAAGCGAGGACTCTCGTTTTCTTTAATCCAGAGCGTTACCAATTCCCCACATGCTTATGTTCATTTTAAGAATCAATAAAGCACGAACATGTCTAATTACCCTAAAATATTTTGCAAAATCAGAAGTCAGATTAGATTTTGCTTAAGCATCAAATAGAAACTTTAATGTCCGCCAGAATCGATATGTTACCCACGGGTCCTAAGATTTTCACTTACATGCTTGATCATACATTATAATGAAGGTTTGTAATAACATTAAAATCTTCTTGAATGCATTTTCTGTATAATTTACTTTTTTTTCCACTCTCTGTACCACAGAGATTCAAATATAATTACTCAGAAAAATAATGCACAGCTGCTTTTCTTGTCCTGTGTTCTGAATTTACTTGCTGATGAACATCAGCCTGAAATATTTTGACTATTTAATTAAGGTCTTACTAAAAATACTTCAGCTGCATTGTAATTCTTCCAAAAAGGGGGAGAGCTGCATGGCTGTCCTTACCGCTCTGCGCAGCGAGGGAAGCCGGGCAGGAGCGATCCTCCTCTGTCCTTGAAAATACCGTCAGCTGACATCAGTTTCCAGCCAACGCCGTCCCTCGGGAAGACCCCCTCCCGCGGCAGTGCTGCCCCGCTCGCTGCTGCCCCGGCGGGTGACGGGGGAGCGGGGCCGGGTGGGACGATGGGCGCGAGGGCGGCTCTGTCCCTTCCCGGGGCTGGTCGTGCCCCGAATGAAGGCAGAACTCTCTCCCTTCTTTTTTCCGCGATTTTCACCCCCTCTCTGCCCCGGGAGGAACCGTACCGTGGGGGGAGGGAGGGAGTAGCTGGGGGTGCGCTCTGGTCAGGGAAAGCCTCATGTCCTCGGTGTTTCGCCTTTACCCGTGGGGGGTCTCCGCGGCCCTTCTCCATCCCTTACCCCGCGCACCACCGGTAAGAAGGACACGGAGACTTTTCGAGCAGAGCCGCGGTGCCGGGGACTGGCTGCAAACACATTAACTGAAGTTTGCCAACACACTCCGCCGCCCATTACCTTAATTACCCCACGTGCCTTGGCGGCCGTGATGGGATTTCTCCCGCTCCCTTTGCCTCTGTTTCCCCCACGCAAATGAAGAAAGCAATTAAATCCCTGAGTCGGGCTCCTGCGAGCCAGAAGCTCTCTCGCCCCGCAGCCCGGCCGGCTCAGCGCCGGGGGCACCGGTATCTCCCCGGGCAGCACCAGAGTGGCCGTGTGCCCGCCTGGCTCCGGCTGGAGCAAAGGCTGTGCCCCACAGATGTGCCAGAGGGGGAACGAGGAGGAAAAACCCAGTGAAGATGTAACGGGGGTGGCTGCAGTACAAAGACCCAGCAGGATGGATTCACCAGGGTCGAATGTTTGTCTCTGGCAGAGGCTCTGCTGTAGCTCAAGCCGGTAGTCCTCCGCAGGAGCAGCCTCCGACGTCCTCGTCCCCGCGGCGTGGCAGAGGTGGGGCCGTCCCGGCGGGGAGCGGGCAGGAGGGCAGTGGCAGAAATGTGTGTGTAGAGGGAAGTTAAAGCGGGCAGAGAGGCTCGGGAGAGCCGTGCCGGCAGCCAGAATCCCCTCCTCTGCCACCGCAGATGCTGCGCCAGGAGAGCCTCCAAACACGGGGGCTGTTGGTGCATCTCCTTGAACCGCCCATCGCTGCTCTTCTCCTCGCGACCGCCCGGCTGGGACAGCGCGGCGCGACCCGTCCGAGCGGACCGGGGCACACGCCTGAGCCACGGGTCACGCCGGGGATGAGCCAAGAGCTGAGCGAGCGTCTGACAGTTGGGGGGCTGAGACCCCCACCCCGCGGCAGCGGTCGGGGCTCAGGGGCTTGGGCAGAGCAGTCCCTTCCCGGGGGGTTCCCCGGGATGAGATGGGGAGGACACTGCCAAGTGTCCCGGCCCCATGGTAGGGGCAGAGCCCCCCCAGACAGACGATGGAGGGGTCCCCCAGGCTGCTCCGGGTGCTCAGGGACATCCACCTGGCTAATTAAGGTGCAAGTTTCAAGCGGTTTGGTTAAATTGCTTTAAGCTGGTGTTCCTTGGAATTAAGGTGAAGTGAACTAAATCAAGTTAGTCCACCTTAATTCTAAACAAAAGTGTCTACAAAGGTATTTAATGCAATTTAACTAATCCATTTAAAAGTTAATTCAGATTGTTTCCCTGATACCCTCGTGCACACAGGCCCTCATTAACTTCAGCAGAACTTGGCGACGGCCCAAGCCCTGCAGCGGCCGTGCAGCCCGACCCGCGGGCGGACTGCAGCCACGGAGCGGGGAGCGCTTTGCTGCCATCAGCGTTTATCGTCTATATGTGGCTGTTTTGGGGGTGGTTTGTTCTTCTGTTTCACGAGGCAAAGCAGTGCAGCAAAACTCCCCACCTCTGAGCTGTGTTGAGCGGTGAGAAGGACCGAGATGCTCCGAGAGGTACCCGCTCGCGCAGTGCCCGGTTTGTTGCTTCACCCTCTGCACCGGCTGCAGCTGCACCGGACGCGGCGCGGGCACTGCTCCGCAACAGCTCCCGGGGCCGCCCGACGCCGTCCATGGGCCGCCCGGCGGCTGTCAGCCAGAGCCGTGCTGCCACAGGAGCGGCTCTGCCTCTGCCGTCCCGAGGACAAGCAGGGGGCTGGCGCCTGTGTCGGCTGAGCACCTCAATTACACAAAATAAATCCCAACTGCAATGCAGAATTGTGATTTTTTCCCCTTCTGTCTTAGAAAAGGGGTCGGATCAAGTAGCTACAGAGAGCGGTCTGCCAAGCGTGCAGCAGTCAGCTATTATTTCTGCCAATTAAAAACCATATTAACATTTGTAGAGTACTGTCGTTGGGTCTGTAATGTTCTCTGCTAGATCTGCTTTACGTATGAATGAGAACATAACAGTCCTTTGCAGACAGATGGAAAATCACTTTTCTTTCTCCTCTACCCCAACGAGGGACGTGGGAGCAATAAAAGCTACAAGCCCCTCCTGAGACACCCACCTTTGCAAACCCTGCACGTGCCCGCAGTGGGTCCCAGCGCGGCCGCCAGCGGAGGGTCTGACCCCCGCGCGGAGGCGGAGGAGGGAGGGGGCTTTCTCCCTCACCAGAAAATCCCTGCCAAGAGTTCCGCAGCCTGTGATCCCAAGTCCTGTGTGCATCTCTGCCGTAGCAGGGGAGGGACGTCTGCGCTCTCCCCCACACACCATTTGCCTCATCGTCGTGGCTGAAGACAAATTGCCGATGACCTTCCTCGGGAGCCAAAGAGCCCGTGGCCCTCCCTGCCCGAGCGCCACCTCCCCACGCCATGCCAGATCTCACCCAGCTTGGGAGGAGAGGCGGTTCCCCGGCCGTGACGGGGAGATGTGACTGCCGCCACCGCGGGTCCCTCCTGCCCGGGACGGCCCCAGCGCTGCCCGACCCGTGCTGCTCCCGGGGGCGCTTTTAGACCTGGGCTGCAGACGGGCGCTGCAGCCGCGACCCGCAGCGCTGACGTCCGGGGACGTGAGTCAGAGGGAATTCACAGCGGATCCTCTTTTTTCCCGGACCGGGCGCTGGGCGAGGGCAGGGGCTGCCCGGGGGGGACGCTGGCTCCGAGGCATGCAGCGCCCCAGCCCGTCCCGCCCCACCGGACGCCTCCAGCTCCCGTACGGGGGACAGCACCGCTCAAGGCGTGTAAGAGCTCATATTGCCTTTGCGACCTGCATATTTTTTCCCTTGAATGCTCTGCCTGCTTCCGCTTGACATTATTAATCAGAGGACCATATGGCTCTGCTCAGTGCCTGCGATCCCTTTGGTGTCCCTGTATACGGCGTGTGACATAAAAATGCTAATTATTTAAACCTGATACACTTGTTAATAAAGGGCCAGTGAATTCAGTTGTGATTGATTTAACCCTTCCTTGGGGATCTTCTTTCCAGGAGGCTGAGCACGACCGTGAGGGAGAGGTGCCCCCCTCCCCGCCGGCGGGCTTCGGTGGCCGTAGAAGAAGCTGGGGCTGGAGAAGAGGTAGAATTTTTAAATATTCATGTATTTTGGCTGAGTGGGAAGGGCCGTCCCAGGCCTGGCAGGAATCTCTCTGTCCAGCCCTGCCAAAGGGAACGTGGGGCGTCTAAAGCACCCGGGGCTGTCCTCCGCCTGGAAGGACGACTGTCGTGTTGGGCACGGGGGAGCGTCCCGGTGCCCCCCCGCCTCCTTCCACTCGCGGACGCCGTGAGGAGGAGACGGACGTGCAGAGCGTCCTCCCCCGCCGGCAGCGCCGCGGGCAGGAGGTGCCACGCTGGGTGGCAGCCGCACCAGCAAAACCCAGGGGCGATGCCGCCCCAGCGCGGGGCTCTCGTCGCTGCCGGTGATTTGCACGGGCACTTCGTTACGGCGGGGAAATTGGAGGTTCTGCCCCGCCCAGCGGCACCTCGGCTGCTGCGGGCGCAGTGGGTCGCGGTGCCCCGAGCCCACTGCGGTTCAGCCTGCCGCCCCTCGCTGGCAGAGCCCGGGGGGACACCCCCGCGTCTCCCCTCGCCGCTCTGCGTCCCCCCGGGGGGACGGGTGACACCGAGGCGGTGACAGGGCAGCTGCCCACGAAGCCACCAAACAGTGGTGCCACCGCGAGGGGGGACGGGACTGCGGCTGCAAATGCTGTGAATGGGTCGCTGAAAACCAACGGGGGGGGGGAAAATTGCCGATTGGTTTCTTCCATCTTGGCCAGAAGAGGCTGCCGCTGCCTGCGCCGGCCCTGCGACCCCGTCCGTCACCGCCGCTCACGCTGAGGTTCTCTGAGCATCACTGCGCGGGAACTCACAAAATGTTTTTTCCAAACAGTGCAAATACGACTCGTCGCAGGCTTTTGTTTCAAGGTGCTTAATTAATATTATCGAGTCTATGGGCGTGAGTCAAATTTGTCCCATCGCTTGGGGAGAGGGAAGGCTGTGATTCGCAATTTAGCTCAGCCCAATTATCACCAAATGGGTTGTAATCGGCTATTCCAGCCCGATGCACGAAACCATGAACCTTCAGGGCTCAAGCTGTAGACACGAGTGTTTTCTGTCATCACCCTCAGTATCATTCCCAGAAAAAATGTAAGCAGCCATGTCCAGAGAGCCTTTGCCTCGCTGTCCTCACCAAGCCCTCACGGCCTGAGAGATAACTAAAAGTTGTGTTGGTCTTCTGTAAAGTGCGAGTGACCCTCATTTCCACATCCCTCCTTCCCCTTAATTGCTTCATTCTCTTCCAACCTCTCAGCTCGTTAAACCCAATGGTTTTGCTCTGTACATCACAAGCTGTTCCTGTTCTTGAAAAGATTCAGTTAAATGCTTTTTGCTGCTTCTGTATTGGAAATTTATGCAAAATTTATAAACAAAAAAGTCCCGAGCAGAAATCTCACTTTTTTCTTCTAAAAATATTCAGAACAGGACTTGAGGAAGATGAGGAATAATGATTCAATCCAGCTAGATTTCGACAGTAAGGAGAAAAAAAGGACGTCTTGAGAACGGCATATTGAGAAGTGGCTACATGAAATATAAAAAAGAAAAAGAGTGTTGTAAAACTTCCTAACTTATTAAATTTCCTGCCACGGCCCTGTTAACTGGGATGTGAAGGAGCCACTGATTCCTCACCTCGTCCTAGCAAACCCCTCCTCTCAAACAAAGCCACCGGGAAGGCGCCCGCGCGGTCCCCGTGTGGGGGCGGAGGGAGAGGGGCCGGTGTGTCCCTGGGGGGGACGCGGGGGGCGGGTGAAGGGCACCCGCACATGAGCCCACCGCCGGCGAGCCGAGGGGGCTGTGCTGCCCCGGGGGGGGCACACGCGACGTCACTCAGTCGGAGGAGGAACGCGCTCCGCTCTGAGCCGGCACGCGGGGTGGGTGAGCGCCGGCGCAGCCTGCCGGGGGGCCGCGACCCCTCCGCGCCGCCGCAGGGTAACGGCCGTGCTGTCCTGGCGGGGGGTTGGCATCCACTATGGCCAACTTCGCACCCGCTCTGACCCAACCTCCGCGAGTCCCAGCATCGCCTCGCCCCGCGCTGGACCGCGTGGGGTTCTCCAAACCCCGAAGCTCTTTGCAGCGTTCAGGGTTTCTGAACGTTCTCGTTCTCCTCGTTCCAGGCTGCGTTCCAGCAGAGGACATTGGTCAGAGCACCTCAGCCCACGTCCGTGACTCCAGGTTAACTTACGCCAGAGGAGAGAAACCCACGCAGTGGTAATATTCCAAGCAAAAGGAAAGCCTGGAAAACTGGAGCACTAGGAAAGCTTGTTAATTCTGCTGTGGTTTGGGTTGGGTTATTTGTATTACTTTCTCAGCTTTCTACAACCTTTGTCATGATCAGTACACATTTCTGAACGCGATCGGGCCGTGCAGCACTGCTCATCACCAGACACCCTCCGCTCTCCCCGTGGCGTTGGCCATCAGCGTGCAGGACTCTCGCTCCTCGATGCTCCCAGCTTCGCGCTGAGGACCCCCGGGAGAGGAGCGCCGCAGCCCCCGAGAGGCTGCGCAGGGCCGGGAACCAAACGCCGCTGGAGTGGGAGCATCACCCCAGAGCCAGGCCGAGAGCCGCCCCCGGCACGGCCCCGCTGCTGCAGAGCAGGCTGCCGTGTCACCGGTGCCGGCGGGTACCGCACACGGGGTACGGCAGGTTATTTATAGCCACTTCGTCTTCATTTTCCTCGTAGCAGGGATGAGATCCGACACAGAGATTTCACTCCTGGGGGAACCTGTATCATTTCCACCGCGGGGGAGCTCGACACGTCCTGCAAATGAACCGCTTACCGAGACGTGAGCCCGCAGAGGCGGCACAGGGACCCGCTGCCCATCGCGGGTTCACGGCGGGTTGGTGCCTGCTCCTCCGCCTCAGTTTGTGCTGCTGCTCACACCGTGTTCCAGCAGTGCCAGCTGTGGCGTGGTGGCCCGGCGTGGAATCTCTGAGGGCCAGCAGAGTGAGATGATAGGTATTTTGTCCCAGCTGCAAGATGGAATATTACATAGAATAGAATAGAACAGAATAGAACGGAATGGAATGGAATGGAATGGAATGGAATAGAATAGAATAGAATAGAATAGAATAGAATAGAATAGAATAGAATAGAATAGAATAGTTCAGGTGGAAGGGACCTACAACAATCATCAAATCCAACTCCCTGGTGATGCTAAGGTGACACTCTTGAAAACTGCTGTTTGTGTCTAACACTACCTTAAGTGCTCTATGGGCTATATTCAGTTAACACAAGAAGTGTAAGATGGCCATAAGAGAAATAAAACCCACGGTGCACTCCAGGGCTGCGCACCCGCCACCGCCGCGTGTGCTGAGCGCAGAAGGAACCGTCCGGGACGCGGTGACACGAGGCTGGGGACCGACCCCCCGCTGTGCCATCACTCGTGTGCCTGGCATACGGCACTGCGAGCTCTGGGGGAGCACCGCGGGCACCGGGGAATGTTCTCCGGCGTAAGGTGCCCGCGGGGATGATTCCTCCACCGCTCGCTGGGAGACGTGGTGCTGGCCGAGCCCCGGGGTGGCGCGGTGGAGGGGGCGCACAGTGCCCTCCCCCAGCACCGTTGCCAGCACCTGAGTCACTCAGCTCCTCTGCAATTACTATTAATGTGTTAATTAAAATGCATTATTTACCTAAAATATAGCAGTAATGGCTTATTAATTAAATATAAAGTCTCTCAGTGGCTAATTATTTTATACCCTGTCCAAAGTGGGGGAGGTGTTTTTCAACCATTAAAAACTCTGATTCCTGACTTTATCCCAGTGTCCATTTAGGCCTGAACAGGCCAATGCCGGAGTGGGCAAAACGTGCAAGAAGGGGAGTGGGGCTGCAGAAAAGCCGGTTAAATCCTTCGCATCTGTAAGACTCTGCAAAATCAAACGATTTGCAGCGCATGGGGATTTTGCAACGGCAGAGGGAGGGGAACCCCAGCGGTCCCCGTCTGCCTTTCCCGTCTCTGACCTCCAAGTAACCTTGACCGAAAGCGCGCGCCATGGGCCCAATCCTGCCACGGCTGAGGGCGGGCGCCTGGGCACAGGCAGAGCCGCTGCGGGAACCGGGGCTGCGGGAGGCGCCGGCTCAGCCCAGGGTTTGTATTTGGCACAGAGGGGTGGCCAGGGCCGCGTGTCCTGCTGGAGATGTCACCTTCCCTCAGCCGCACAAGGGACGTCTCGAGCAGAGACCCTCAGACCGCAGAGATCTGAACGGGAGCGGTGCCGTGGACAGATCCCGCCTGTAAAATCAAAGAGGATTTGGGGTTGCGGGATTTTTTTGCCTTCATGGCAAAGTATTACTTGGGGCCAGTTTTTTAACTGTCAGAAGATGCAGACAGGCACCTAATGGAGTTCTCAGAAGTGCCTGACGCACATTGATTTCATGCCTATCTGCACCTTTCAGGGCTTAAACGCATTTAAGAATCTGGCCGGAGGATCTCTGTTGCAGCAGATTTTGGCAGGACTTTCACTCGAGACGTCGGGCCAAATCCTCAGCTAACATAAATCACTGACACAAGTGGAACTATGCTGATTTGCACCAGTCACAGACTTTAAATTAAAATTTAATTGAAAACTTAAGCTGTCATTAATTTTCAATGAATGGCTTTTGCAAGAATGCAGCCAGATCTCCTCCAGTTCAGTCTCCTGCGTGGCCGTCTCTAACAAAGGAATAAAGGAATGCTCATTACGACGGCCATGTCTGATGTATTCCGATCCTCCGCCTTTACCTTTCCCTTCAGCGCTGTCTGCCGGCACAGTCTGTGTGATCCTTTCTATCAGGAGATCAGTTATTTCCATGCAAATCTCATTAGTTATCATCACCCTCTCCTACAGCATAATTGACTTTCTGGGACCTTGGCTGTGTGGTGGCTTCCCCGGCTGGGGCTTCTCTTAGGTTGCATCTTCTGTTAAGTGTTGCCTTAGAAATGAAAGCAAAAAGCAACAATTTACAAGATAAGGGATGCGTGTGTGCGCGTGTGCATGCATATGCCTGTATGCACAGGGACATACATACAAATGTGTCTATATACCAGTATATTTGTTTTAACAGTATAATGATTTTGATATTGGACACGGGATTCCCACATACTGCTTATAGCTCATAAATATTTCACTCGGATTTTTTTTGGCAGTAGCTTGCAGTGCAGAAGAATTCCTGTCTACAAGTAGCACAACATCCACGCCTGCTTGCCATACAGCAGGTTACATGTATGTATACATACCCGTATGTATAGAGCAGGTTACGTGTCTGGGACTCGCAGTGAACGTACAGGAGACTTTTCTGCCATAGATACAGCATTTCCTGACTTTGAAACTAGAGAGTAATCACACAATACAAGATACTCCCACAGCAAACAATGGCAGAATATTGAGCATTATTAATTGGGTTTGATTTAAAGCAGCTGCCAAACCTGAAGGGAGAGTCAATAAATGTGCCCCACGAGCAGCACCTGCCTGTGCCGGGGCCGTCAGGCTGCAGAGGCTCTGCGGGGACCTCACCTGCCTCGGGCTGCAAAAAAAGTAAGTTCTGGAATCAAAAGCTTTTAAAGAAAGATTTATGTTGAATATTTATTTGTACTGAAAGTATGAAAGAACTGCTCTGTGATTCCTGAGTCTTACAAAATTGTTTCCCCTGTGTCTACACCTCTTTTGCGGTTCTGTGCTATGAGCACACTGCTGAGCCCGCTTGTGAGCGGGGGCTCCGGGGAAGCGGGGATTATTTTAGGAGTGGGGATAATCCGCAAGCAGTTGCACGTGTGGGTATCTTCACAGAGTCTCAAGGAATTGCTCTTCTGAGTAAAACTTACTTGCAGAGTTAAGACAATACGATTCGAAGGCAGAGGCTCACCCCAAAGGGAAAAGGCGCATGTCACAAAATAGAAGGGGTGATAGAAGTGTAAAGACTGAGCAGCGAAAGAGCTGTATGCCAATGATAGAAAAGACTCAGCCACTGAAAATTAAAAAATAAAGACAGCGTTAGAGGAGAGCACGGGCTGTTGGCGGGTGGTGTCTGGAGAGAAAGCTCCAGGACTCGGGTGATTTGCTGCCCGCGCTCTGCTGGGCGTCCCGCTTGGCGGTGCCCCGGTCCCGCCACCCCGCTGCAGCGGAGCTTTCTGGAGCATGAAGTAGCCCGGGCTGCGGGATGATTGATGTAACGAGTGATCTAATTTCCCGATCGGTTAATCCCGAATTAAAATCTTGGTGGTAAGATTTAGGTCTTTGCATAGCGTGAAGCTGTGGTTTAAAGCAGAGCCTTTCCTGTAATGAAGTGAGTCCCATTAGCAGGGGACGGCCGCGCGCAGTATCCCTCATTAAGCAGTACCGCTGCTCCGGCAAATGAAGAAAAATGCTTTAGACAGTACGTAACCGGGCACGGAGAGGAGACACACAGCAAAGGCGCCAAAGTTAAGATGACTTCAGAGAGATGCCATTCCATGCAGCAGCAGCAGCACACGGAAACTGTGCTGATGAGGCTTTAAAATAACACAGAGATAAATTTGTGCTGAAATTTTCAGAGATGGGAAGTATTTCTCACTCCAAAGTCTGTGCAGGACTAACTTAATGTTAGTATAAGCTTCAGAGAAAGATAGATGTTGGGAGGCAGAGGTCACGGGGAAGAGCTGGGAGATATGAACTGTGAGGATAATTGAAGGAGGAGGAGGAGGAGGGGAAGCCGACAGCCAGTGCCGATGAGGTGCTGTGGGCACCGGCGCTGCCGAGGCTCTCTGGGTGGGTGGATGGAGGGGAGGCAGCGGCCACGACGTCCCCAGCCCGCTAACAGGAGGGCCCCTGGGATGCAGGGGATGTGGGGAGATGAGGCTCCCCTATTTTATGGGCTTGCTAAGTGCGATGAAATTATTTAATTATTGATAAAGTGTTGGTTTGCCTGGAATGGCTTTCCAGCAGCTGCATTCACAAAGAGCCCGCCTGGGGCTCGGTCTCTGCCGTTCGGTCCTGCCAGACCGGTTCAGCCCAGGCAGGCGGGTTTCAAAGATGCTCTTGCAGTGATGGAGGGAGGGGATGCTGCTTGGCTTTCCCAGTGAGTTTGTTTCCAATTCCATCCCCGGCCCTTTAAAGCTATCGAGCGAACAAACCAGTGACTGCAGCGAAGTATTAATTCTGCAGCTCAGCCGTGAACTTCAGGTACTCGTCTTGTGACTCCCACTAGGAAAATGCCAAAGCCAGGGTAACCTTTTGCAAGCGCCGGTTGTCTCAAAACACGACTCTGCTCCCCTTTTACAAGACCAAACGGCACCGCGATGCGGCAGGCGAAAGAGCAAACCTTTCCCGGGCTTCCCGCAGCGCGGTGCCCCGCAGCACGGCTCTCCATCCCGGGGCCGGACCGCTCTGGGCGAGGGGCTGCAACGGGGCCCAGAGGTGGCCTCGGGCACAGAACCGGATGGATCAGAAAAGGTTTTTTTTTGTCACCAACAGGAGTGGTGCGGTTTGGTGCGTGAGGGGGCGGTCGCAGCAGCGCCGGCATTGCCGCTGCCCAGGGCTGCGCCGGGGGAGATGGGGCGTCCCAAGGGGTCGGGGAAACAACACAGAAACCAGCGCCAGACAATGACGGAGTGCGTGANAGCCCGCCTGGGGCTCGGTCTCTGCCGTTCGGTCCTGCCAGACCGGTTCAGCCCAGGCAGGCGGGTTTCAAAGATGCTCTTGCAGTGATGGAGGGGGGGGATGCTGCTTGGCTTTCCCAGTGAGTTTGTTTCCAATTCCATCCCCGGCCCTTTAAAGCTATCGAGCGAACAAACCAGCGACTGCAGCGAAGTATTAATTCTGCAGCTCAGCCGTGAACTTCAGGTACTCGTCTTGTGACTCCCACTAGGAAAATGCCAAAGCCGGGGTAACCTTTTGCAAGCGCCGGTTGTCTCAAAACACGACTCTGCTCCCCTTTTACAAGACCAAACGGCACCGCGATGCGGCAGGCGAAAGAGCAAACCTTTCCCGGGCTTCCCGCAGCGCGGTGCCCCGCGGCACGGCTCTCCATCCCCGGGGCCGGACCGCTCTGGGCGAGGGGCTGCTCAGCCGGTCCTGCAACGGGGCCCAGAGGTGGCCTCGGGCACAGAACCGGATGGATCAGAAAAGGGTTTTTTTTGTCACCAACAGGAGCGGTGCGGTTTGGTGCGTGAGGGGGCGGTCACAGCAGCGCCGGCATTGCCGCTGCCCGGGGCTGCGCCGGGGGAGATGGGGCGTCCCAAGGGGTCAGGGAAACAACACAGAAACCAGTGCCAGACAGTGACAGAGTGTGTGAGAACTGAAAATTACACCAGGGCAGTCTCTCTTCTTGTTCTCCTCTTTAATATTAGAGTTGTTTGAAGTGAATAATTTATAATGAGACTTATCCTGTTGCCAAATTGGGGGATCTTTGGCCAAATTTGCTGTAGATTGTGCCTGGGTTGCTGTACTGGTGCATTCATTGCCAGCAGGAATGACTTGTCTGATGGTATTGTGATTTAAATCTCACCCTTCCTTTCACAGATGTCCCTTTCCCTCTTTGTCCTTATTCCTTCGTTCTGTTCCCACACTTCTTTGTCCTCACTCACTCCTGAGCTCTGCTTGTCCCCAGCCGAGCGCTCCTTTCTCCGCTGCTCATCAGAAACGCCTGTTTGAGCTGTTCTGCCCTCCAGTACACGGCAGTGATTTCGTTAAAGGCTTCTGCGTGTCATGTTTAGTGTTTCTAGCACAGAGAAGGCACCGTCACCCAGTGGACAGCCTGGTGGGGTTCAGGTCCGGGCACTGGAGGTCCATTCTTGGCCTTTTGAGGTTTATTGCAAACCAGGTCTGTAATAAGTTCAAACTTGCTCTGGCCCTCTCCACACCTGGAAAATGTGGAAATGCAGGAAACTAGCCCCGCCTGCAGCCACCTTTGGTTCCTCGATGATGGGAAGTGTCCAGAGGCAGATGCTTCTCTGCGGCTTCCCCCTTCCCCTGTGCATGCGGGCTCCGTGCAGGGCAGCGCCCGGGGTCAGACGGGCTGAGCCACCCGGGACGGTGTCACCTTCATTCCTACTGAGCACAGAGTAACCAAACATGAGAACAGCCTCAGAAAGTGCCATGTCACAAACTGCTTAAAGCACATCTCTTTGGATTCGTTTTCACGCGCAGAGCAGAGAGGGCCGTTGCCCTGACCCAGCAGCCTGAAGCAGGAGCGCTGTGCCTTGGCTGACCACGCTCCTTCCAGCCTGTCCTGCTCCTCCCTGGCCGCAGGATGAAGCCCAGAGCTGCAGCGACCGTCCTCGTCCCCGGACACACAAACCCTCAGTCACTCGCTTCAGCACAGCCAGTACTTCTGTCTTCCAGCTCACGCTGGCTTTGCCGTGCAATCCATTTCTCAGCAGTGCCCACTCCAGAAGGCAGCTTTAGGACCTTCATCATCGAAGACAAACTCCAAGAGAGATAAAATGCCGTTGTCTCTCCCTTTGATCGCCTTAAAGGGACTGAACTCTGTTTATAAACTGTCGCTCCCTTCCCTGTGCTGCTTGAGAAATTCTGCTGAAACGCCCGGAGGTGCTACCAGAGGGATGATGGCTGCGGGAAGCCGAAAGCTTGGCTGCCTTAATGCAGGGATGAATTGGGACCTGGTAAATGAACGCCCACTTCTAAAACAAAAAAGAGAAAGACATGGAATGAGGAAACATCTGCATGCTCCGGAGCACGCTACGAGCATCCGCTACCAGTGCTCAGCACCGCCTGGAAGCTCCGTCTGGATCGGCGCATCCTTACAGGGCCGCTGTGTGCATGGAGATGCTTTACCCTGGAAGGTCTCCAGGGTAAGGAGAGGCCCTAAGAAATCACGTTACATTGAAGGGAAAGTGGTGGTCCCAGCAACAGCCTTCCGAAAGCACAGAGGGAACGCGGGGCAGAGGCAGGAACAGCTCACAGCATTTCGGAGCCTGTGCATCTCCCCAAGACGTCGCTGTCCTCCCTCCTCCCCCTGCAGATCCGCTCCGCAGCCTCAGAGCCTGCAAACCCTCTGCTCAGTGCTTTCTGCTCCTCTCAGACTCACGGGGGCATTTCAGCTGTGTTTCTGGCGATTTGACAGTCAGTTTTAATAAACAGGTTAAACAAACAGGCACGTGCCAACCACCCTTAAAGCCTCTCGCTTGCACAAACAGTTGGCACATTTGAATATTGGGCGATGGATGTAAGCGAAGCATTTCTGCTGATTTATTAAGCAGCCGGTGAAAGAGCCGGGCGGGCGCGGGGGGACGCGGTGGGTCCCGCAGCGGGCACGGGTGCTCCCGGACGCTTTGCCCTTTGCGGACAGACTGCGCAGCTCCGTTCCCCCGTCCCATCAGCTGCAACCACTAACGCAGACCCGCAGGGACCCCCGTGACGGGTCCCCATCCTCCACAGAGACTGGGACTGGTTTCACTGGTTTGTGGCGGTCTGTGGGAAGCGCTGTGCCCCGTTCCAGGGCTGCACACCTCGGCGGGGTGAGAGTCGGTGTTCGGGGAGGGGCGATGGCGGGGGTGCGATTCAGGGTCACGGTTAAAGCCAGCGGGCAGCCGGTGCGTCGGGATTATGTATAAATAGTTTGGGAGGTTCACCCGAAGGGGGTGACGTCTGTCGAGCTCATTCTGCGTAACCTGAGGTATTTAAAAGGTGGCAAACGCGAGTACTGTGAGATGGAGATGGATGGTGAAGTCCGCTGGGAAAGAGGACTGAAGAGGGAGGAGAGCGGGAGAAGCGGGTCGGGGTGAGCTCAGATCCCGTCTACACCAACGCAGAACTTAATGTGCCGCCTCCCCGTGAAGCTGCAGCTTGTTTACTTTTCAATCAAAACAGGCCTTAAATTTCTTGTTTATCTTTTGCAGTACGTTCATAAGTTGTAATCTGAGATTTCTTTTGAATAATTCATCGAAAGCACAAATTGCATTAGGCAGTAATCACCTGTGTGCTAGGAAAGGGGGATACCAAGTCTAAGCAAGACCGGGGTCACGGAAGCGGTTTCAGAGCCTGTGGGAGCCTTCCTGGGCGCTGTAAATGCGGATTTTTGGCGAAAGGAACATTATCACTCCAGATGTGGGAGTGAGAGGTGGCCAAAAGCTGCTGGAATTCCCTCAGTTGGCCTGGAGGTCTCATTTAATAAAACAAGTGACCAGCACTAGAAGTACACGCTCTTGCAGCACGGTGTGCCCGGGAGTCTCTTCAGCCCAGCGAAGAGCAGCCGAGGCTGCAATAACCCACCCAGCGGCGGGAATGGCTCTCCTGGGAATGGCGTTTCCAGGGCTCCGAACCTCTTGGTCCCTACATTCTTTCTCCCCCTGCTTGTGTGAGTGGGCTGATGCTGAAGGATCCCCCAAACCCCTCTGCTCCGCAGCCTGTTCAGTGTCGTGTCGGGGTGGACGGTGGGTACGTATGGGACCGGCACAGCCCGAGCCTGCGGGGAAGGGTCAGTCCCATCGCCTGCTGCTGCTGCCAGGTCTGCTCCGCATCTCGGGAAAGCTCCTGCAGCAGCGAGGGGAAGGGCTGGGGGGGACGGCGTGCGTGCTCCTTCGCAGAAAGAGGAGCGTCATAATGGTTGGCTCAACTCCGACGCCGCCCGCTCGCAGCCCTTCAAGGGGACAAAGCGCCCTTCCTCCCCTGGGACAGCCACTGCCGCTGTGCCGGGACGGCGGTTCCCTGCCCCATCCCGTCCTGCCGTGCGCAGCGCGGGCTCGCAGAGCTCCTACAGACCATCTTCACCACCTCCAACCCAGGCGCGGAGCCGCAGCCCCTTTGGCATGCTGCTCTTGTGCAAACCCCTTTATAGGCAAAACCCCGCGGTCCCGGGCTGCAGCTGCAGTAACTTTTCCAGCACTTCCTCGGGTGCCACATCTCCTCAGCAAGCTGAGGAAATACCCTGTCAGGCTGAGCTAGAATAGAAGCGCAGCTTTTCCTTCAGGCTAGAGATTTCGGCGGTCCTCAGCACAAACATGAAGAAACCCAAATCCGATGGCTTTCAGGGGAAAGTCTGTTCTGTATTTCTCATCGCCTCCGCACGGTCCGGCTGTTCACTGCCGCCTGTTGGGCGCAGCGGTGGTGCGGATGGATCGTACCGTGCAGTCAATGGCACCGATTTCCAGCTTGAAACCAGTGTTAACTTTGAAAAGATTTTAATTCAGTGACTTTAGGAAGAAATAGATTGAAGGGTCTGGAGAGACAAAGGAAAACAGCGAACAAAATAGGCAGGGATTTGAGTGGACCCTTTATCCCGCCCTCCTGCTCCGGGAGGTGGTCCACCATTCTCAGCAGCTGCGTCCAGCTGATTCCTAAACTCCTGGGTGGCAGGGATCCCACGGCTCCCCGCCTCCGCCCCATCCGTGTTCGGTGAAGGGCTGAGGAGCGGTGGCTCGCGCCGGCCGTGAGAGCGGCAGAGGCGACCCCGGGGTCCCGCGGCCGAGCGCGGCCCTCGCCCGCACTGGGGCTGCTGCCGTCAATTCTCGTTAGCAGGGAGATTGTTACTGCCCCTCCTCGGACGCCACGTTCTGGCCCAAACAATCCGGTTATATTTAAATTGCTTTAAAACCATTAGAGATAATCAATTCGCATTAAAGATCTGCAGTTCTCCGCAATCAATTTACTTGTCTGTCTGCAAACTTTTCCCAGTTTGAGGAAGTTCCCCGGAGCCGGCGGGTGGTTTATGGGGTGAACTGGGTCGGTGTCGTTGGCCCCAGTGCCCCGGTGAGGGGCTCCTCGCCCGCCGGTGAGCCCTGGGCAGTTGGCAGAGGGCGGGCGAGGGGAGACAGCAACGAGCACGGCTTGGCCAGATGGGGGGAGAGGGAAGAAACGGGGAGGATGGAAGTCGAGGAGAAGCTGTTGGTCTCTGTGTTTGCAAGAGGAAAAGAGGAGAGAACTGATCTATCCATCCAGCAGGTAGGGATATGAGGAAAAAAAATTCAAATTGATCAAAAAATTAAATATTCATGGGACATTATTCATTAAGATTCATCTTGCCAAGTGGGTGAAATGAGGCAAGGGAAGAAATTAGCTTGCTTGAGAGTGTCAAAGTGATTATGTGATTAAATTGCAATTTATAATTTCTCCTTCAAAAATGTTACTCCTTGATTTGTGTTTCTGCCCCTTCTCTATTTTTCTTGGAGTCTCCCATTATGTGTGTATGATCAATAAATGCTCAGGGCTTGCCTTAAAGCACAGCCGGCAGACACCTTCTGCCCGCGCTTGTGCGGGGCCGCAGAGCCGTGTCCCCCCCGCGCGCCCTCTGCCACCTCTGCCCGTGACTCGTTCGTCCCGGAGGCTGCTCGCACGGCTCGGGACCGCCCTCCTCCCCGCAGACCCGCCGCTCCATCCACCCGCTTCACATGCTCATCGCTGCAGTGGTAGGAGGGAAACCAGTCAGCCCTCGGCTTCTCGGGCTGTTGTACAGCATAACGCACCCTCACGCCGGTGCGCGAGGAGATTTGGTGCAGAAAACCAGTGTTTTGGCATTTGCTTCTCCAATCCCGCCGGTGCCGGGGAGGCCACAGCTCAGCCCCTTCCACAGGCGCAAACCTCACTCCTCCCGCACAGCCCGGACGGGCTCAGCGCGGGCAGCAACCGCGGCGGAAAACTTGGTCTAATATTTCATTCTCGTTTGAAGAACTCGGCCGCTCGTTGTTGTTATTGTGCCTAACCCAGGAAGGGGAGCTATTCCTTTTTTGCTGCCCAATAAAGATTTAGTGGCGTATGTTGGCTGCTTGAAAAAATACAATATTAATTCATGGCTTGTTTATGAACAGCGCAAGGCTTGCACAGGTTAATTAGTTGAGGCAGGCTTTTCTTCAAGTGAATGAGCAGGCATGGGGTTTATAGCTCTGTCACCCAGTTTATTTGTTCACTTTCTGGTTTATTTGGAAATACACTTATACAACAATAAATAAAATCAACCATGACAAGGCTTATGTCTGCAGCAAACACTTAAGCCCTGCCAAGGTAGTAATCCGCAGGATGCTTGCAGCTATCAGCCCCGCAGGAGCCGGTGTCTCTCCCGGGCGGCAGCGGGGAGGGATGGACGGGGACCGGGGGAGGGATGTGAGAAAGGAGCGGGCAGTGAGGGCTGCAGAGACATCAGAGGCTGCTCAGAGAGAGAGAACCTCTCACCCCTGAGCCTCCTCTGGGCTCTGCCCAGTATCACTGGAGCCGGTTGATCTTCGCTAACAGCCACCCTTCTTTGAGCAAACACAATCAGTGGATAGATGGGCCGCTTTGCTCTGAGGAGAGGAAAAGGAGCTGGCCCTGGCTGTTAAGCCAAGTGTCCGGCTCATGGTGAGATTAAACACTGCCACTTGTAGGGCAAACGTCTGAATCGGAGCTGGAGCTCGAGGCAGAGGGAGCTGCAGGGGGGAGATGGTAGAAGGGAGTTGGAGGGGCTCAGAGAGCTTCATCCCCGCAGAGCAGCAGCTTCCCAAGAGAAACGGATGCAAAGGGGTATAAAATATCGAATATTTCTGACGAGACGCGAGGTTTCTGAAAGTCTGCAGATCTCGTGTACAACTGCTGCTCCCCAACCAGCCGTCCCGGGAGAATGCGTGTGGGCCAGACCCTGCCTTCCGCAACCGGGGGTGTGAGCCCCCCCGCAGCAAAGGCACTGCGAACCACGCACCCCACGGCAGAAAGCCCCGCTGTGGGTGGGCAGCGCTACCGCTGCCTGCTGCGGAGCCCGGGGTGCCTGCCCGGCCGTGGGGTGCCTGCCCGGCCGTGGGGTGCAGAGGCAGCCCCCGGGGGGACGGGCGGGAGGAGCAGCGTGCTGCGGAGAGGAGCACTGCCTGCTCACAGCACCCGCCCCCTGCCCCCGGTGAATAGCGTTGCTCTTGTAATTGCTGTTGCTTTAATCATTATACAGAGTCTAAGAGCATCCCCCATTTATTGCCAAGCCACTGGCAGAGGAATGGCTTTTTCTGAAGGAGTCCAAGTCCCGATCCAAAAACATGCGCCGCTGACCTTTTGTAGTCACTGTTGTAAGAGAAGTATCACCTGCTACCCTAAAAACCGTCGTCTTGGGTTGGAAGAATGACAGAGCTTTGTCTGAACTGACACAGCGTGCAGAGGTACAGGCTGGTCTCCTGCCCCAGGGCACGGGCACAAGCCGTAGGCAGTGAGCTGGAGCGGAGGAGTGACTCCGGCAGTGCGGGGAGGGCTGACGCCGCATGTAGAGGGCACCTGGGCTGGTGGGAGGTGTCCCTGCCCAGGGCAGGGGGTTGGAACTAGATGATCTTCAAGGTCCCTTCTGACCTAAACCACTCTGTGATTCTATGGCAGTCACAGAGGTGTCGGAGTCTTCTGTCGTGTTTCCCTTCTCTCACCTTTCCCCACGTGCACGGAGAGCGCAGTGAGCTGCAGCACAGGAATGATGGCTGAGGAGCAGCCTGGGCTGGGGGTGTCTGGGGTCAATGCCACACGTCATTTTGGGGACAGCGTGTAACTCATGTACCCCTTGCTTCCCCTTCTTATGCCTGAAATGAAGGCATAGCAGAAAGGGCAGGTGATGGGGAGAGGGAGAGAAACAGCCTGATGTGTCCCTGGATCTGAAGGCAGAACGCTGCTCCTGTCCCCAGCACGGACAGCCAACATGAATATCTAATGAAGCGCAGGTTTGGGCTGATAACGTTCGAGATAGAACATTGGAAAGACACTGAGCTCAAGGAAAACTCAGCCCGATTAAACTGCCTTAAATCAGTTTACTTGGTTGTTTCTGCTTCACTTGCAAGACATCGTTATAATTACTTGGCATTGGCAAGCCATTACTCAGAGGTTCTGGGCCAGGGTAGCAGAAGACATGATTGTCTCATAAACCTAATGAGCCATATTGATTACTGGAGGATAAGGACTGAGCTATAAACAGCCCATATTCTTTATTTGTCTAGTTGTTAGATCTGTATTTGCAGCCTGGACTTGACAGTGAGTTATGCGGGGATGCTGTTGGGTGTTCCGCTGCTTCTCACACAGAGCACAGTTCGGCGTTTGCATCCCCTTCCCGTGTAACCAGCGTCAGTGATGGATGGGAAGTGAATTTGGACCCCGCTTTGAGTGGTGCCTCCATCTCAGATGTCGGTGGGAAGCGCAGCCCGGAGCGCTGCTGCGCTGACGGGAGCGGCCGGTTGGGAGTTGTGACACTTGTGCGCATCTGCAGAGGACGGTCCGTCAGCAGCGGGTACGGCGCGGTCCCGCCGGCCTCTGCCCGATAGAGGAGACGGTGTGTGTGGTGGGAGTGGGTGCGTGTCCTGTCCCTGCTTTGGGAGTCGATGTCTGCTGTCGGGATAGAAATAGATCAGTAGAGAATTGGAATTAGTTCAATTATTAAAGTTGCCCAACTCAGCCTGTCCCAGGAACACACACCCCGATTACGCAGTGGGGTTTTGGCATCGAACCAGTTGCTCCATTTCGCGCTGCGGGACAGCTGCCTGGTCGGGGCTGTCCAGCGCGGAGGGTCCCCAGTGCTCCCAGTTAAACCCTTCCAGTGCTCAGCTACTAACCTTCTCCTGCCACGAGGAGAGCACGCAAATCGGCTACCGAGTGCTTCTGTCCTTCCAACGGCACCCTGCCCAGATCTCCCATGTGGACCAACATCTTCACCTCGAGATGTCCACCCAACCCCACAGCGTCACCCGGGGGTGACATCCCCTCTCCTCCCTGCCCGGGCTGGTTTGCTCGGTGCCGGCTGAGGCTCCTGCCTGGCGGCAGTGCCGCTGACAGCCCCTGCGAGACCCTCCTCCCTCTGCCCACCTTCCATAAACCTCTGCAGCTCCTCCGCCGGCCAAACCTCTTCAGCCATCGGCTCTGCGCTGCGCGGGCTGTCCTGCCCTCGGTCGGCCCACGCGACCGCGCTGAGAAATTGGTTTTGCGAACACAGAGGCACAGTGCGTCTGTGTGTGTGAGGCCCAGACTCACCGTGCCCCGCCGTCCCTGCTCCCCCCCGGACCCCACACCCCCTGCGCCCCCAGCGATGGGGCCAGCGGGGAGCAGCCCACGGCCGCGCTCGTGCTGCGGGCGCTGGCGGTGATGCTCGGAGCCCGCTGCGAACGTGGCGCCGCACACCACCACCGCGGCCGCTTTATCTTCTCATCGGTACTTTCGAACGCGATAGGATTTTGGTTTTAATTTTCCTTGCTCTGATGAAGACACCAAACCCCGTGAAGGTTTCACTCCCTCAGCGTTCGGGGCTGGATCGGGACTTTTTCCGCCTCCTCCCCGGACCGGTGCCAGCGCCGCGCCAGCCTGGGCAGGTCGGGGCTGCCACGGCTCTGCCGAGAGCCGCCGAGCAGGGCCACCCCTGCCAAACCAGGACAGAGGCATTTTTCATTCTGCATCCGGCACATTTCTGCCTCCTGTTCTGCAGGAGGCACGCTACGTTTGGTGTTGCTGGAAATTACTTTTTTTTTTTTTTTAGAAGCTAACTGGATGAAACTGAGAGGCATTAACTCTTCTTTGCCGGGCCTGTGCAGGAGCAGGAAAATGGCAAAAGCATCTCTTGGTACTGCAATGGCATTAATTGGCCACAGAACCTTCTTCCCCACATTGAAAAATCCCCTATTTCTGTCGCGGTTGCTTGGCTCGGGGGCAGAAGGGGCACAGTGGGGCTCCTCCTCCCCTCGGCCACCCGGGGCAGGAGGGTGCCCGCAGCCCGAGGGGACTGCGCACCCCCCGGGGTCAGCGGGACGGCGGGAGAGCCATGGCTCCCAGGAGCTGCGTTCCCATCACCCTCCGATCCCCACCGCTCCGGCTGCACAGATCTCCCCGTCCCTCCCAACCCCACAGCGCCTCACAAGCGGGAGGCTTTTTCTGGAGAGCTTTTGCCAACCAACTACTCAAGAGACTTTTTTTGTTCTCGGTTTGTTGTTGTTTTTTTTTTAATTCCTTGAAATCAAGGATAAAAAACTTCCTGCAAATCTGTATTTTCTGCCTGCGCTCCACTGGCTGCCCTCCCC
The DNA here is from genome assembly GCA_008711295.1 of Anarhynchus alexandrinus. NCBI lineage: Eukaryota > Metazoa > Chordata > Aves > Charadriiformes > Charadriidae > Anarhynchus > Anarhynchus alexandrinus. The sequence goes on along the minus strand of VUYV01000333.1, from coordinate 90,575 downwards.
CAACCCCGAGGGGCCCACGGGCTGACTCTGTCCCTCGTCTGGTCCAGGAACGATGGTGGCGAACTGCAAAGGGCGCAGGATGCGGCTCCGCGGGCTCAGCTCCCCCCCGCGCCGCAGCGGTGCCAACGGGGAAACGGCTCGAACCGTCCTGCTCCTACCGCAGCTCTTTTTTTAATTGGGAGTGACTCTGAACTGCCATACTCTGCATTTTATACCTTCAAACGAGCGACCCTTGATGTCGTGTTGATTAATTATTTGTGTAAGGGGAGTGCTTTGCTGCCCCAGACAGTAACGGGGGCACTCGGGGGGTGGGGGCTCCTTGCCCAGAGGACCCCGCAGTGCCCCATGGAGCACTCGGGGTTACACTGGGGCCAGCTCCGGCACCTCGTTCTTTACCGAATCCCGGGGTTTGGTGGTGCCGAGGGGAACAGAGTGGGTTCGGATGCTCCAGGGACACAAACCAGCCGCCAAGCGCCCAGCGGAGCCCGGCCAGCGGCACGGGGATGCTGCTCGCCCCGTCCCCGGGGCCGTGCTCGGGAACGCTAGCTGCACAAAACAGCTGAAATGAGGCAGTAGGAAATTAAATATGCTTATTAGAGCTAAAAATAGCAGCTCTGTTCTTTGGTGATGCATGAAAAAAAAAGCCCCTTGTACCAGAAAAACGCTTTGGGCCTCTGCCAGGCAACAGACGCGAGAACCCTTTTGCTGCGGCGCTGGGGGAGCGGGTGGCACTGCCGCGGGACCTCGGGGGGGCTATTTTTAGCAGCGGATCAATGTGGGCTTTTCTGCCCGTGAAGGAAGAGGCAGGCCGTCCAGCCGGCACGGCGGGTGTGAAGAACCCCGCGTCAAATATGAATCCGTGTCAGACAAAGAGCCGTTTCGTCTCCGTCAGGCGGGCGGCGCCGGTGGGAAGCGCCTGGGCTCGGTGCGGGGCGCGCGCGGCACCGCGCTGGCCTGGCAGCGACGCGGCACCGCCGCCTTTGGGGAGGTCCCCCTCCTCAAGCGAGCGGTAAGCCTCGGGCCGAGCGCGGTGCTGGTGGCGCCGGCGGAGGGGCGCGTGGATTAGGGGACAGACACGGGTGGCGATGGTATGTTCCCGGGCAGGGCGTTGGTACCGCTCTGAACCTGCTANGGATTAGGGGACAGACACGGGTGGCGATGGCATGTTCCCGGGCACTGCTCTGAACCCGCTGTTTGAGCTCAGTCCTCCTGGTATCAGCTCACCTTAGCAACGCCCTTTTCCTTGCACTGCCCGTACTGCCGACAAATGCCACCATCCTCCTACCTGATGTGGGGAAACTGAGGCAGGCAGGGATGACACAGCTCTCCTGTGCCCTCCGAGGAACAGCAGAGCCATCGTTATCTCAGTTACCGATGCAGTCAATTAGTACGCATCGCTCCTAAAGACTGGTGTCGTTCAGAGAAGCCACAAAGCTGCTCTTTTCCCAACAGCTGCTTTCCTTCGGATGCAGCTTTGAGTCCCGTCTCTGCCTGTGTCAGAGGGAGCCGAAACGTGGGCAGAGACAGAGCAGCTCCGTGCCCCTGGGCAGAAGGTGCAATGCTGCTCCCCTGTGGGAACTGGCAGCCTCGGACATCCAACCTGGCATCTCTGGGTGGGCGCGCGGGAGCTTTCTGTCACCCACAGCATCCCCACCTATGGCTGGTGTGGCCCAGTGCCCCAAGAGAGGGGGAAAAGGGGGTCCTGGGCAGGCGCTGGGTGAGACTTCTCTCTCAGCCCCCTGGAAGTGGCGGTGGTGCCATTCCCCGTGACAAGGAATGGGGAGAGCCGAGATTTCTCCGGTTTGCAGGGACCCTGGAGTTGTATTTTGCAGATAAGAAGCAGCCAGCATTGTCGCTTCTCGCAGGCAGGTTAATCCTCTAAACTTGAAATGCGTTTCATCTGGAAGTAGGTATATTTGATCATACAAGAGGAAAAAAAAAATTAAATAGGAGCCCCATGCAAATAGGAAATTATGCAAATCACCTTATATATTAGACTGATAAAGTTTGTGGTTGCTATTTCAACTCACGTTGCCTGAATGCAAATTCTAAAGTAATCTGCTAAATGTGAGCAAGCCTGACGTGCATGATAACATCAGGCCGGTTCCCTCCGTCCTCTGCGCCGCGGGCCCCGAGCACCGCTCCCCGCAGGAGCCTTTGGCGTTCTGCCGCGGCTGCTGAGGTTTCTGAGTACCCTCCGCACCCCCCGACATCCTTTCCTCTTGCTGAGCAAATTGTCATTTTGGAGACCACAACGCCAAGCCCAGAAAGTAACTTCTTCCATCGCACAAAACCGAAACGGTGAAGGCATCGACGACAGCAGCTTTCCGTTCGGATTTCTTCCTTTTCCCATCCCAGCCCGGGCTGATGGGGAGCGCGGGGCGCCCGCAGCCTCCGTCCACGGGGGACCTCTCCTGCTCCAGGCACCAACCGGTGTCTGAACAATATGGTATTTAACCGGTACCTGCCTGGATGCTCCCATGGGTGCAGGGGGGCAGCGGGGCACGGCGAACCCCCCCCAGACCCTCCAACCCCCCGGCAGGACGCAGCTCTCGGAGCTCTCTGGTCCACCTTAGGGCAGCGTGTGGCCTCTCTGCTCCGCGAGAGGTAGGAAACGAGGAGCATCACTTCCAGAAACAATCGCCCGTGAGTGATATGAAGGATCTCGACTGGAGATCCCTCTGTGCTGGGTGGAGCAGAAGTCTCCATTAGCCACTGCTGGTTCAGTTCCCTCCCACATTATAGATATTATGACAACATTATACATATTATAACAATATTCTACATCCCTTCAGACGTTTCCGTAGCTGTCCCCCCGCTCTCTGCCCGGGAGGGGAGAGCTGCCCAGCACCCGTGGGGGAGTTTGCACACTGATGTGCGGGGGCCATCGGCTGCTCGACGGCAGCCCTTGGACTGCCTCGCGTGGGCTTCAGGGAAATTTGTCCTCTGAGCGCCCTTTTGCACTGGTGGTTTCTCAGGGAGGTCTTTCAGGTGGCTGCAGCAGAGCTGCCGGAATAACCCCGCATGTGTGCTACCCAGCCGGGGCACTTGCAGCGCTCAGTGAGCAAAGACTCCGCGAGCCGGGCACAGAGTTAATAGGGGCTGCCACGCAACTGGCCTCTCGTTATTAAACCGCATGAGTCATTTTTTCAATGAACTATAATATGTGCTAGAGAAAGGGTTTCCTGGGTAATAAAAACTCAGCTGTATTTTCTCAGCAGATGTAATAAAATGAGAACTTGACCGAGTTCTGGAGTAGCGTCCGAGGCTCCATCCGTCACCGCGCAGAGGCTCAGCTCCCCGGCGCAGGGCAGCGTCTGATGCTGTCGGTGCTGCCCCGCGAACCAGCGATTTCCCGAACCGCGGAAGAGGCTCCAGCCCGACTCCTCTCGCGCTGATTTAATGCTATTGGGACTTTGCTGAAGTGCAGGGTAATTTATGCTTTCTGGGAAAAGAATATATATGCATTTAATGAGAGAGTTTTCAACCTTACAGCTACCAGATTGAAACAGTCACCCCGTGTCTTTCCCAGGTGTTTCTCGCGCATACCTGTAACGCATTAGCCCGTTCCCTGCGGTGTTCCTATTTAAACAAGGACTTGCCCTTGCGTTCCATCTCCTGCACTGACATCTCGCTGGAGCCATCCTGCTGCACCTCTGCTCCTCCATCTGTAGAAAGTAATCTTCACCAGTCACCTTATTAATTTTTGAAGATCTAAATCTGAAGAATAAGAAATATTCTTGAACGACTGGCTCTGCCGCTTCCTCCTGCCTTTGTGTTATTAAATATGTTAGGGAGGAAATATCAGCCTCGGGTTTTACTGCTGCCCGGTTCTTGTTTGGGTGGGTTTGTTTTCAGAAATATTCTTCTTTTGTTTTTCCCCTCACTGCCATTGTGAAAATAGCAAGTGCCTGAGGGAGGAAAACTCAACATGCTCCCGGTGTTTGGCTCTGTTGCTTAGCTTGCATTTTCATCTCTTTGCGGATGTGTGCACGCGGAGGGGCTCTTGATTTCCTTCCCGTTAATGTCTGACAGCTCTTCGCCGGCACTGTGCCCTTCTGCGTCACACTCGCAGGGTCTCATTTCCGAACCGGGAACGGTTGAAGGCGTCCGCCCGCGCTGCTGATGGACAATGCGCTGGTGCAGCGCGGGGCTCGAGGAGCAGGGACGGGCACGCCGGGAGCGCGTCTGTACCAGCCATGGTGCGCCCGCAGCAGCGCTCACCTGACGCCCGGGCACAGGGGCAGACGTGGGTGACGTTCCTGCCCCACGCAGCTCGTGCTCGCTGTTAGTGTCATTATTTATCGGTGTTGTTCGGGTGCCAGGCTGGGCTGGCAGTGGGAGTGGGCTCCTCGCAGCCCGGCACAGCTCAGCCATGTCCCCTCTGCCAAGAGGGGACACTGCGGGGGACAGAGCCGGCGGCTCGGTGGTCCTCAGCACGTCACTGCCAGCAGTGGGTGCTGCAGATGTAGGGTTGCTGCCCATAAAAACGTCCATTTTCAAACACAAACTGCTGAGCCACTGCTTTTTGGTGGGTCCACTTGAGCTCATCTCCGGGGGAAGCAGCGCCTCTGGTTGATGGATGAGAGGTTTGACGAGAGCGCAAACCATTCATGAGGAGCAGAGCGAGAGGCCGCGGCGTTAGAAAGCATCCGTCCATTACCGCGCATCCATTGCGCTGTGGCGTTCCGCGGGCAAAGATGCCTCCCACCCCCCGCAGCACCCGGGAGGCAGCCGGCGCCGGGGGGGCTGTGGTTGGACCCCCGGGCTGCGCCTCGGGCTGGTGGGACCCTTCTCCCGGCTCAGCCTGCGGCCCCGCCGGCGTGCAGCCCCCTCCCCGCTCTCGGGGCGCCCGGGTGACCCTGGCACGAGGACACGGGGACCGCGGCCGTCGGCAGCGGGGGCACAGGCACTGGGACAGCAGCAGCGTGCGGGTGGGACAACCGCCCCGAACTGGGCTGGGGGCATCGCCGCGAGGTCAGATGAAAAACGAGGGCTGCAGATTATCTATATTGGCAATTTTAGAATAAATTGCTGCTGGAATCCTTCCCTGCGAACGCCAGAGCCTGTGAATGTCAGAGGTTCGTGAAAGTCAATAACCAGAGACACGTCTGCTGTAGGCCGTCCCTGGAACGGGGGGTGGAGGGGGAGAAATGTCAGACGAGCGGCTCTGATCTCGCTTGCCCACGCTCGTGTCGAGCCAAGCCCTGATCGCCTCTCGCCCGCGGGAGCCTGCGCCGGCAGGCTGCGGGACAGCCGGGCTGGGAGAGGGCTCTGGAAAAAGGGGAAAAAGAAAACGCCTGTGAAAACCTGCTTTTTGCTTTGTGCCTTGGTGGAATGCTGAATGTGAGGGGGGAGAGTTGAACCTCTTCTCCCTGAGCAGGAGCCTCCAAGGGCTGCTCCGGCTGCAGGTGAGACACCGGCAACGTTGCTCTGCCCGCTCCTACGCTGTGGCACGTGCCGTGCTGGGGATGGCACACGGCTCCTTCCCGCGCCGGCCGGGACGCTGGCGGGGCGAGCGGGGACCGGGGGAGCCGGGGCACCCCGGTGCCACCACCTCGCTGCCCGCCGGTCGCGCCCGAGCCCGGTTACGCTGAGAAAGCACTTGAACAGAGTAAACATATAATTACTAAATGTTATCGGAGCATTATGTCTGCGAGCGGCGCGTAGCAGAAATCGTGGTTGTAAGCAGCCTCCAGGACTCTGCGCACGACGGTTTAATCGGGTATGAAATCACATTGATCTCGCAGCCGCCTTCCATAAGTTATTTGTAAGTGAAGTCCTAATGCAGACCGGGGCTCTTATTATTCCTCCTGACTTGCCTCATTGCCCGTGGCCTTTAAAACGTTCCTTTCGCATCTTCTTCCTCCTCTTCCATCCCCCCTTTGCCAGCTCAGAAATAATCAAAGCAGGCCCCGTGCCCTCGGTGACTTCTGCTCCTCTCTCAGAGCCGCATTAGCGCTGGCTGACGTCTGTCGTGTTCCTGGGGAAAGCAGGAACCCGATGCTCCTGGGATAAGGGATTTGCAGGGGCCAGGGAGGGCAGGGAGCCTGGCACGATAAATGGGTCAGACATGCCCCACGTTGGCTTTAACCTCTCCATCCGGAGTCTTTGGGAGACTCTTCCTCAGTCCTGCAGCGCCGCAGCTCTTCCCCACCCGCCCCCTCCCCGTCGGGATGCAGCTGCGGAACACCCAGAGAATCCTTCCAGGCAGAAGGTTTCTTGATATTCTTTCATAGTCGCTCCATTTCGGAAGACTTTTGTTGCAGGATATATGTGTTGTGTATACTCGTGTACAGACGTTGCTCGTCAGTCGGTACATAAATCGGACCCGCAGCCATCTATCGCTTGCCGTGGCCGCACTGGCGGGGGGTTCTCCATCCCACCCCGGGCCGGGACTCGCACTGCGAGCGCTCCCGCGTACGGCGCGAGGGGTGGGCACACGCCGGCAGAGGAGGTGCTGTGAGCGGCTACGGGGACTTAGGCTGGAGGGTGCCCTGAAAGTGATGGGGGTTATTTATTCTCAGCTTTTTTGCAAGTCTCGGCTTTGAGACGGGGCTGCAAATTTCGAGGCAGTTTGCCGGCTCCCGGCTGCGGGTCTGCTGAGCCGCCTCTGCCTCTTGCTCCCAGCCCCCAGCAGCTCCGCACCTCAACAGCGCTTCGTAGATGAGAGGAAACCACCCTGCGGCACGCTCACCCTCGGTTTAAGTAGCCGCTAGTGAATTAACCCGGAATTTCTGGCCGTAGTATAATTTTCCCAGTTTCGGGGGGGAGGAGTTCAGCACAACAGCAGCCGGTCCCAAGCGGCTGCCGGAGGACGGATGCTGCCGAGCACTGGCTCTCTGTTTTCTTTCTGCCCCGTTGATCCCCGCTAGGAAAGCCCTCGGAGCGGTGCTGCCCGCTGAGAGAAACCCTTCGCAGCACATTCCCGTAACAGCAAAGTTGGCACAGGAACACCCGCCCGCAGCCGAGCGGGGCAGAGGGGGGGGGGCTGCCCGAGGGGTTTGCCGGCGCCGGCAGACGCGGTGCGGAGAGCTCAGCAAGGCGGAGGGCAGCGATGCGGCAGCGGCCCGGTTTCTGTGGGCAGAGGACACTCTGGGAATGTGCGAGGGGATAATCTGGATGACGTGGTGCTGGGACCTGGGAGTCACGGGCGGGAGTGGCTTTGGAACGCCGGGACTCCCAGTTTTGCCCGGGCTGTGCGGGAATCCACCGCTGAGCCAGACACGGCCCCGCATCTCACCGGCGGCTGCGCACAGCGCCAGTCGGGGCAGACACCGCAGAAGGACCCCGGGCTCTCCCAGGGCTGGATCCAGCTTCTTCCCAGCACCGTTCCCCCTCCCGGGACAGCGATCTCCCGAGGGCTCCTGTAGGGGGGGCTTAGGAAAACTGATGTCTGGGAGGGGCTGGAGGAAAGTCTAGAGCTTGTAGGTTTGGTTTGTAAAGCCCCAAATATGACGTTTGCAGGAGAGAGATAAATACACACCTCCAAGGGCAAGTCTGGGATTACAGACTTTGCTGCTGGGAGGAGAGGTCTGAATCCTGAATTTATTTCTTGTGGAGATGCAGTGAGGTGGGTTTTAAAGACATATTTAAAGGCAGGCCACATATATCATTAAGGATGTGGGATTTTAAGAGGCTTTATTATTAATTAACATTTATATTACCGTAATGCCTAGGGAACCCTAAACGGAACGAGGGTCCCATTACGCGAGGGCTGAACAAACACGGCGTGCAGCGCCGTCCCCGCAAACCAGAGGGACCGAACAGGCAAAGGAGGCGAAGCGAGCCGCAGACCAGCAACGCGACCGAGTCTGGGGCAAGTCCTCCGTAGCTGTCCCTAGGGAAACCTTGCCATGCCCTCGTTGTTTCCTCTATTCATTCTTCTGCATTGATCACCCTGCGAAAGCATCGGCCCCTCTGTAGGGCTGTCCTCCTCCCGCCGAGCTGCCCCATGGTGACACATGGCCCTGCGGTGCCGGGGCTGGGGGTGCCGGGCTGGGTCCCCCGCGGCAGCACGTGGGGCTGTGACCTTCTCAGCCCTCGGTGTGACCGGCGCTTGGCAGAGGGAGAGCCCTGCCACCCGGGGCTACGAACGCCGCTGAAACGTAAGGTTACCGCTGTGGGCACCCGCTGCTCATCCCCTCGTTCTGATGGAGAAAAACAGCGAAGCATGGAGACTACCGGCGGCCGTCCTGCGAAGGAAATACACCTCTGTGTCTGCATTGCAACGGGGGCTGAAACGGGAGCAGTCCCTATCCCGGCTGTTATTCTGTCTGGTCGTGTTTCTGTGCAAACCAAGACTTGGCATTTGCATATTTTCTTTTTTCTTCAGAGATGGATCCGGCACATTTTGCACGCTGCCTGCAGGAGCATTTTCTGTTTCTCAGATGAAGTAAGATGGGGTGCAGCGTCCTCCCCGTGCTGCTACAGCGAGTCAGGCACAGGGCGAGGAGCGCGGCGCCACTGCTGCCCGTGCTGCAGGCTTTGCTCCTCCTCTCCAGAGGTGCAGAGTTCTCCCTAACGGTACCGAGTTCCTACAGCAGACAGCGTTTCTTATCTTCAGATAATACCCGTAGAACATAAAACTGTTTTCTACTAACTTCTCCATACCCTGTGATGCAGCATAACTTCTAATTTTTGCACCCTTGGCAGCTGACCGCGTGCTCTGTCTGTGGTGTTACCAGAAGACGTGTGGCAGGCGGAGCACTTTCCCTGTGTTCTCCAGATTCAGCTCTCTGCGGTGCTCATTCCGCCGCCGGCAGTACTGGGCCGTGTGCTTCCGCAGGTTCCTTTTCTAGAAACTTTTCTGCTCTGCAATCCCCATTTGGTGCCCGTGAAATGCCCAGCAAAGCCCTTCACCGGGGCTGGCGGCTGCGGTGAGAGCTGCCGGGGCAGCGCGGTGGGTGGGATGCGGGAGGATGCTGCCGGCGGCACTCGGGCATCCAGACCCCGGCCCCAAACCTCCGCTTCTGTGAATTTTGCTCCCGCGGAGCGAGGCCCAAAGCAGAACAGCCCTGCGCACCGGGCGAACGCCGTCTGCTGCCGCGAGCGGGGCTGGCGGCGCTCTGCCCGTAGCAGGGCACCAGCTGGCTGAGGCTTTGAGTTAATTACTTCCTTTTGAACGTTTGTGTGTTTGTTGCGGTGCTGTTAGGTGTACTATGCTGTAGTGCGATTAATCAAGTGTCAGGATGCTAACAGCCCTGGTATAGGCATCTTTGATTAACTGCTGTTTCAGTTGCGACGGCTTTGCTCGCTGCAGTGGGTTCGGGGGAGCCTCCCCGTCCCCACGCGCAGCGCGGCGCGGTTGGGCGAGCCAGCCCGGCACGGGGATGCTGCGGAGGGAGGCGACGTTTCTCCTAGTTTAAATGCAGGAAGAGATGCTCCGAGGCTTCAGACAGTAATGTAAAATAACAAATGAGTTTCCATGAGGGAGAAATAAACCAAAACTAACCGGCTCGCAGGCGCAGCGCGGCTCAGCTCGCCCCGGCTGCTCCGCAGGCGGCAGCGCTGCAGGTCCCCCAGTCCGGGGCTGGATGTGGGGGTGCGATCTGCTCCTCGGTGGGGCGAATGCGGGGTGCCGGGGCCATGCGCCGGGCCAGCGGGCTGCCTGATGGCCAGTGAGCACAGCCCAAACCGAGAGCATTTCCAGATGTGTCCCAGATGAAAATCCAGGCTGGGTCCTTACCCCAGGGAGCACCCGTCAGCAGAGGATGAATGGTGCAAAGCTCTGAAAGGTTGCCTCGGCTGTTAATCGCTGAAAACCACCTTTGGATAGAATATTTATAAGGCAAAACGTTAAGGAGTGCTCATCCCAGCTAGATGGTGCCCCAGCACAGTGCTGCACCGGCCCCGGGGGGGTTGGCAGGGCCCTTGGGTGAAGACCGGGGACCCCAGCACACGCTGCGGGATGTTTTCTCGTCATAAGCCTCTCGATTAAAGAGGAGGAAAAATCATTGTGATTGCAATGTCCAGTCGTCAAATATGGTCAGCCTGGAAATCAATCCAATAAAAATGGAAAGCAGGGTGCTGGGGGCGGGGGGGCGGCAGAGGCAGGGAAAAGGTTTTGCTTGGAGACTTTAATTAAAACACCGTAAGAGGTTTTCAGGACACACAGCAGCTCTTCCTACTTTGGTGAAGAGATAAAAGCATCTCAGTAAATGCTGACGCACTCTGGAAATGTCTTGCTGCTCCCAGGGCAGTTGGGAGATGCCGTTTGCAGAGCCCTCCCCGGGGTGCGGAGGGGTCTGGGGCTGGTTCCGCTGGTGGTCAGTGTTTGGGCACAGCTCTCTGGGGAGGCGAAGCCGCAGCATCCCTGTGACCTCCAGCATCCCTGTGACCCACAGCATCCCTGCGACCCACGGCATCCCTGCAACCCACAGCATCCCTGCGACCTCCGGCATCCCTGCAACCCACCGCATCCCTGCGACCTCCGGCATCCCTGCAACCCACCGCATCCCTGCGACCTCCGGCATCCCTGCAACCCACCGCATCCCTGCGACCTCCGGCATCCCTGCAACCCACCGCATCCCTGCGACCTCCGGCATCCCTGCAACCCACCGCATCCCTGCGACCTCCGGCATCCCTGCAACCCACCGCATCCCTGCGACCTCCGGCATCCCTGCAACCCACCGCATCCCTGCGACCTCCGGCATCCCTGCAACCCACCGCATCCCTGCGACCTCCGGCATCCCTGCAACCCACAGCATCCCTGCGACCCGCGGCATCACTGCGACATCCCTGCAACCCGCGGCATCCCTGTGACCTCCAGCATCCCTGTGACCCATGGCATCCCTGCGACCCACAGCCTCTGCTGGGGAAGGAACAGTGGCAGCTGCGGGACGCGGAGCCTGGCAGGCTGGGGGCAGTTCGGAACTGGAAAAATAGGGGGAAAAAGCCAGACAGCCTGGCAGGTTTTCCAGATGCTCCTGTTTAAAGTGAGCTGGAGCCTGGTGCGGATTGCTGCATGCTTAAGTGGGCAGCACCCTCGCTAGCTGGCAAAACCAAAGCGACCATTTAGTCCGTTACTCAGGGTGTTCTCTGGAAAAAGCAATTGGTGAACACCAGAAACCTTAATGCGACTAAGTCTGTTTACTCATTAAGCCCAGCTCTGTTCCTCACTAAGATTATACAGTCTGAGAGCTCTGGTGCTTAACTGGAGAAGCTGTTGATATATCAAATTACCTTTAGAAATATCACTGGAAAATACGAGCATGTTTTCTTGGCAGTACTTGAGCAAGCGTACTTGTCCATGCTCGAACTGTCACTATCCAGCTACCAGAACTAGAAAAATGATGTTAAATATTTCGAAAACCTCCTCCATATAAATCAGGTTTACAGTGATTTAAAAGTTATAATAAATAGGGGGGTTTTATATGCCTGAGGTGTTTCATCCCTGACACACGGTGAAGGGAGGTAGTTGGGACACAGGAGAAATACAGCCTGGGAGCAACGGCAAGAATAGGTGCCATGCAGAAATATATTGCTGAAAAACTGACTAGGTTTAGATATCCAAATTAAAAATAAGCTGAAAAAGAGAAGAGACGATGTTCGCTATCTGAAGTAACTAACATCAATATTCCAGGACCCCATTCAGCCAGGCACAAAACAGAGAGAGAAACGTTTTTTCCCCCCAGATTACTCAGTAAAGTAACAACGCACAGATTTGAATAACCTGTAAATACTGCATCTGTCCTGCAGGTGCTCACTTAAGCTGATAAACCCCTCTGTTCTGGGTAACCAGCTGGCAATTGCTGTGTGAAAGCAAACAGAACTCGCTCTGTTGTGCATCATTCAGAAAGAAATGACAAATCAGGAGCTGATAAATACATACACGAGCTGCCACACTGCAAACTCTGCCTCTTAAAGCTATGATTTTCATCTAGGTGCAGAAATTGTCTAATGAAGCACGCCTAATTTTGGAACAGGTTATTTTTAGCATCTCTCCTGAAGAGGGTTGGTTGTCCGCAGCGCAGCCGCTCGGCCGTGCAGGCGGCTCTTGCCTTTTAGCGGGTTTAATGGCAGAGCTCTTCCCCCCGCTTGAGTCCCTCCTGCCCCGTAGTTGAGGCTCTGCCATGAGAGTCTCCTCTGAGCAAAGCCAGGCGTCGCCTAATCTCTGTCTGAGACCAAATTATGCTCCATGAGTCAACTCTGCCGCTCCTGAGGCAAGCGGTGGACGGAGCATGCCCAAGTCCAGCTTGGAAAAAATGTATTTTTGCCCACGTATAAGGAAGTTTCTTCACGACGCAATGCCCTCCCGAAGCATGAAGGACACGAGCTCTGCGACCACCACGTGCATGACTCCACTCTTGCTGAAATCCCAGGGAACGTCGTTCTCGGAGCAGAGGGAGGTCTTCCTTCAGCCGTCTGAGAAGAAACATGAATGTTGTAAAAGAGAGGCAAAAGGAGGTTGTGGGACCAGACCAAGATGTCCTCTGCAATATGATGCTGCTCCCTGCTGTTGCGTTAGGCATCCGACCGTTCCCTCCTGCCTCCATCTATCGGGGAGATGTGCCCCCAGCCCAGCAGCCTCCCGTATCAATGGGCTTCACAGCCCCCTCCCAGTCAAGCTGCTGGAAACACCCGGACCGTGGCCTGACTCGACCCGGGCAGGACGTGCCCCTCGGCCCGTGCCGCGACCTGTCGCTCGGGGAAGACCCGCGATGGTGCTGGGCGTCCTCACCCACAGGGGAGAGAAAATACTGCAGCAGAGGATGATCTTCCGCTCCGCATTGGCTTTGCTGCCCTCGAGCACGGGCTGTGTACCGTTGGTCTGAAAAGTGTTATTTTTGGAGAAATGGCTTAGAAATTGCTATGTTGGACACAATCGTGCTGTTATCTTTCCAGAGAAAGAAGTTTCTTTTCTGTGAGCAAAACACATCTATTCAACAAACTGTGCAGAGTTTAAGCTGTAATAACAGACTAGTGGAAAAACATGTAATTTGCCTTCATCTAATCAAGAAACCAGGACAGAGTTAAAGCAATATATTTTTTTTTGCCCATTGCCAGTTGGAAAAAAATTGAGCTTATTCTGTATTGTTTTGGTCTGAAAATAGGATGCAGAACCCTTCTGCAAATACTTTACCATTAGCAATTAGCTTCTGCATCTCACTGTACTCGGGATAAGCGGAGGTTTGCGTGTAAGCTGAAGGTCTTGCATCTCACACTGTGTGCGATATCAGTCACGCCTTCTCGGAGAAAAGCTCTGGATTGAATTAGAAAAGAGGCAGAGAAGGGCAAAAACAGAGATAAGATTTATGGGAAGACTTCTGTATGAAGAATTCCTAACTAGATTATGACTGTTCAGCCGGAAAAGGAGATGCTGGGCAAGGGAGATATAATAGAAATGTGCAAGAAGCTTCAACGTTCACAAATTCCAATTCAGAAAACCTCTCCAGAAAACCACAATTTGGTACGGTCATCCCTAACCCTAGCTAATTCCACTACGAAGTATTCTAATTACAACAGGAAGAAACTTTCTGGAAGTTTGGACCGGCCGAGGAGTGATGCTTATGAGCTTGTTTTGCCTTTTGGAATACTTTGATTTCATGAATGCCTTTCACATCAACTGAAAGTAACCTGGAGGACTGCTGCAGAACTCTCTCTTCCCAGCTCTGTCACTGCGCAGAACAGCTTTCCTTTCGTTGGGACAACCTGCTTCTAGACTGTGGCTCACATCACCTCTGGCAAACTTCTGTGTAAGTTTACCGTCCCTGCTGGCTCACAAGCCTGGTCGGGATATAATGGGATTTTTATATTTTTTTCTTGTGTGGTCCCTTGGCAAAACGATCCATGCGAGTCCCGGAACTCCTCTGAGAGCCAGCCCTGACGGATGAGCTCCAAGGCTGCATTTCCCGAGGATGCCTGCGGTTGCAAGGACGGCCTCGCGCGGGAGGACCCGGCACTGCTGCGAGCTTTCCGAGGGAGCGCTGCTGCCGCCCGTGATGCTGTGTGAGCACCGCACAGTTCCCGGTCTTCCCCCTCCTTTCCACTTAGAGGGATGATTAGAAATCGTTAGCCGCCAGCCCGCTGCTCGGTCAGCTCAGGGACGATTTGTCCTTCCCATTTCTCGCCCCGGTTTTCATTCCCCCCTCCCGACTGCAGAGGCACAGGAATTAATCAGGGTCCCGGGGCTTCGGCGAGCAATCGTCCGCCAGAGAAAGCAATTTCCCAACACGCAGAGCGTAGGGTAATTCAAAGAAAGCGAGCCCATGGGCTGTGTTGTTAGGTGAGGGTCATTTCCAAGTATATTTCTGTTTTCTACTTCTTTTGCGCCCTGGTCTGGTGAGAACAGTATTATGTGCTGTGCAGAAAGAGCTCAGCGCGGTAAATGAGGCGGCAAACTCACTCCTGCTTCTTAGCAAAGCGTTCAATCACTGTCGGAAAGTCATCCACTAAACCCGCAGCTCCGGCAGGGCTTTTTCCTGGTAAATTGCTAAAGAAGTTCGGTAGAGCAAAGTGACATTTCTTCTTCCTGCCCGTAATTAACGTTTTAGGTGCAGCACGAAGCGCCCTGCCCGGGCCGCCGTGGCTGTCCTCGTCCCGCACGGCCGCAGAGCCAGAGGGAGGGAGCCCGCGCCAGCTGCTGGGAAGCGAAGGCTGCGGGATGCACGGACTGCCCCGCGCCGCCTCGGCTGCTCCCCCAGCCCGTCCCCCCAGCGAAGGGCCAGTACGTCTGCGGGAAGGGCCAGTGGATGAACAAATGCTCGTGCAGAGAAAGAGGAATGATCCGCAGAGGTCAGAAAGCCCGGGATGGGTCCTGGGCTGGGCGAGGACATCGTCTGTCGGGTTCGTGTGGGATAGCGTGTGCAGGGCAAACCTGGGGCAAAAAAGTCACTCCTGGAGACATAACGACCACTCTGTTCGGCTGCAGAATTACACGAGTGCAGGCAGTGTCCCGAGGGGGTCTTCATATTTAAATATGTACATATGAGTATGTATGATATGTATGTATGTAGAGAAAGAGGCAAATTTTATTTCCTTTCAGTATAATATGTACCTTCAGCGGGTACTTTTATTTATTAGAAATATCAACAAAATTTCTTTCATTTTTTTCATAGAAAGAATTAGTTATTAGATCAAAGTTGCATGAAGTATGCACCGAAAGCAGTCATTTGGTAACAACAAAGAATCAGCTTCCCAAATGAGAAATCTCCCTCTTGTGTCCTAAAAAAGACATTTCTGTATTACCTTTGGAGAAGTGATGGCTGTTAAATCTTACACGATGTAACATAAGCCTTTCTGAAGTGCTGAGAAAGCCGATTCAGATGGAGCTGGAGTGCCAAGGAATGAAAGGGGAACACTTAGCGATTGGAACTGCAAATTGCCTGATTGGAAAAAGGGTTTTCCAAATATCCTTTGAACTGGAGCTGCTTCTCAGCTGCTCTAATATGCTCGTTCCAGCACTTTGCATCCTTCGTTGGAAGGAGGAACACTCGAGCGACGCAAGCAGCGATGGCCCGGCTTCGCAGGCAGGGAAACCTTGGCCGAGGGTCTTTTTCCCGCTGAGCCGAGCATCTTTTCCCCCAAGGTCGTACCGGAGGCTGGGAGCAGCAGCAAGATCTCCCGCGTGGGTTTTGTAATGACGTTTGTGCTAAGGAGAGGTGGCTGCAGCTGCAGCCCCTGTGGCCCAGGCAAGGGCCGGGCGCTGCGGCGTGGAGCGTGCTCCCCGCATCCCTGCAGTCCTGGCCTGACTGGGGATGGCCGGTCCCCACGAACCGGGGATGCTGGGCTGGCAGCACCGGGGCTGAGACCTCCTCCGTGACGAGCCGCTGAGCAGCCGCCACACACAACCGGGGACCCGGGGGCCAGACCCGGGGCTCCCGCGGCCCCTCGCCCCTCCCTGGTCAGAGGCCTTTCTGGTGCCGAGGAAGGGCTCGTGCCGGTAGCTCAAGCGCGGTGTTCCCGAGAGAGGGTATTTACTCAAGGGACAATGCTGAAAGGATTTTCCCTTTCTTGCACGCTTACTTTGGAAGACTGAGGCTTTGTTTGCTTATATACCATATATTTTTATGAAATGCTCCATTCCTGTTTCCCTTAGGTATAATTGGATTTTTCTCAATAAGCAACAAAATAAAAAAGGAGTTTATAGCATCTCTTCAGCATTCACTTGCTTAAAAGCAAACAATGCCCCAACCCTTAAAATCAAGGGTGCATTTTTTAAAGCAAAGCAAGGCAGTAACTTCTTCTTTAAAAAGCCCTACAAGTTTTATGAAGCTATTTTACACGGCTCCAGAGTTTCAGGAGAGAAGAAAAAAACACTCAGTCAAAAAGAGAATATATCTTTATAGCGGCAAAATTTCTAGAATGAGACTATAGATCTTCTGCTAATATGGGGAGCCTTCAGAAATACCCACCCACATGCCAGCACAAACAACACGCAGCTATAGAGATGGATGTCACACAGTATTTAAAAAGAAAAAATATATAACTCCCAGGGAGGCAGGGCTGGCTCTTTTCCCAGATGGATTCTTGTTCCGACAGCGTCACAAACATGACAGATGTGCTTCTTTCTAATTGTTTGTATTTGCGGTTTAGCTCTCTCTCCTGTGATGCTTCGGGAGAAATCTCCTCTCTTCTACCACCGTGTTCCCCCCTCGTTGGTGTTTGAAGCTGGTTTGGTTGTTGATGTTCTCCAGTGTGGCAGGAGCCAGCACTGAGCTGGCTGAGGGTGCTGTACCCCGGCCCGTTCCCTCCTCTGGGCTCCCGGCAGAGCCGAGACCTCCCGCCCCCACCCCTCGGTCCCGCGGGACCCCCGGCCCAGCCAGCCCACAGCCCCCCCATACACTCCCAAGAGCTGCTCGCTCTTATCTTGGGCTCGTGTCACATGCTATAAACAGACACAGGCAAAGCAGAACCACCTGCACATACTTGTGCTTATCCTGACGTACGGGCAGCGCTGTAGTGATTTGTATCTGACCCCACCCTGGCACTTGGCTGCTCTTTCCTCACATCAGAAATCCCCACTGCACGCTCTCGCGGGCAGGTAGCTCATTTTTCTGCCCGTATCTGACACACCTGGCACTCAGCTGCACGCTAAAAATAATAAACAAAAGGAAGGTGGCCAAACAGCCCGGAGAGAGATGTCTTCCAGACCTGAAAAGCCGCCTCCTCCTCCCGTGCAGCTGATTTATGTCCCCCCAAACGCAGACCAGCGGGCAACTGAATATGTTTTTTCTGTAGGGGCATATGGACTCTGCTAAGAAATGTTTTTTCTCTCATCTGTACTAATTTCCTGCCTTTCAAGGCTGCAGTTGTTCGGTTTGCCCTCCCTGAGACCACCTAGGACGTTTAGGACTCTCCGTTCGCTCCTCAGCTGTGCTGCGCTCGCCGAATGTCCTCGCCAAGCCCCAGAACAGAGACGCTTTTGGTGCCAGATGTTCCCTGATGTAACTCGCGCATCTGTGCCCTTTGCATGCTCCATTCATCGCCAGTCAGTCATCAGCCTCACGCAAAGCTCTTTCCGCACAAAGGTCTCCTTTCTCCGGTGTTTCCAGGAGTGGGATTGGGCCGCGACAGGAATGTCCGCAGCAGCAGCAGCGATGAGCAGCGCGCGGACGCTGTCGCGCAGTCGGTGCCCCCCCCGGGAATACAAACCCTTCCTCGCTATTTTCAGATACAAACACGAATAACGTTTCAGTTCTGCGCCGCGGGACTTGGGGAAACGGCTCCAGAGCCGCCGCTCGGCCCCGCGGAGGCAGAGGCGCTCCCGCCGTGCAGCGACGGCGGCGGACACCGGGGGGAGCTGCAGCCCCGCGGACGAGGCAGCGGGGCCCGAACCCACGCGTGTCTCCCGGGAGGGGGCTGCCGGGCAGCCGCTGCCCCTCGCCGGCGCTGCGGAGCGCTGCGGGGCTCGCCCCGGCTTTGGGAAGCTTTGGAAGCGTTTGGTTTCAATTCTTAAAGCCGATGCGAAAGTGCAGGTGGTTGGGAAAGCCCACATCAGGATGGGTCTTTGTCGTGGTCATGTGTGAGCGGGAATGATGATTTCCCCCCACGGCCGTAACCACTCCATATGGCTCTCAGTCTCTACCCGGTATTTTCTCTAAAGCCCGTTTTTTTTTTTCCAGGGAGATGAGATGCTGTGCCAGCTTCCAGCCTAGATCTCCCTGGCAGGCCCCGTGTCCCGCGCTCGCAGGATGTGGTGAGTTAAGTCAGCATTTGTTTTGCCCGACTTCCTCCATTTGTGGCACCCCACCAGTCCCCTTCCCCTTTTCTCCAGCCGCAGCCAGCCAGCCACCCTCCCGCAGGCCGCGGGTCTCCCTCTGCCAGCGGCCACCTCCTCCCCGGAGGCTGCCTGGCCTCCTCGGAGCATCCGCCTCCTCTGACACCCTCTCCAGCCCACCCTGGCTCTTCCAGGGCTTCCCCCAGCACCATCACTTCTCTAGTTGGGGTCGAAAACGATGCATAGAAAGCACAGAAAAGCCTGCGAGGAGGAACCTTGATACGGGCTGCTACTGTGATTCATGTACGTGATGAAAGGGCGTCTGCCCTAAAACCATGTTCCAAGGATAAGAGACAACAGGTGAAAAGCCGAGAGCCAGGAGAAGCACAGGGTAAGAGAAAGGTAATTATAATTAGAGGTCTTAACGTACCAGCTGACTGGCAGTGCCACAGGGGCACAGCTCGGGAGAGGTAACCCATGTGCTTTTTCCCCCTGGGCTCTGAGATTGCTGGAGCAGAGGCACAGCAAAAGTTCCAGTATTTATCAAGGCTGGGAAATAACGCTCAGACAACCCTGTCTGGACAAAACCATCTTCTGAACATACTAGACAGGAGACTGCAATGGTTAGAGGTGAGGTTTATTGCTGGCATTGTCACTGTGTAAACTCCTGTCACTATGTGACACTCTTTTTTGCAGTGGATTTGGAAACTTCTCCTTCAGAAGCTGCTTGTTTTGTAGCCCATGTCACCACCCGACAGCGCAGGCCCCGTGCTGCAGCAGTGCCCGAACCCAGCGCTCCCCCGCAGCCAGACTCCTAACAGCGGGAAAGGCCATCAAAAAACCGTTCCCAGCTCTTCAGAATTGAGCGCATTAGCAACGCTGAGCACATCTCGTAGGAAGGTCAGAGACGGGACGATTTGCCATGTTCTCCACAGCAAGGGTTAGTTCTCGTTTCGGCTGCCGCGCTGGCTTAGCAGACTGCTGGGTAAGCAGCTCCGACAGCGAAAAAACCTGCTGCCCTCAACAGTGTCAGCGGCCCCGCTCCGGCTGAGGCACCCGCGGGCGACATTCCCTCCAGCAACGGCCCCGCGCGTATCCCGGGCTCTTTCCGCAGCTGACAGCGGGTAAATACATCCAACCACGCTGAGCTTTCCACAGCACCTCTGTGCGGGGCCTGCTCGTGCCGCCACAGCGCTTGCGGAAGTTGTGACACAGTCGGTAGTGTGCCCGCAGGGACGGCGTGCCCAGGTGAGTCACGCTGCACAACGGCGCCTTACAGTGCTGCTTCGCAAATAAAACCTGTGTGTACCGCGACACACCCTGAGGCCAACCATCAGTCTCGAGAGCGAGGCCAAGTTCAGGCCGGGGCGTCGTGAGGGGAGCAGGCCCGGGGAGGGCTGTGAGGGGAGACGGCCCTGCGCCGGGCCGGGCGCTGTGAGGGGAGACGGCCCTGCCCCCGGCCGGGCGCTGTGAGGGGAGACGGCCCTGCCCCCGGGCCGGGCGCTGTGAGGGGAGACGGCCCTGCCCCCGGGCCGGGCGCTGTGAGGGGAGACGGCCCTGCCCCCGGGCCGGGCGCTGTGAGGGGAGACGGCCCTGCCCCCGGGCCGGGCGCTGTGAGGGGAGACGGCCCCAGCTCTGTGGGGGCGCCCACTCGCCGACCTGTCCAGGGCGGCAGCCGGGACTCTGGGCGAGGGCCGACACCCGCCGGAGGCGGCACCGGGCCCCACCCACCACCGAAGCGCCCGCACCCCCGCCCTGCCCGCCCGCGGCGGAAGTGACGCGCCAATCACGGTCGCCCGCTCGCTCTGCCGCCGCCGCCGCGAACAAAAGGGATTTTCAGCCCCGGCCCCGCCCTCCTCGCCCCGGTTCCGCCGCCTGATTGGCTGCCGGAGCCGCCGCCGGCCGGCCCACGCCCT
>VUYV01000333.1:27779-70321 GCA_008711295.1 Anarhynchus alexandrinus | reverse complement strand
GGCGGTGGCGGGGCCGGGCCGGGCCGAGCCCTGCTGCGGGCGTGGGCGGCCGCGGGCGGAGACCGAGGGGGGGGCGCGGGGGCCGGGGGGGGCGTTACCGGGAGCTTCGGCGTCGCCGCGGCTGTCGCTGCCCGCGGCGTTGGGAACGATCGTGTGGCAGGAGGGGCCCGGGCCCGGGCTCCGGCGCAGGTCGGTGGGTTGTGCCCCCCCCCGCCCCGGTCGGGGCCCTGCCCGCCCGCCGCCGCCTTCCCCGGGCACGGCGGGTCTGACGGGGCGCGGGGGTAACGCGGGGGTTGGTTTAATTTTCCTTCAAGGAGCGACAGCTGCCGCGCGGTGGTTGTTGAAGGACTTTGGCAATGTTTTGAACGCGAATTTTATGTATTTGCTCCATCCAAATACTTTGAGAAATAACGGGGAGGGCGGGTTTGGGGGTGGGGGTGTCCTCTCTCCCTTTAGTCCGGAGGTACCGGGGTGGGGGTTAAACACTGCTCGCTTTAACCCAGTTCTCTACAGTTCTGATGCAATGCCAGGCAGCACTGTGGATGCGCAATTATAAAGTGTGTGTTAGCTTTTTATTATATAAACATATCATGTAATTATTTTAACAACTCGCACGTCACGCTACACATGCAGCAGCATTTTTAAAAACTTGTCTATCAGGAGTTTTCAAACTACTCGTTTAGGTTCTGGCACGGATGCGATTACGCGACTGCCCGTGCAGCCTCCTGGAAAGTATCAGTTCCTCTTCAGGGACAGGAAAGAAAAAATGAAGCTGATTCAGGATTCTAGACATAGGGGCATTGTTGAAGTGGCGTAGCTGTAACCGTGGCTTATGAAAGGAAAGGAAATACCCTCCTTCAGAGGGAAAAAGGAACGACAAGCTACGTTCTTCACAATTTTTATTAAAAAGTAGAAGAGTTTTGAGCCAGGTGCTTGCAGAGGATCTTGACACTTCCACCTGACAACCTCGGTGCCTGCGCCTGGGGCTGCGCGCTCCGGCTGCTCGCTGGCTCCTGCCCGCCGCGTAGTGACTCAAACCTTCGCTGAAGTTGGTGGCTGAAGTTCTCTTGCGCTGGTGGTGTTGGTTAACTTGGTTCGTGCTTCTACATACGTGAGCCCAAGCGAAATGTAACCTCTAATGGTTTCATAATCATTGTAGCATGATTCAGTGCGCGGAGGAGCTGCCACGGTCTAGAAGCTTATCTCTTGTTCCTGAAGTGGCACATGCCAAAGATAACTTACCCTGGTTTATTAGCTTGCATGGCTGTATATACACTGAAACTGGTCTTGATGTTTATTTTCAGTTAAATACTGGGAAATAACTTTCAAAAGAAGAGTTTTATTGCTTTCAAGGGTAGGTATGGGTCTGCTGAGGAGACAGACTCTTTAACGGGCCACAGCATAGCTAAAAGGGAGTTTACCTTTAGGCAAGCAGTGCGTAATTATCTTTGTTTATGCTCTAAACTCTTGCTTATTGTCCAAAAATGGTGGTATATCTTAGACTCGGGGAAAATATTTATACCATCAGACTAAATAATGAGGTCCTTGTGGTTTGTGATCTGTGTGATTGGACTGGTCGGCGTATTTCACTGAACGTAGTGGGGTAATATGCCCTGAGTGTTTCTAGATCTTGTTTCTAATGCTGTGAAACTCTATCTCTTGCTTGAAGGTTTGGAAATAATGGGTCAGGTTCCCCAGCTGACGAGTACAGATCTGTTTGGCAGAATGGAACTGTTTGCAAGGGAGAGAACTGGGTAATTGAATAGGGTTGGTGTGATCTTTTATTAAAAAGTGGGACGAGGAGGGAACAGGGACCTGTAACCAGAAAGCAGTCGTGGAAAGGTCAGCTCAGGAGCCTGTGACGCTGGAGGGCCAGGAAGGGATTTGGATTTGGATAGGGGAGGAGGAGCTCAGATATATGCTTATTAGCTCTTTGATCCAGAGATGCTGCTTCTTGTAAATAATAACATAAAATGAATAGAGCTGCTTTTTCCATTTTTTCAGCTCCCTTGTGTTGAGTGGCCCTAAAAGGGAGCACTTGGGATTATTAGAGATTCAGCAGAACAGGTATCTGCCAGGCGTGCTCCGAGAGGCATTGAAAAGTTCCCTGTAAATCAGTGCAGAATACAAACACAGTTTAGTGGGTTTTTTAGGGCAGTGACTTTATTTGTAGCATCTGCTCCCAGTCTGTCGCCTCAGCAGCGTGGGATCCCCCGTGCAAACAGCGCAGTTAAAGGTCTTCTGTAGCAGCAGGTTGCACAGAAGGAAGCTGAGGCTGTACCACTTACATAGCTTTAATGGTACCTGTTGTTGTATAAATGATTGCTGTGCAAACTGGCTGCTGCTCTTTATTTCTAGAAGTATTTTTACCTGTATATTTTAAGACAGGGCTTGTTTATGTTATTAAGCTGATTAAAGACTATAGCCATAGAGGCATGTTAAGAATAGCATGGCTTATTTCTATAACACTGTGAAGTGCAAGTCACAATGGGAGTATTTACAATATAGAATAGAAACAATTACTGCCCAGACTAATAGCTTTAAAATACCAAACTGCAGTTGGTAGCTGTCCTCGCTTTAAGAGTGTGCTGTTTGTTAGCTAATGGAGAGATGCAGCTGCACGTTCCCATGTCATCGCTTTTTCAGAGAAAAGCACAGACGAGTCACATTGAAAGTCCACGTTCAGAATGGTCTGTCCTGGGGTGACAGGGTTAGATGATACACTTTGTTCTAAGATCTCAAAGAAAACTTCTCCTTTTTGGTACTGGCTTAAAATGCCCCCAGAGTAATGTAACTTGATGAGTATCTGGTAAAAGAAGTTCCTATTTCCCATCAGTACCAATTCAGTCCCAGCACCCGTGAATTTAGTCTGAGCAAGGACTGAGATGGTTTTAAATGAAGCCGTGCATGTCCTGAGCAGATGTCCAGAGGTTCCAGACTTAAATCCTGCCCAGGGAAGTGATGCAGCTCAGACTTAAGGACCAACATACGCACAGTAAATGTCAAAGGCTGAAACGAGGCCCCCTCTTTTCTCGTGATGTATGGCTGCTTATTTATGTTTTAGCATTAATTTGCTGCTTCTGTTGCACTCCCTCCCTTTTCGTATAAGATGAACAAGTTGTTAATCACGCTCCTTCCGTGCGGTCTCAGCTTGCCAGGCTCCCCGTGGTGACAGAACCGTCAGCAGATGTACCCGAGGCCGAGGGAGATGCTCAGGCTCACGTCCTGGGCAGCTCTGTAAAGTCACATTTACTCTGTCGGCTGATCTGGAAGCGCAGCTCTTGCGGATCGGTGACCAGCACTGCCCTGGCCTGCTGAAATGGGATTTGAGTCAATGTAGTGAGTTTCCTATGTTACGCTTTTTGTGTCAAGTCTTGATTGGGCTTTTTTGAAATCGTGACAGATGTGAACGGGTTTGCCAAACACTCCACTCGTGTATTTTCCTCTTGACTGTATGTTAATGGATCTGCAATAGGGAACATACGGGCAGCGCTGACAGATCTGTGGTGTCCAGTTAAATGGGTTTTGGAACAGCCGCGATACCCCGGAGAGTCCTGGTCACTTCCACTGAAGTTTCCTCGAGCAGTGCATGCCAACGGCGGGGCCGGCCAGGACAGGCTGTGAGAAACGTTGCTGCTTTATGGAATTTCATGTAAAATGCTGCATGAAGCAGGAACGCGACTGCATGATGAGAAACTTGCCAGCTTAGTAGAGGGGGCACGAAGCAGATTTCTGATTTCTCGTGTGGTATGAAGGCTACCTACTCCTCTCTGCAAGCAGAACTTTCTGTTCCCAGCAACTGGAAAACTGCTTTGGCATAAACAAGACAGAACTTGCATTTGTGCATAATTCTCCAAGGCACAGTTATGCAAATTAGTTGTAAAGTAGCAGTGACTTCAGAAAAATTACAGTTCAGTTGAATGTTTTAGCTGGATAGGATTCCTCAGTAAAGGTTAAATTAACCCTTTGTCACTTGCCGTTGAAGTGGGGTTTGATATCTCCGAGTAGCTTCTCTGTGCTGTAGCATTTTCTGATGGATAGAGTGGTGAAAGGTGCATGTGACTTGGACTCAGAAAAGTATATTTGATTCTTGCTCAAAGCACAAGACTATATCATCAATGGGTATTTAGTTGACAAGGGTTTAGCCTGTGAAATTATTTCCATTGTTAACAAAATAGTGTAATAAAAAGGCTTATTACCAGGCAGTGTTAAGTGTATCGGCAAAGATGCAGGGGAGAAAAAAGCTTTTTGTATGCGCAGCTCAGATGATGGATCTTTGTTCTTATGTGGGCAGTAAAATTATATTTAATAAATGATGGTGATATTGAAACAGTTTGAAAGAATAGTAATTAAATGTGTGTTTTTTTGTGGCATTGATTTTTGTAAAGTGGTTTGGGCCTGTTCCATTAGTAATGCGTAATGGCATTCCTAGGAAACGTATCGTAGCACCGAAACGTTAACTTGACCGTTAAGTTCGTGTAGGTGGGCCGGTCTGGACCGCATTCCTCCCCGCTCCTCAGTCTTGTTTCAGTGATGATTGCAGCTGTGTGATCCAGATGTGTAATTTACAGTAGTATGGCTTTTAAATATCCATGTTTTTCCCTCTCCTATTAACTTTGGCTACTTCGTGGTGAATATTACACTGTCATGTTAGCCCGTACGTTCTGCCTACACCATCTGGGTGCGCATCTGTTCATGACCCCTTGGGAAAAGGTGAAAAATGCATTTTCTACAACTGGTCTTGGAAGTTGAAGAGAAAATGTTCGCCTTGTGTATTCTCCCCTTTCCCCCCAGGGCAATCTGCAGTCAAAAAAACTGGAAGCTGAAGTTAAATGGAGATTGTATGTCACAGCTTAGAATACTGATTGTCATGTACAAAGAAAAACCTGGTAAACTATGTTCCATTTTTCAGGTTTTCAGGATGAATCTGGAAAAACTCAGCAAACCAGAACTACTGACGCTGTTTAGCATTCTTGAGGGAGAATTAGAAGCAAGAGATCTCGTCATAGAAGCCTTAAAGGTATGTTGTAAATACCACGATAAGAGACAAAAATGACAACAGTAGTATTATAGGTTCTGCAAAGCACTTGCACCCGAGGTGAAGTTCAGAGGCAGAGATTTATTACTTGTTCAGAATCCCATCTTAATATCAGCAGTATTAGATAATAAATGCTGTATATCACTCTATGTCTTGGTATTCATTATTGAAAGCTGGCTGCAAGAAGCATTTCGGTGCTGAAATGCAGCGTTATGCGTGTGCTTTCATCCTTTCTGGTACAGGACCGAGTGTTTCTGCCATCATGAGAAACGTAAAAGGTGTATCAGACTTCCTTTGCTGGTTTTGTTCTGCTTTAGTAAGGAGGGCTTCTTGAAGCAGAAACTCTCCTCACCGGGAGGGATAACAGATTAGTCTTTTCATGACAACAACGTCACGCTAAGAAAAAAGCATCCATGGCTTTGTATTGTACTAAGCCAACCTAAGCTGTCACTGCTGCTGAGAGCAGCAGACCTGTGTGCGCAGCTGCTTATTCTTTCCCTTTGCTGGCGCAAGCGTTAGTGTAACCTTCCAGCGAGGTGGATAGCAGCTAAAACCAACCCATCCAAAAAGTTAGTTTCAACCCGTGTCAGTGCAGCCGACGTCATGGCTGCGTGAGCGCTTGTGGTGGGACCGGGCAGGGCTGGTGCTGGAGCACGTGGGACCTCTTCTTGCAGGGACAGCTCATGCTGCAGCAAATCTCCGCTGGTGGGGCGTTAGCGTACGTGGCGTTAGCTCTGCGCTTCTGCTTCCCTGGCTCGCGTAGTGTGGGCTGTGGCACTCTGGGGCCAGTTTGGTGTGTTAATGTAGAGCCAAGAAAACGTGTAAATTGTAATAGTGCTGCTTTGTGAAGGATGCTGAGTTGACGTGCAGCCTCGGTAAGGTGGAAGAAAATAGTGGTATAAATGATGGAAGGGGTGAATTTTTGAAGAAATGAGTTGTGACAGGGTTGGCTATTGAAGGCTTTTTCGAGCTGACCTGTCACTGCTCGTAATGTTTAAACTTCCAGCTCTTTCAGAAGAGGAGTGGCAGCCCGCAGGCCTGAACGCCGTGGGGACTGGGTTTTCCAGCAACAGTTTCTGTAGCTTGAGTCCAGATACAAACACCTTTTGGGGGGCAGAGGGAGATCCTCCTCCAAAACAGTCCAAAACAGATGCTTATGTGCTTATTGTTAATTGGGTTTTGTGTTTAGACAATCTTTTTATTTTGGAGGGATGTTGTTACCCTCTCCAACCTATTGATCAGGTAGAAGGCTTGGCCCCTCTCTTGGAACAGACTTCAGATTTCTTTCAATTCACTTCAAATCCGTCTTCGAACTCTGTGTGGTCAGAATGTGTTACCAAAACGAGCATCGCTTTAATATTGCAGTGTGAAATGCACATAATGGAGCACGGAGAGGCCGATGGGAAGGAATGCAGCAGCTCTGTTCCAAAGGCTTTTTAGCATGTACCTTCCAATAGCAGAAAGCAATTATCTCTTCTGTTGAAATTTAACCTGCAGTTCCCTCTTGCATGAGGATATTAATATAGTTAGAATACCCTTTGACACAATTTGTCAAGTACTCGTGACTGAGAAGAAATTAAATGAAATTGTAACCTATACTTGATAATTATGTAGTATAAAATACCAAGCTGATCAAAGGTTAGTGCTTTTCTCCCCTTCCGTAAGGGACACGCTGTAGTGTTTCATCTGGAGAATGGGAGGAGAGCTGAAGGTAGTAGCAAAGACAGTAAAAGCTTCGACTGGGATCTGGCTCTGGCTGCCCGCAGCCCCGCGTCCGGAGCTCCTGCCTCGCGGGAGGATGGAGCTCCCCTCCGGAGCCGGGCTGTGCTGGCGCGGTGCCGTGGGCTCCAGCCGCGCTGCGCTGGGCTCCGCCGTCCTGCTGGCAGAGGGCTGCGTTGCCCCTTCGGTACGTGAAAGGGAAAAAAAAAAGTCGTATAACTGCTTCACCTGGTGGCTGGACAGAGTTTCAGAAAACTTCTAGCCCTGCTTTAGCTGTTTATTTGGAATATATAGTTAGAGAAATTCTGGCCTTACTGTGCTTTTCTTTTTGTTTACTGATAGTAACTGTGGTAACAGCTTTACGGTGCTTCACCGGCTGAAATAGTTTTATTGTGTGTGACCGTAGTCAAAGGCAAACCCACCTTGCGAAGCTGTTTACTCACTTTTTGATACATACTCAAATGCTGCCCTGAAGAAAAAGCCTTCGAAGACTGAACGAAAGGTGGAAACTCTGAGAGCATTCGGTCTGACCTGTGTCCTCGGGTACCCTGGCCGGTGACGTTCACTGAGAGGCGTCGAAACGTCCCGGGCTGGGGGAAGCGTTGGCCGTTCCGTGCCCAGAGGAACAGTGCGACTGTGGGCTCACAGCCCTCCCCGTGTTCCCTGAGTGTTCCGCACGGCGTATTCTGCCGCTGCGATCAGATCGCTTGGGAGGCGTGACGGTTTTGTATTAGGTGCACGTGTGTGTTGGAAAGAGGCAGAGTGGAACCTGAACTTTGTTAGAGGATTGCATGATCTTAAACAATGGCAGTGTTTTTCCCCCGCAGTTATGTTAGACACGTAGATATCAGAGGTTCATCTGGCTATTTACTTGCCATCGAGTAAGAAAAATGCGTTTTTTTCATGGGCTAATTTGACTTTTTATTCAGATTTCAGTGCTTCTGAACTCTCTCTTTGAGGCAGATCCTTTGGTACATTATAGGAAAGAACACGCACTTGCAGAGAAAAAGACTACCTTAATTTGTAAACTTATAATTTGATTATAGTCCAGTCTGCAATAATTGATATTCCCGCGTGCTTAGAGAACAACGTTTAGCATCTGGCATTTAGCAGAGAGAATCCATGCGTGCAGATGACAAAGCCTAAAATAGTTTTCTTCTCCCTCATGCTATCGGGCCACTTGTTGGCTGGCACGGGCCCCGCTCCTCGCTGGGGCAGAGCCCGGCTTTGCAGAGGCGGCTTGCTGAGTTTGCTGCTTCGCTTTCCTCCCTCTGCTTCACCTCCCCTCCCCAAATCTTCACCCTCTCTCCCACGCCGCGGGGTTCTGCCCGGAGGCAGTGTCCCTCCTCCGCGCGCTGGGAGAGAGGCCGTAACTCCTCAGCTTATTTGTCCGGGGCTCAGGTTCGTATTATAACGAGCAGCTTTTAGGTCACCTCTAATCGATGCCTCTACTGTATTATGGCTTGCCCTTGCTGACTTCTCTCCTCCGCTTGTTTTTTTCCTGTGGTTTACTTTTTTCTTGTGTCTAGTTTTTGACTGAGTAGTGGGTGTTTGTGACAGAGACCATCACCTCTCCCTGCACATTCGCAGCGGTCCTGACTTTCGACATCCATTTCAAATTGCAATGTTATTTGGATTCAAACGCGACATACTAGTATAAAGGATTAAGTGAGCAAATATACTGTATTCAAAATACTCTTTTCCAGTGCTTCAGTTTGCTTCCTCTATTTTAAAACCGCTTTGAAAAAAACCTTTTTTTTTTTGGCCTGAAAGTAGCTTCCTGTCCACTGCATAAATCTCAGTGTTCTCCTCAGAACAGACCTTAAGTCTCGCTTCTTATTGTGCTCCTTTTCCTGTAGTTGTAATGATATTTAAATCATGCAAAAAACCACATGCTGTCAGAGAGTTGCATAATACTGAGGGCTAGATTCGCAGCCCTTATTGCCGCGTAGAAGGGATTGCGTGTGTGATCCACAGGTTCGTCTTCTAAAATAGCACACCGTGAGTGGAAACAGTTCAATATTTAAATAGGTCTCTGTCGCTGTGGCAGAGCACTCTGTTCCCTGCCCCCGGTTCTTCAAATGAGAATTTTCCATACGTTAGAAATGAAGTTCTGTTTACTTTTAGAAAACAGGAAGCAGCTTTCTGGCTCGTTCTTTTATGTTAATAAGGCCTCAGGCAATTTACACTGGAATAGAAACTATCTATTTTGTGTTAATGACTGGGAGCTGGTATTCATTGCTTTGCTTCTGAATCCAGTGATTCACTCTATAAAGCAATATTAATGCATTGCAAAATTAAGTGTTCATTTGTCAGTGGATTTAGAAATTAAGTTTACAGTGCAGTTTCAAAAATTTAGTCTACCTCTTGTTTAAATAAAAAAAGTTCAGTAATATAAAACCTTAGTGCAGATGCTGGTAAATCTTTCACAGATGGGGCAAAACGGGCTTTTGCATCACTTACAAAGCAGCTCAGATCTCGCAGTGTTCCCATGGGCGCTGTGCTGCTGGAGCGCCGGCATTTCTTACAGTTTGGGTGATCTTTCGTTTATTTCTTGCTCAGAGCAGCACTGTTTGCCAGTACCTTGAGTGAGACCGGTTCTCTGCACCTTCTCAGTACCGCGCTGGGTGGGGAGCGAGGAGCAGAGCGGTGGGAACGGCCCCGGCTCGGAGGTTCAGCCGTCGCGGTGTCACCAGGCTCTCCCTGGTTTAACGGGGACGAAAGCGCAGTTCTGAGCCATCGGCACGCATGTGTGTGCTGGGAGCTGTGCTGGGCACGGCTCACCCCGGGATTGCCGCTCTCTGTGCAACCCCCCGAAAGTTCCCGGGGACAGAAGTTGCAGTTTGGTGCTGCTTGACGTTTCCTAAGACAGTTTCTTGCATTTTTCAGAGCTGATAACAAGTGTTATGTGGGCAAATCTGGGTAGCTCTCGTCTATCTGGTTGGTTCACTTGATATAATGATGGCAATTAAGACAGATGCTGTATTTGAGCAATACAATCTCTGGTGCGTGGATCTCTGCGAGGCGCTGCTTCAGAGCCGGAGCTGAAGTCGGACTCGGAATCCCACTCCAGTATTTTGACATTTAATTTCATGCAAACGCGTGGTCCCCACCCCCATTTCCCTTCTCCCTGTCAGCGATTCTGTGACCTCAGCTTGTCTTTATTCCCAATATCTGTGTCTGGGGAGAGAAGCTAATAAGGAAGTTCAAGGCAGTAAGAAGCTATTTAAAGATTATACCACTCTCTGCAACATGAAGGAGGAACTTCTGTGGAAATTATTACTGGAGAACTGCATACGCTGTAGCTGCAGTTAATTAACAGTGTGTTTGTGTTGTGCCGAGGGTTAAAACCTAAACTCTAAAATTACAGGCAAGAGTAATATTCTACTTTGTGTCCAAAAAACTACTTGAAACAAGTCTTGGAAATTCCCTGTTTGATGTTCCAGTAAAACAAGTTGTAAAGATTATCGAAGGCAGAGAGAAAACGCTGTCTCATAAACAAGGTTTCAGTAAAAGGAAATCTTTTATTAAAAAAAATTACACAAATAGATTATGGGAAACATTCATCCCAAAACAGTCTAGAAATCCCAAGAGGAAACAGCAGCTTTTCCCTGACAAAGCGAAGCCTTTGCTTTGCCTGCCTGCCCGGGAAACATCTCTTCAGTTGTGTCAGATATTGCTTCTGCTCCATAAAATCAGAATTATCTCTTTTCAAAGGGCCTAGCAGTGGTCAATTACCCTGACTTGAGCTAAAAGCCAGGCGGTGTAAAGCAGTACCCTCTCCGCCGATGCCTAATTCTTCTGATTGTCAGGACCTTTATTTTTAAGAGTAGTTAACATGCGTAGCTGCTTCCTTTTTTGAAGAGCAGCCCAGGCTTAAATGTTATCTTTTTTCCTGTTGGGGGAGGGCAGTTTAATAGTCTTCAAAATCACCAAACAGTCCATTTAGTTGCTTTTGGAGTTTGAGTGTTTTGATAGGAAATTCCCAAGTCTGCATATTTGAAACGATACAGGCGGAGGTGCTAAATTAGAGGATCTTCTAATTGCAGAAGATTGCATCTTATTTCAAAGAGCAGTTGATGCTGTTGGAAGTATGTATGTCAACTCTGCTTTTCCAGGTTAAATTTTCCATTCCTAAGTTAACAATGCTTTTTGTAACCTTATTTCCTTATTATTGAAGCTTGGTTTCCTGTGGATTTACATGTTTGAATAGGGCGCTGCTGGGATCTGAGATCTGAGTTGATTTTTTGGGCTCATTAATAGAATATTTCTCATCCATCATCAACTTGCTTCTGTTTTGAAAGTTGAACGAAACCTGTATTTAAGACTGAATTCCAGTTCAGACAGGACAAAATCAAAGCTGTTGGAGATGTTTTTACGTGACCTCCAGCGTTAGTGGAAGTTGTTGGGCTGAAGAGTTGCATGGGTGAGGAGCACGAGCCATGGGAGAAGGCACTCATCTATGTGACAGTTCAATACCTGCATAAAATAGCCTCTGTGGATTATGGCACTGTGACTTAACTTTAGAAGAGCTGTCCCGATGACTTTGGCGACAGTGGGACCCGTAGCACAGAGGTGTCACGGGCAGCAGCCTCAAAATCCCTATTTGTGTTTCCACATGCATAGAATCATAGAATGGTTTGGGTTGGAAGGGACCTTGAAGATCGTGGAGGGCATAGTGGCCCAAACACCAAAGCCTGGATTTGTTTTGGTAAACTAGATGTGGTTGGTGTCGGATGACCTGTTTAAGACTTTTCCTAGTCTAGACAACTTTAATTAAATGTTTATGCTCTGCTGGCTATTAAAGACGAATAGCTGGACTTCAGAAAGCTATTAATGTTATGATAGTCTCATCTGTTTGTCATGCTACTTCAGGAAAATGCTTAATTGCTCAAAGTAGCAAGGAAGAACTTCTTGTTCTTTCCCAGACAGGAAATAAACCACCCCACTAAATCCAGCAGAGTCCAGAGCCCGGCGCTGTGAGGAGCCGGGGAAAACATGGCTTTGGTGCACCTTCGCTGTTGCAAGAAATCAGAGGTTAGAGGTAGTGGGTGTGACCTTAATCCCAGTTCTTTGAGCTTTTATTGGAAAGAAGTTGCCCAGAAGTGAACTTTTCAAACGCAGCCCCGTTGGCTCACACGGTTCCAGCACTGGCACCCTCTGAAGGGCTCTCCCGTGCTGCTGCAGAGCGACCGGCACCACGGTGGGTTGGGTTTAAGGGAAGAGCAGCCCATCTGTCAAAGCAGTTGGGGCAGCTGGATGAACGTCCCGATTTGTATTTACAGGCTCTTTAATGCTTGAGTCACTTAGAAATTCCCTACACACTTGTACCGAGGTTTGGTTGAGTCATTTTTTTTAAGTTCTTCACAGTAACTGAAGATTCCCTGTCCCTCCAAAAAAAAAAAAAAAAAAAGCCTGTAGTTTTTCCTGTGATTCATTAAA
This sequence comes from Anarhynchus alexandrinus, assembly GCA_008711295.1. NCBI lineage: Eukaryota > Metazoa > Chordata > Aves > Charadriiformes > Charadriidae > Anarhynchus > Anarhynchus alexandrinus. Next base: position 58,122 of record VUYV01000333.1, on the reverse strand, counting down.
CCAGGGGCAGCTCGTTATCCAGGGCCGCCCTCCCATTTCCAGGGCTGATCTTTTCCTTCCTCTTCTTTTTTTTTTCTTTGTGTAAAGTTAGAACAATATCTTAAGCTCTGATCAAAGCTATCCACTGTTCCTGGTGGATATTGCTGATAAAGAGGGAGGGGTGTTTGTGAGTGTGAGCTGTTCCTCTGTATTTGTTTACTGCAAGGGTTAAAATATGACACCAAACCGGTATCGTGGGACCAATGTCCCTAATTGGGTTTGGTCATGGAGGGGATGGGGGGAAAAAAGTATTTTGTTTTGGGATTTTTATGCCTCTTGTCAAGGTAATGCATACGCTTCTCCCTTTGAGAGCAGAGATTGACTTTTATTAACCTTTTTTGTGCTAATCACACGGTCACATCTTAGAATATAGGCAGGGCCAGCAAATCTCGTCAGCTATTTGCGTAAAGCAAAGCTTTATTGTTTATCTGTCAGTCCTCTGGCCTGTAAAGCTCAGTTGCAGCAGTTTGCTTTTCTGTGTCGGTGCGTCTGTCCCCGCTGGTGCCGGGTCGGGGTCTGGGGCAGCGCTGCTGCTCCTGCGTGCTGCAGGGGAGCGTTCGCGGTTCCGATACGGTTTAGTGGCACGTCAGGAAACAGCCGTGCCAATAAGTACTGTCTTCCAAGTTGTCTTTCCATTTTAGTCACGCTCGGTCTTTCCTATCTAAAAGATGTCCTATCTAAAAGCTGGCGGTTCCCGGTGGCCGGAGGGTCCCGCGGCGCGGCTGACCCCGCTGCGGCTCTGTGCAGCGCCCGTCGCTTGTTCTCCACCCCGCGACAGCCGAATGCCATTTCACAGCATCAGCAGAGTCGGGGCTCGTGCCGAGAGCCCCTCACTGCCTCTGCAAAGCCACCCTGTTCGGTTTGGAACGGCTTACCCTCCGCTGGCGCTGGTCGGGGTGCGCGGATGCGAGCGGTGCGCGGAGCGAGCCGCAGGGTGCGTTTGGTTGGGGCGGTCTCTCCAGACCGCCTGTCCTCTGGCCAGAAGAGCACAGCTGGTATCGTAACTTTCCTCCGCAGGTCCCGCAGCGCTGCGCTAGTTGTACATGCTAAAGGGGGCTTTAAATTAAACGGCTTGAAAGGCGATAGCGCGCTTTGGTTGAAGGTGCCGGGGCTCTCGCCTTTCGGAGAGCGGCGGTGGGGGTAACTGGGGCAGAGCAAAGCCCACATCTTTCCCTGTGGTCTTACCAAGAGCGTGCCTACACTCTAGAAAAGTTAAGGTATGAATTATCTCATGAGAACCCGTTACCATGACTAAAATGAATCAAGAAGAATCAAATTCAAACCCCAGATTTGGAAGGTATTCTTTCTTGGCAGAGTGCATCAGCTCTGCCGTGCACGGGACTGTGCTGTCAGAGGTACGTGCTGGAATGAAACACCCTCACAGGTTTTTCACAAATGCATAGCATTTAGCCCATAACCATTTCAGCTGAAATCAATAATTAAATGTCTTGGAGCCAAGATAGGTCAGCTCTGAGGGCCCTTCTGAATCTAGATCTGTTTTCCCCATCACGTCTTTTGTTGCATGGATATCTGTTTTCATGTGGTTTCTTATCATGGCGGTAAACATGTAGATAATAATTTAATATCAGTGTGTTTATTAAATTTTGTTTTGTTTTTTAGAACTTCACAGTAGTCATTCAGTAGAATACAGCTATCAGTGTCCCAGCAAACAGATTTCCAGCCGGAATGGCTGATTAGATCTAAACATTGTAAATATAAAGGCTAGGATGTGTGAGTTGCCTTAATTCTTACATGTCACCAAAAGAAAGCTTATCATTCCGATCTTGCTTCTTGAGAAACTAAACTTTGTTTAGTCTGGATGAGAACATTAAGGATTTTATTAACAATTTACGGGTTTATAAGCTATTGCAAGAATACAACTCTTAATTGCTCAACATGAAATTCTTTGATGGTGACGTAGTCGAGAAAACCACACAACTACTTTTCCACCGATACAACAGTAAATGATTAAATCTTTAGTTGAGCAAGAATTGATATTTACTGTCTCTCCTTTCACACAGGTGTGGAATGTAAGTCATGGACACGGGTGGCAGGTAGCTGTGCTGTGAGGGCGTCAGCAGCCTGGCTGTGCTGGGGAGATGCTGTGTTTTTAAGCAAGACCTCCCCGTGTTCCTAGTTTGGTTGGGGCCACTGGGTTAAAAGACATCGTTCAACTGGGGGAAGGGGGGCAGTGGGAAATTAATGGAGCACGTGCTGTGTATAACCCACACACACTCTTTTCAGACTGCCTGTGAATAGTGTGTGTTTGCTTGTGTTCCAGCCGGGGAAATACAAGTGGGTTGTGCGAATTTTTTCAAGACTGGAGTATCTTACCTGGAGAGCAGGTGACTCCTCGGGGCGGTCGTGAAGCAGGGGGGGACATCGGCTGTGCGGGGCGGACTCAGCCTGCGAGACCTGGGCTCGCCTGCGCACGTTTGATCCGTCTAGGTTTTATCATCCTTATTAGTGGGGTACCGTCAACTTTTGCCCATTTTAAATGTATTAATGAGTGTTTTTATTAGCTTGGGGCCTAGCTGAAACTTTAAATGTTAACAGTTTAAAAATCCGTTCTGATGATAGAGGGATTATTGTCCTCACTATACACTTAACTTTTCACAGTCTCAACTTGATGGGAGTCTGCCGTTAGAGGAATACTATGTGCACCTAGTACGTGAAAAACATGGTGTTTGTCCCCTTCTTAGTGGCCTGATCAGAAATGGCAAAGTCCAGGTGGGCTTTGGGGGTCTCGCGGGTGTCACGGACCACACTGTGGGTACATCGCTTTACCCGTTTGTCGTATGAATTGCTGTCTCTCGTCTGTTAACCGAGGACCTTTAACATGACACACTTGGGTGTTTTCCTGTCTGAATGCTCCTATTCTTATAGCAGATAACAGGATGTGAATCAGACTGTGTTAAGTGGAAAACTGGGGAAGATGAGTATTAACTACAAATTACTTTCTTCTTTAGCGAGTTTTCTATTTTAAGTATATCAAAATGCAAATTTGTTTCTGTATTGCAGGCCCAGCATAGGGACACGTTCATTGAGGAACGCTATGGGAAGTACAATATCAGTGACCCATTAATGGCTTTGCAGAGAGATTTTGAGACGCTGAAAGAGGGAAATCATGGTGAAAAGCAACCAGTATGCTCCAATCCCTTATCTATTTTGAAAGTGGTGATGAAACATTGCAAGAATATGCAAGAAAGAATGTTATCCCAACTAGCTGCTGCGGAAAGCAGACACAGAAAGGTAGGTTTTGCTTCAAATATGTGCAGAAGTTAACAGTTGCATTTTGATAGTACATTAAGTTCAGCAAAAACACTTAAATGCCTGCAGTTTTGGTAACTGAAAGGACTTGCACCTTTGTTTAAATGTCTCGTTCGCTACGATGCAGCTGGTAAGCTTATTAATTGTAATTCCAAAATTTGAAATATATGCAAGATGTTTTTGTTAGGACACACAAGAAAGGAACTAGTTTATTCACAGCTGGGCGGGATGGTGCTTGCCAAAATGTAACACAGGATTTCTGGAAGACTGAATTCTCGGCAGACATATTGCTGTTCTGCTTGTGACTTGTTCTCAGTGATTATCGCAGAGCTGGTACCAGTACTTACGGCAGTGCACCTCCCTGTGCTTTCCTAAGAAGGTAGGGTGTGACCAAAACTATTTTTCATGCTATTTGGCCTCTTTAATAAAGCACCTATTATTCTTCATATACAGCTTTAATGTATATTGACACCAGTGAAGTGCTTGGTCCACGCGTCAGACTGTACGTCCACAGAGGTTTGCTCCTCTGGAATACCGTGGTTTAGAGGAGCATAAAGCTGCACCCAAGTCTGAAAGGAAGAGTCCGCTGAACTCTGCTTTTTGGAGTCTTCCTACAACATATTCTCTTTATGTATCTAGTTAGCTTTTGGGGAAAAAAAAAAAGTTTACATGTTTGTTTTGTCCTGCAGTAAATTTAAACAAGTCAAAATGATTGAAGTATTTGTCCCTGCTGTGTAGTCAGGGCAGAGAATAATTGCCCCGAGAGTACATCACTGGAGTCTCCAACTGAGAGGAGCTCTCTGGAGCATCCCTGCAGTCACTGCTATTGCAGCACTGTATCTTACCCTCTTCACGTACCTCTTTTCCGTGTTAAAAAATAGCTGGGATTTTTGCTTTTGCTTGTGTCAGTGGCAGACTGTGAGGCGATGCCCTTACACTGGTGTCTAAGAAGTATCTCTTACAATGTCAGATGTAGGTGTACTTCTGGCTGGTGCCCGTGCTGGGGCCAATACCATCCCGTATTTTGTTCAGGTGTGTCACTCTTGCTTTGACTGAAACTTACTAAATCCCGTACAAAGATCTCAAGTACAACAGTTGCATTCTGTTTCTAATCAAAAGGTTCAAAGTTGAACCCTCTGTTTCATTGCTCATCAGCATGTGGGTTAAAGTTTATTTTCCCATAATCTGTTGTGATGGGGATAAGGTAGAGAAAGTTCCTTTCAGTCTGTGAATAAACTGAAGCATTTCTGTTGCAGAAACCTTGGTATGGCATAAGCAACCAGCCAGCTTGACTTTTACATCCCTGACACTGCTCAGGGTGGGCAGCTGGAGGTATCTTCAGCTTTCGGTTTGCCCTCTAAGTCACTGGAAGTAACAGCAAGGCTGTGCTTCGCTTTTCAGCCAAGTATCTAGCGACATCACACTATTACAATCAGATGGTTTTTCCCCTTCTTCTATCCTTCTTGCCTGCTTCTGTGAAAAGGTTCCTTGTGTACTTAAAGATGTTTAAGCATTTTTTGGAAGCTTAAAATTCAGGAAGACTGAGGAGCTGCAAAATTCATGGTGACCATGTGTTGGGAGAGCCTAGAGTTTTGGTGGTGAGACACAGCAGAGTGTCTTGGGAAGTTTGTATTCTGGCTTTTTCGTTGAGTTAATAGAATTTCAATTATTCATATAATTCAGTGTTAAAGCTGAAGGAGCTCCTTAACTGGGTCCTTATGGCAAGCAGTTTTGTTTCAAGAGCTCATCTTGTTCTTAAGTGGAAGAACAAATCCATGTTCTCTAAAATAAACTTTGCACTGCAGTCCTCAAATCTCCTGTAAGAAACTGGGGGAGAAGGCTGTATGCGAGTTACGGCTGAGACTGTAGCGAGGATCGTCTTGTAATTGTTAGTGCCCCGTGTCTCCTGGATGCACGGTCTCTGGGGCAGAGCCTCTGCTCCCGCTGGGGTTTATAGTAATGGTCCTGCCAGGAAGTTCTGATGAGGGCACCGTCCACCCAAGGATGGATAACATGAACGTCCCAAGGCTGTTCTGCAGCCTGGAGGAAAAGCATGCAATTTAGTTGTTTAGTAATAAAACAAAGATACATCCATTGTGTGGTTTTCCTAACTTTTCACAGACTGACTCAACTATATCATATAATAACGTAGTATTGTAACTTGTCCAAAAGCTGCTTTTATGCCATATTACGAGTTGAATTTGGATGTCTGAGTGGTTGCTCTCCCGCGTCACTTGGCTTTGGACCGTGTGCGAAGGCGCTGAGCTCTCCCTGCTGGGTGCCTGGGCATTGGAGTGACGGATGTTTGTTTGGCAGGTGATACTGGACCTGGAGGAAGAGAGGCAGCGGCACGCCCAGGACACGGCGGAGGGGGACGATGTTACCTACATGCTGGAGAAGGAGCGGGAGCGGCTCACCCAGCAGGTATGCTTTGCTAACTGGTAATTACCCAACCCACGGAAACCCCGGGCTCCTGGGTGGTGAACTCGGTAGCGATGGCTAATTGCACCTTCCTGTTGAAAGAGGAGTAAGGGACCTCCCTCCTGTAAGGCGTTCCTAGCTTTTATCATTTTGATATGAAAAACAACCTTAATTCTTGGGGGTGTTTTGGTTGCTGCGCAGTGCTAAAAGCTACTAATGGGCAATCAAATGCTTTGAAATCTTACTTCAGCCTGAAATCTGAGAAGTTCTCAAGAACTGGGCTGCACTTACAAATGATAGGGCTCTCTAGTGCTCAAAATTCAAAATAAGTCATGAAGGATCTCTGGGGGAGGTTATTCAGAGCTGATAATAAATATTTAAGCTACTGTTTTCTGTTACTGAAGTGCTGTAGACTTTATTAAACATACATAACACATCAGCATTTTAAAGTCTAAATGCCTTTAAAAGGCAAACCAACAAAGTAGTAAATGAGGTGGAAGGAAGCTCTGCTCCAGATCGCCTGTTCCGTCGGTGCATGGCAGACTGGGTGTATAGCTCGGTAAAGGTCAATTGAATTTCATACATGATATAACTACTGGTAAGTAATAATTCTTAATAGATGCAGCCTGAGTCATACAAGGCTGCCTTGCAGATACGTGGAGCAAGAACCTCTTTCTTAGCCTTTGCCATCTTTTACTGAGGAGTTTCTCCAAGATAGATAGTAACCCCATTCCCTTTGGGGGCGTTATACTTCATTTACATTCAGGAGGTTTTGCGGTGCCCTTAGAGTCTTTTTTTGTCCTTATCTTCCAGCTGGAGTTTGAAAAATCCCAAGTGAAAAAGTTCGAAAAAGAACAGAAGAAGCTGTCAAGCCAGTTGGAGGAGGAAAGGGCACGCCACAAGCAACTGTCTTCCATGCTTGTAGTGGAGTGCAAGAAGGCCACTGCCAAAGCAGCTGAAGAGGGGCAGAAGACAGCAGAATTGAGCTTGAAATTGGAAAAAGAGAAGAGTAAGGTGAGTAAGCTGGAAGAGGAGCTGGCATCCAAGAGGAAGCGGGGTTTACAGATGGAAGCCCAAGTAGAAAAGCAGCTCTCAGAGTTTGACATTGAAAGAGAACAGCTGAAAGCCAAGCTGAACAGAGAAGAAAACCGTACAAAAGCACTCAAAGAAGAGGTGGAATGTCTGAAGAAGGCCCTGAAAGAGCTGGAGGCTTCTTGCCAGGAGCACAGTGCTACCGAGCCTTCGCAGCCAAGCCCCTCGGTGATGTCCAGAGGTGTTGCAACTGACAGTCCCACAGTCAAGTCTGTGTCTTGCCAGACAGAGTGTCTGCAGGCGGACCGAGCAAATCCTGCCAGCACAAGCAAAGCTGTACACACCGTGCTTCCCAGCCCCACTACACCCACTCACTCCTATGCAAAATCCAATGGTCATTGTGACGCAGACATGCAGACGGGCAGTGAGCTGCTGCAGACAAACGCAGCAGAGAACCAAGTTCAAAAGGAGAAATCTGCTGGTGCAGCCCCAGAAAACGCGGTTGAGAATGGAAGTTCTCCTGTAAGAACAGAGTCACCGGTGCATCTGATGTCCCAGGTCCCTTCTGGTGGGGTCTCCCTGTCTCCCAGCGGCACAGCTGCCTCCTCTCTAACACCTTCTCCCTGCTCCTCACCAGTTCTGACTAAACGCCTCGTGGGAGCTTCGGCAAGCAGCCCTGGTTACCAGTCATCCTACCAGGTGGGGATCAATCAACGTTTCCATGCAGCTCGGCACAAGTTTCAGTCTCAAGCTGAACAGGACCACCAGTCAAGTGGGCTGCAGAGCCCACCGTCACGGGATTTGTCCCCTACTCTAGCAGATAACTCTGCCGCCAAGCAGTTGGCCCGCAATACAGTCACTCAGGTCCTTTCCAGATTTACCAGCCAGCAGGGACCTATTAAACCTGTCTCCCCTAACAGCTCACCCTTTGGCACGGACTATCGAAATCTGGCAAATGCCGTGAGCCCCAAAAACGAATCCGGTCACTCTCCGAGCCCTGGCAAGGTTTCCAGTCCGCTGAGCCCGTTGTCTCCTGGAATTAAGTCACCAACCATTCCTAGAGCGGAAAGAGGGAACCCTCCACCCATTCCTCCAAAGAAACCCGGCCTCGCTCAGTCACCTGCTGCTCCTACTCCGCTAACCAAAGCCTCCTCCCAGGCGTCCTCTCTGGGTGCCCCCACGGACGTGGCAAGTAGCTGCTCGAACAACACTGTAGTGTCGAATGGCAAAGACATTGAGATACTCCTGCCAACCAGCAGCTAGTCTCCAGAAAATGTGAATGTGACATTCCATGGCTTAGCATCCTAGAGCTAAGACACTGTTTTTCCACTCCATGTTATTTATTTCCATAGTAGCAGATTCTGTCTGTATAAAGCATTTAGTATTTTTTTTCTTTTTTTAATAGGTAGGAAAATATTTTTGTTTATGAAGAAACCTTAACTACAGCTATACAGTAGCCTCAAAATGTCTCATGACAACAGTCAAATCATTAGAGATAACAAGAACCGTGATGGGACCTAATTATCAGACTCTAATGGGACTGAAATGCTACTTTTAAATTATGCAGAAATAACTTTTGCAGACTTTTTACTCCAGATGAACATTTTCTAAAAAGTGCCTGAACTAAGCCTGCAATATGAATGTGATTCTCTGAAAAAGGTGAGGAGGGGGACCATCTAGCTGCAGAAACAAATTCTGCTGTGAGTCGTGAATGTTGAAACCAACACTGTTTTTCTTTTTAATTCTTTCCATTTGCTAAAATAAGTTAGCAGATGTGCTACAAATTCTGTGAGGTGACCACCAGACCGACGCAGCCAGCCACGCTTTGTCCTTTAGGACATAGCTCCGAGCTACTTGAGGAGGCATACATAAGTTTCTTGGGGTAAAATGTAGCCATAATACTATCCCCATTACTTTTCTCTCAGTATTCATTGTCTGTGTAGTTCTTTTTGCTTTCCTGTAGCACATGGTGCAGAGATGCCGTGTGCTTTAAATGGCTGAACTTTCTGGTGTGTCACCTTGAATTTTCAAGCTCTTCAAGCATTCTACTGTTGTGTGTAGAACTTCTGAGAAAAGGATCTTGCTATTACTTGACAAAGATCTCACTATTACTTGAAGAAAATCACTAGTCCATACCGTACAGGTCTTTTGGAACAGTAACATGGGATCTTCTACTATAAACAAGAGCAATAATTTTGTTCCTCATCCGTATCAGTTGTGTCCAGTTGACCTGGACGTTACTCACTAGTTAGCTGTGGGATCGTGCTGGCTTTCCGTGGCTGCAACCGTGGAACCAAATCATCACTGTCACGTGTAATTGAATATCTATATATGTGTAAGCAGTTTCACACACATACATAGTAAATACACAATGTATTAGGGAAATCTTCATCTATCCTTGATGTTCTGCCTAATATGAAGAAAATGTAGGAATTCATTGAGATTTAAAAAATCACTTGGAGCAAGGAATTCCCTAAGTTGGAGGCAGATTGTGTGTGTGAAGAATTATTTGGGCCTTATATTATTATAAGGGGGGAGAAGCCGCTGATCCCTGCGCAGAAACACTTGCTGCAGACGTGCTGCCTGTGCTGCCCGTCGGTCAGCGGCACAGCACGGGTGGTTTTCTGAGTCACTGCGGCGAGAAATACAAGACAAACACACCGCAGATCAGGGGCAGAGGCTGAGAGCGTAACCCTGAGTTAATTATCTCAGTTGTATGTGAACTGATCCTAAATTTAGCAACTGGACTTGCTGCGCAGTGTCAGTCAGTGTTCAGCGTTTCCCTCTGCAGCAGCGTCACGTTTACACAGAGCACAGCTTCCCACTGCCGGAGACGCTTTCTCCATTGTCATTTTTCAATATTTAATTAGACAAAATACATCCACCTTTGTTGTAGGGAAGCCCCCTGCGGCAGCCGGGCGGACGCGCTGCTGTACACCACCTGATGGGTTCCTTCTGGCTCTGAGTCTCCTTTTGTAGGACATCAGAGCTCTCGTGCTGCTGCGAAGCGGCTGTTGTCTGAAGTGACCCCGCTGTCCTCTCCCGCACGGCCGTGGCAGGTATTTAGACTAGAACAAGAGTCTTTTACAGACCTTTTAGTAGCCTTTTAAATTGTGGGTTTCTGTGCTGCTGTTCCACGTCCAGCGGAACGGGCTGTGTGCTGACGGTCGGGAGACGGACACAGCCTACAGATCACTGGGCAGCGGCTCTTTTGGAAGCACATTTATTACTTTTTTAACTTTTGAGTATCCACAGCAGATTTTTCCTCTTGGTGAGAGTAATTGTAAAAACTGATGGGCAGATGGATTTTTGGCCCGTGTATCGCTTCGGATTCAAAAGTGAGGCTTTTGTATACACTGCTCTAACGTGTTTCTTTGCTTTTACATTAACCTAAATGGTATTACCCCCTTTCTTTATCAATAGCTCTATAGAGAGATGTACTATGATGGAGTCTATTAGGAAATGCACTGAGTACTGTTTCTTCTGAAATATAATATGGGAAGGGGTATGCAAAAGAATGTATTTTTGCTAGTAGCCTATCTTCTGAGAGAAACTAAGCACAAGATACTAAAATGGATCCAACTAATTCAGTAAGACATTTAGAGTTAGTATTTAACTGTTGATGTAGATTCTGTGTGGAAGCAACTAAATATTTCTTCGATAACTCACACCTATAAGCAGACATTGTTGCAGAGTTTGTCACTGGCTAATGGAGTATAATGAAGTGCAAAATGTATACACTAGTATTAATTCATTAACACTTGTAAATTTGTAAAGCCAAATGTACCAAGCTGAAGTCTTTAATCATTTTTATAGCTGATGGCATTAAACATGTTAAACATTCATATTATCAATAAAGGATTTTATTTTTAAGATGTGCAAATCGCTTAAGAAGATGTTTGGAGTTGGGACGGTACGTGTGGACCGGGGCTGCCTCGCAGGAGACAGCGCAGGCGGTGATAGCCGGGTGTCTGTACTCCCGGGGAAACTGGAGCTTTAAGTGGCAGAAGAAAGCAACTTTCTTCGGCGCGCGATGGGTGGTGAGGAACCGTGGCCGGCCGCAGCCCGGGCTGCGTTGCTCCCCCGTCTCCCTCCATCCAGCGCTGTCGCGTGGGAGCTGTGGCAGCAGCGTGCTTCAGGTGACACGGCACAGCGAGCTCCGGACAACCGCGGCTTGTAGGTATTTTAAATTAAAAACACTCCTCCTAGATTTCCTAGAGTAATGAAACTGTACGTTTCCTCCCTGGAGAGCTGGGGGCTGCCCCAGGTGCCCCCCAGCCCAACCGCGGGGGAGAGTCCGCAGCTGTTTGTCTCCCTAATGTACACCTCAATAGTGACCTGATTTTCTTATCTTTACATCAGTTCGGTTGAACAGGTTTTGCAACAACCTGGGAAGACGCTCTTTGTTCATCTCTTCAGGCTTGATGACATTTCGGAGGAGTGCCACGTAAGTGATGGTACCGGTGTCAGCACAGCCGAGAATCACAGAATGGTTTGGTTGAAGGGGCCTTTAAAGACCATCCAGTGCCACCCCCTGCCCGGGGCAGGGATACCTCCCACCAGCCCAGGTTGCTCCAAGCCCCGTCCAACCTGGCCTTGAACACCTCCAGGGATAGGGCAGCCACAGCTTCTCGGGGCAACCTGCGCCAGGGGCTCACAGTAAAGAATGTCTTCCTTATATCTAGTCTGAATCTCCCTTCTTTCGGTGTCAAACCCTTCCCCCTCATCCCATCACTTCCCTCCCTGATCCCGAGTCCCTCCCCAGCTCTCCTGGAGCCCCTTTAGGCACTGGAAGGGGCTCTGAGGTCTCCCCGGAGCCTTCTCTTCTCCAGGCTGAACCCCCCCAACTCTCCCAGCCTGTCCTCCCAGCAGAGGGGCTCCAGCCCTCGCAGCATCTCCGTGCCCTCCTCTGGCCCCGCTCCAACAGCTCCGTGTCCTGATGCTGAGGGCTCCAGAGCTTCCTCCCTCCCACCATGGTCTCCAGTGCTGCCGAAGCCGAGGAGCCCTGCCCAGGGAGGAACTGGAACTGGAACTGGTGTGCCCCAGCCCCATCCCTGCTGCCTTTTTGTGGCAGCAGAGGCGGAAGGTCCTCGCCCAGGTGCGGAACGCCAACGCCAACCCTCCGACAACCACCGCGCCGCGCTGGGCCGAGCGCTGCCCAGGGGCGCCCGGGCGGACCCGGCCACGGGTGACACCTTCGCGGCCCATGAGCCCAGTGCGGCCCCTGTCCCCTCCGCGGGGGGACGCTCACCCCCGGCACGACGCGCCCCTTCGCCCCCCGACGCCGCTGCTGTGCTCGGGGCGGGGGGGGTCGCGCCGTCCCACCCTCTCTCGGGCGGCGATGGCGGCGCGGAGGGGTCGCCGCCCCCGCGCCCGCTCCCCCCGACCCGGGTCCCGGGGTGAGGCCGAACGGAGCAGGGGCCGTCCGCCGCCGCAACGCCGGGCTCGTACGGCGAGTACCGGCGGCCCCGGAGCCTCCGCCCGGGGCGGGGCGGTGGCGGCGGAGCGTCCGCGGGGCGGGCGGGGCCGCTAGGGGGAGCCCCGCGCCCGGGAACGGGCCGGGGAGGCGGCGAGGAGCACCGGGGGGCACCGGGTCCCGCTCCCTCCTGCCCGCGCCCCGCCCGCTGCCGCCGCTCCGTCCCGAGTCCGCGCTCGGCGGCGGCAGCGCTGTAACTGGGGAGGGGAAACGGGCTGCGCCTGCCCCCCCGCAGGGACCCCCCATCGCAGGGACCCCCCCACCGCAGGGCATCCCCCACTGCAGGGACCCTCCTATCGCTGGGACCCCCCACTGTGGGGCATCTCCCATCACAGGGATTCCCCCATCAGAGGGACCCCCCCCCCATCCCAGGGCATTCCTTATCACAGGGCATTCCCCATCACAGGGACCCCCCTGTCGCAGGCACCCTCCCATCATGGAGCACCTCCCATCACAGGGACCCCCCTATCGCTTGCACCCCCCATCATAGGGACCCCCCNACAGGGCATTCCCAATTGCAGGGACCCCATATCGCTGGGACCCCCCATCGCAGGGCACCCCCCGCTGCAGGGCATCCCACCAGGGCAGCCATAGATTTACTGCGTTGTCACGATGCAGCAGATGCTCCCAGTATTCCCAGCTGCATCCCCAGCAGGAGCTCAGCCCCAGAGGACTCCAGCCCTTCCCAGGGCTGCTCCTGGCTGGACACGCGAGTCCTGCCGCGGCAGTGGCTTCACGGGTCAGCGCCCACCCGCCCGTGCCCGGCTGCGCGCTCCTGCCAGGGCACGTGAAACAGTGCGGGTCAGAGCCCGAGAGCAGTGCCTGCACGGCTGGGACAGGGGCTGCGGGACCGTCATGATGCCGAGTGCTGGCAGGGCCGTGGCTGCCCGGCGGGGAGGGCAGGGTGGCTCTGGGCGGCTCGGCCGGGAGCTGTGCCACGGGCTGGGCTGCCAGGGCAGCGGCGGTGCCGTGCGTCACGGCCGGCCTTGTGCCTGGCAGTCTTCCTCAGAGGAAAAGTGGTGATCGCTGACCAGCTGATCCCATCAGCGCTACTGTTATCAGGGCAATCACAGAGGTGCCAAGAGAAACTGAAAACCAATTGGCTCAGCAAAACCAATCCGGTCCTCTCACCAAGCACCAGGAGCTTTGGCTTGCTAAATTGATTGGCAAACCGGGGATGGATTTGTTCGGGCCCAGCTCACACATGCTCGGGGTAGCTGTGTGCTCACACCTCTCCTGGGGGCCGGCAGCGGCCACAGTGCACAGGCGTGCGCGGTGTGACCACACTGCTCCAGAGCATCTTACGGGTGAGAAATGCCCAGGGGTGAGCAAAACCCTGGAGCAACCACAGGGCACCGCACCGCACCGCCGGGGGGCCTGCGGTGGGGCGTTGTGGGGCACAGGATGCTGGCGAGGCTCTGTTGGGTGCTGGGGTGGGCGCATCATGTAACCGCAGCTCCCAGGAGCGTCCCTTGGGAAGCGTGGCGGTCCCCCAGGCACCGTAACCTCCAGTTCTGCCGGGAGAAAGAGCTTTTGCTTTGGTGTGCATTCACCCCGTAGCATCGGCTTCGGGCTGTCCCGGCGCGGTGCCTGCGGACACGCTTTGTTTGCACAATCCAGCCGCCAGCCAGACCTGGCTCTCGCCCTCCGCCGGGGCGCACGCAGCCAAGGACGGCTTCAAGCGCTGAGTGTTGTTGTGAAAAGTTTTCATGCTACAGGTTTAGCACAAGCAAACATGCCAAGAAGCTGAGGTCTGCTTACCCCACTTTCCTGCCCTGCTATTTCAGCCTCGGCCACCGCTGCTGATAACCCCTGGGCGCCGTCCAGGCGCCGCCGTCACCGCCACAACCTCATCACCCGACAGCCGCGGGCAACAACCCACCGGCAGCCGGAGCAGCAGGTTAAAGGGGCCGGGAAAATCAGTTTGGGGACAATCATCTTTTGGGACGAGGACAGAGAAAGTGGCAATCGCAGGGCTAGATTCGGAGGTGGAAACGCCGCATTCATGTGTTTCGGTTCTCTACCTCATCCTGCGGGTGTGTGTTTCCCGGTGCGGCCCTGTGCTGGGCCCTCTGCTCGGCTCTGTGGCGGTACCGGCTCAGTGGGCGCAGGCAGCTCCTGCCCTGTACCGCAGGGTCGCAAACCGCCTGTGTAAAATCCGTGTGCATGGTTGCAGCGGTGTTTGTAGAGATGGAATTGCTACACAAACCGGTTTTGGGTCATCTAACCAGGAATCAGCGGATGTCCAGCTGAAAACACACTCGGAGCTGCTCCACTGCAGCTCCACGGGGCCACTGTTCCCGCGCACCCCGTGCCTGGAGCCCGCGCTTGGCGCCGGCCGAAAGACCCGTGGCTGCGAGGGGCAGCGAGGGGCCAGCTCTGCACCGAGCGAGCTGTCGCGGTGGGTCAGCCTTGTTGCTGAGCCCCACGGAGAGCCGGACCGGGGTGATGCTTTGGCAGCTGAAGCCGGTGCTGGCTCCGGGCTGGCTGCCCCGGTCCCAGCTCGCCCCCGGGCCAGGGGGCTGCGGAGCGCCCCGCCGCAGGCTCCAGTCCCCCGCGCCGCGCTCCCACGGGGTGAACGGGTCTCCAGAGGGAATCCAGCTGAAGAGCTGCTTCTGATGGTTTTCATCCTGCTCTGAAGGCAAGAGGGGAATTCGTTTCCTGGGAGTCTGAGAGCTGTTTACATGTTAACGAAGCAGCTCCGTGCGCTGCTGATGAGGAGCCCGAGGAGCAGCACGTTCTCTGGGCCGGGGCACGCGCTCGCTTTGCACCCACACGCCAAGGGCAGAGACACCCCCGTGCTGCCCAGTGCCCCCCACGCGCCCCCCACCCCGGGGATGGGGCTGCTGCCAACAGCGACTACAGCCAGGAATGGCAAAGCATCACCCAGCGCGGGGGGCCGGCAGGGCTGCGAAGCCCAGGTAAATCCTGGGGATGTGGAGGACGGAGAGCGGCGTCTCCAGGGTGTCCTGGAGCCACCGCTGCCCACGGCCATGTTTTGGGCCAAGCAGGAGCGCGGGGCTGAGGGCGCTTCATGCAAAGCAGCACGGTGACACAATGGACCGAGACAGACACATGGCGTGGCCACGAGCGAGTGGGGGACAAGACCGGCACCCCTCTCTCCCCTACAGCAGCTTCCCAGGTGGGTTTCTGGGAGCCCCTTGGTGTGCAACCTGCCCAGACGCTGCCTCCCGAAAGCACGGCATGGGGCAGCCCCGTCCTCTCCGGGCACGGCGAGGGGCCGGCGGCTCGGCCGCCGCAGGAGCCCGGCTCTGCCACAGCTGCCTCTCGTCTGCAGGAGCCTCCCGGGCCGCGCAGCCTCGGCCGGGTGATCCATCTTTTGTCACGGAAGAATAGGGAGAACCAGCAATTAATAACCCTCCGGCTCAGGCGGTAACACGGCTCTGCCGTCCCCGCCGTAAACATCGCCCTTTTCCCGCCTGTGGCTCGGGATGTGCCGAGTGCCGGGCACGGGCGCAGCGCAGATGTCGGCGTAGGGGCTGCCCGCGGGGAGCGGGGTCAGCGCTGTTTGACGAGGAGGAATCGCCATCGGGAGGATGTTTGTTTTTGTAGCAGCTGGATGTGTCTCGGGGAGGGATGGGAACGTCTTCTGTCACCCGTGGGCCGGGAGGAGGCTGGCAGGGCAGGGATAAAGCTCCTGACAAGTTTGGACTAGCAGGCGAGTTGATTAGCTGAGAGATGAAAATTCACAGCTCTGCTCTCGCAGGGGCCGTGAGCTGCCGGAGATGTGTTTATGCGAGGGGAGGGCACCCCCGTGCGCGCTGCCCGGCCCCGCCGGCGCTCAGCCTGCGGTCCCCGGGGAGCCACGGCCGCGCGGGGCTGGGCAAAGCGCCGTGGGTCAGGAGCAGGTCCCCGTGGCGAGGACAGCCCTGCTGGCTCTGCAGGGCCGTGGCTGTGCGGGGGCAGTGGGGACACGGAGATGGGCAGCAGCATTTCGGGGGGGGTGAGCATCCCGACCGCGCCGCGGCCCCGGTGGGCGCTGTGGGAGCCGGTCGTTGCTGACTGCTGAGCACCACCGCGGTAGCCTGGACGTGCCCACATCCTGCCGTGGCCGTGGGCGTTGGGGTCTGCGCCCCCGGTGCTGCCTCGGGTGTTAATTTGCAGCCATGGGTGGAAAAGGACCGCGCACGGCGAGCACCGGTCCCCGTCAGCCGCGAGCCGGGGCTGCGCTCCCTCCGATGGTACAGATTACCCCGTGATAGACAGAGATAAACGCATACAGCTGGAGGCAGAATAAATCGATGCTATACGTTGTATAATTGTCTTGAAAATAAGGTAATGACTGGCTCTTGGAATGCTTTGATCTTATCAGAAAGACAAGGAATACACTAATGGCTTTAATTAGACTTCGGGGATGAAATGAATTTGGCCTCCTGGGTGAGCTGGTTTCTGGAATTGACCACTGGTGGGGATAGAAAGGCTTTAATCAGATTTAGGCTCTTTAATACCCACAATAGTTGTGTCTGCATGTGTGATACAGACCTACTGTTATGCTGTGGGGGTGGGGTGGGGGATCGGGGCTGCCTGTGCGTTTGGGAGCCTTTGCTCAATGTCCGTTCCCATTTGTGTTTGAGCTCGACAGAGGCTACTACTTTTATTTATTGACTTTTAAAGGAAAATTGAAAACAACTTGTCAAAAAGCAGTGGAGAGCTGGTAACTGTTTAATTTCCCAACAGCGGGTCATGGCAGCTGCTGCGGGCGCGGGGCCGCGTGCTGCCCACGCTGGAGCAGGCAGAGCGAGCCACCGCCAATTGCCACAGCTTAATTATCGCACGTAACGGCTTCAGCAAAAGCAGAGGAAAAGCTTCTTACGTCTCCAGGAACGCATCTTCGTGTTGTCCCCCCGAACAACATGTAGAATAAGCAGTATTTAACGCGGGGAGGATGAGCAGGGTCTGACTCAGCGCTGTGACTCACCGGGTGAAGCCGTTGCTCGTCAGCCGCAGTCGCGGCGGGGCTCGGCGCTGGGCGGGAGGCGGGGGCGGTTGCGGCACCCCCGGGGGTCCCGGCCCGCGCCTCGGCCATGCGAACCGGGCTGAGGCTGCCCGGGCTCTCGGGGGGTTCTGCCTCTCGGCCCCCCCGTGCCCGTGGCGGGGCTGAGTCCTGGGGGTCCCAGAGGGGCCCCGTGTGGCGCCCGCGGGGTCGGCGGGGGCTGGCGGGTCTCCCGGGCTGCACCTGCCCTTCCCCTGGTTATCGCCCACCAAAACTGGACCGCTCTCTACGCGGCAGCAGCCCAGATGCTGAGGCTAAACATGCAGCAGTTATTCTCCCTAGGCCGTGTTTATGTCTTCCCTGTTGCAACTACAGATTTGGATTATTTTGGTAGGTTGACATTAGCGATCGTGTTTCCCTTATGTTAATTTGTTGGGCTTAGATGAGCTCCCGAAAAGGATTTAATAACAAGAGCTGTTGCCAACGAAAGCACAACCTTGTTCAACAGTTACTGTACAGCCAAATATTTTTCACGCCAAGCCTCCAGGCGTGGTGTGAGCTCCCTGTAAGTAGCTGAGGTTTCGTGTAAGTACGGGCGAGAGCGCAGCGAGGTCAGCGCTCGCCCCGCAGGAGCGGGAGGCGGCCGGCGGCGGTGGCCAGCTCTGCCGGGGCACGAGCCCCCGGGAGCATCGCGATGGGGACGGGGAACGCCACGGAGCCGCGGCAGCTCAGCCTCAGGCGGAGAACACCAATATTTGGTGATTCTGGTGCAAACGGCGGGGCCACAGCAGCGACCCCCAAAACAGCGAGCAAGGCTGAGCCTCCCCCTTTCCCGTATCCCAGTGATGCCCACCCTGTGTCCCCTGTCCCAGGGGGGTGACCCCGCACCGGCGTGGTGGAGGGACACCCCCCGGTCCCCAGGGCTGCAGGGTCAGACCCTCCCAGCAGTGCGGGGTCGTGGGTGCCCTTGTGGAGGTCCTGCTGCCAGCGGTGCCCTGGGGGAGGGGACACGGGGATGGCGGGGGACCTGTCTCCCCAAACCGCCCCGCTCGCCGCCTTGCCCCAGGTTGTGACAAATCACCCGTGTGTGTGTGCGGAAAGCTCCTCGCCACAGCACAAACACACACATGCTTAGTAACATAATCTCTTAAAAGCAAAATCCCAGAAATTCCTTTTTCTTCGTGGAAAATGTTGCCTGGGGGAGAAGCTCATAATGAAGGATGAAAGCTTAATCCTTGAGGTAGAGCAGGACTGGGGGGGGAGAGTATAAACATGACAGTTGTTGCTCAGCGAGTCGGAAAAAAAGGGTGAAGGGATAGAAGTTGTGGCGGGGCAGGACGGCGCAGGCTGCGGGGTGCGGCTGCGGGGTGCGGCTGCGGGGAGCCCGGCACCGCCGTGCCACGTTCATCATTTCAGTGCTGACCGTGACAAATGCATGGGGTTGTCCTGGCAGTGTCAGCTGCGGAAAAATGCTATTGAGCTTTGGCAGGAGAAGCTGTGGGGAGAGTAAATCATACTCCATACCTGTGTGATTCACCGGTGGGGACAGCCCGTGGTTACGGGGTATCGGCACCAGCAATGCTGGGAAGGGGCTTTAATCAAGATCAGGCCTTGGCCATCACAACATAAAACACCAGCGTGTCTGCACACTGATTTGTCACATTTTCTGGGCCGTCAGTATGGATGCTGGCAGGTGATGTGACAAAGCGCGGTGGTGGGAGCGGCGTGTACAGGATCCCCAGGCCGGTGGGACGGTGTGGACCTCCCCGAGCGCTGGAGGAGCCAGCGGGGCCGCGGCAGCGCAGCCCACCCTGCCCACGCCGACGGTGCCCCCGGTACCGGCCCTGCAATGGCGGAGCATCCCTGAGATGCGCCGGGTGGGGGACGCACGAGTTGTCCCTGTCCTCAAGGGGGTTTTCTCCAGCAGGAGACCTGCTGGCCCTGGGTGCGCTGGGCGGCTCAGGGTGGGGGTCCCCATCTCCCGCTCTTCCCAGCTGCCTCTCCCCCGCGGAGCGCTGTCCCTGTGCCCACCATGGCGGCTTTCGGGAGCCATGGGTGTCCGTTCCCTGGCTGTCGGGGAGGCCACGGTGATGGGTACCAAGAGGTACCGCTGGACTAGTGGCTCCCCAGCAGCGGCCAGGCCAGGTCAGAGCCATCGCGTGCCCCCAGGGGGGTCACAAGATGGAAGTTGTCCCCCCCCCAGCAGCCTGGGAAAGGGGATTTTGCAGCCCGGCAGTTCCTCCCCGGCTTTCAGGGGTGGTGGGCTCCCTGCACGGCATCCCCAAACCATCAGCATCCACTCCAACGGGGACAAACAAACAGGCTCCGCTTCTCATGTGCATTTTTTAATTCGGAAGAGGAGTGGCGGAGGTGGGGTCACACTCTCCAGAGCACAACCTGCTCTGCCTTTGCTCAGCGCGCAGCACCGCTGTTTACGGACTCGGATTCCGACCCTCTCCTCTCTCGAGCTGTGAAGATGTATTTCCTCGTGTGCCATTTCTCCTTCTGGCAGGCAGGCTCCCAGGTGGGTCTGGAAAATGTCAAAGTGGGAAATAAAGTTGTTCACTGAAAAAAAAAAAAGAAAGAAAAAAGAGGGGAAAAAATGAAAGAAAAAAAGAAAAAACTCAAGCGGCGCAGCATTAGAGCCTGCTGGGAGCCGCCGGCGCTCGGGCAGGAGTGGGGTACTTCAGGCGCGGAGCATCTCGAGAGCCCCGGCTCCGCGCTGTCGCTGCCACGTGCCCCGCGCCGGACACGACGGCTCTGCCACCCCCAGCGACTGCCCGACACCGCGGCTGAAGTCTCTGTGGCTTTTTCGTCCC
This sequence comes from Anarhynchus alexandrinus, assembly GCA_008711295.1. Taxonomy (NCBI): domain Eukaryota; kingdom Metazoa; phylum Chordata; class Aves; order Charadriiformes; family Charadriidae; genus Anarhynchus; species Anarhynchus alexandrinus. Next base: position 38,111 of record VUYV01000333.1, on the reverse strand, counting down.
TGGAGCAGCCCAAAAGTGCGGTGCAAGACAAAGTAACAGCAACACGACGCGCGTGTGTCACCCGTGGCCCTTTGCTCTGCTGCCGCGCGGCCGGCCCGGGTTCCTGCAGTTTTGCGGCCGGGAGCGCACGTGCTGCCCCTCTGGGTCCTCTCCGAAGGCCTCATCCAGATGAACCAGGAGCACCAGCCAGACCCCCCCCGCCCGGGAATGTGGTTTCCCAGAGAAAATTAGATGTTGACAAAACAACATGTATTTCACCCAAACAACTTTGCTCTTCGTGGAAAATATTTGGCCCTTCAGGCAAACAGCTGGTGGGAAACCTTCGTGCAGGGAAAGGGGACATAGTGGGAGCAGGAATGCAGCCCTGGTACTGCTGCGACTGCTGCAATGGGGCCAGGTTCCCGTGGCAGCGTTGCAGCTCGAGCGATGCCGACGGCTGCATCAGCAGGATGCATCGACTCACGGAGCTCAGCCCCGCTCCGCATCCAGTACCGCACAGGGAAAAAAAAACCAACAAAAAAATACCCCAAACATCTCTGTGGCGGGAATCCAGTGCACCCGCCGGCGGGAGCCACGCGCGCAGAGGTGATGGGCGGCACCGCAGCAGCACGAGCGCCCGTGGCCGCAGTGCGGGGAAGCCGCCGGTGCCGGTGCCGGTGCCGGTGCCCGGCGAGAGAGGCTCAACCTGCACGTGCCTGCGTGCGTGAGCTCCCGGGAAGGACACGCCACGACAGCCCTCAGGAGCGCCTGGGCTGGGCACAGATGCTGCAGATTAGAAAATTAAAAGCTGGGAGGTTTCNCCCGCAGCAGCAACAAAAGGCAGAAGGGGGAGGGGAGCAAGAGGAAGAGATTTTTGATTCATACTCAAAAATTACCCAAACTTTATTGCCAAAATGTCTACATTTTTATGTGCTTAAGCACAGTGAGTTATGGAAATCTTAAAACAATGGAATGATCTCCTTCATTGCCCTCGATGCGTTCGAAGCCACCACCCCTCCGAACCAAGTGGAATCTCTTTTTCCGTTTTATTGACTTACAAAAATGTCTCTGTTATCAACACCCTCCGTGCGCATCTCATAAATACCAGGGTGGGACACGGGGCTTTTGGTGGGTGTTTTTTATAAACCCGTCTCTGCCCCAACCCTTCCTCGAGAAACTTTTTTATGGCGTTAGGTTGATTTGGCAAATTTTCTACTAGAACCTGCCTGAACAAGAGGGGCTGCAAATTCCTTGAATCAAGTCCAAGCGTACAGCTTTCTGGTTCCCCCGCTCTCCTCTCCGCTCTGTGGGAGTCCCTTATCTGTCAGTCACGTACTGATCTTATAAATCTTCCGCCGCTCCGTGTGAGAGCATTACAGGGTGTGTCTTACACGCTCCATCTGCCAGGTAAGGGACCGCGGGGGCGCGAGCGGGCGCCAGCGATCCCGCTAGAGCCCGTGCTTTGCAGCCCTGGGCACGCCGAATAAAGGCGCTATTTAGTCTTTTTTTTGCGTTGTGTGGCAGGCCTGGAGCAGAGCCGTCCCCTTCTGAGCCCCACAGGAGCAGAGACGGGCGGATGCCGTCGCAGGCACCTCCGGCGGGACGCGCGCATCCGTCCTCCTCCGCTGCCATCGCACGCGAGGCTCCGCGCCGGCAGCGCCCGCCGCGGGGATGCTCTGCGGTGGGGACAAATCCTTCCCGCGTGGTGTAGGAAACGGTAACTGTGTGTGCAGCAGGGGACGATGACAAGAACAACCCGCGCCAGGGTGGTTTCCTTCGCTGCCGAGATAATTTCCCTCCACCCCTCCAAAACAACGCCTTCCTCGCCCCCCCCCCCGGCGGTGCACAGCGCCACGCGCTGATTTACAGCCTGTGGTCCGACGGAGCTACAGGCAGAGAAAGTGCTGATCTGGGAGAAAATGAGGAGAAGACTGNGGACCAGACTGGGGAGAGGAGGGGGGGTTTTGCCGGGGGGGGTTCAGAGGTGCGCAGGGGGAGCACAGCACCGGCAAGGAGCCCTGCCAACCCACGAGGGATTCCTGTGGCCGAGGAGGGGGCAGAGAGCAATGGCAAGAAGGGCTTTGGGAGGAATCGAGGCACCCACGGGACGCCCCGATGTCGGCGCAGACCCCTCCGCTGTCCCTCGTGGCCGTCCCGCCGCACTCAGCGCCCCGGGGAGAGGGAAGCCGGGCGAGCCGCGGGAAAACCGCTTCAGCCCTATAAACTGACACGGTTGTTTATAATATTCCTAAGTGCCATTGCGTGCTGATAGCGATTCTCTGACAGGGAAAATTTACTTTTTTCCTTCTTTTTTAAATAAAGTTAGAAAGCTGCAAGTCCCACAAAAGATGTTTTGGCTATTATTCAGGGTTTGTTTGTTTTTTCTGCTTCCTATAAGTGACACACTGGGGGCCATTTGCTGCTGATAATGTTACAGCATTATCCCGGTGCCGTCAGCACCGCGCTGTGCTCAGCCTGAACCGGGCAATCCTCTCCCTGACGGCACCCGGCGCCCGCAACCGAAACACCGGGGCCGTGGCTTTTGCCACTCTCCCTCTGGCCACCCCCTCTGCCCGTCCTCGCTGCCCCGAGCCTGCAGGGACGTCGGCAGCGTAGGGGACGTTTGCTGAGCAGAGAGAAAGAGCAGTGCCAGCACCGGGCTGCAGCGCCCAGGGGATCCCAGCTCTGCCGGCCGCACCGACGCTGCAGCCAGCACTGGAGGCGGTGGAGCAGGGAGCAGTGGAGGATGGAGCATGGAGGATGGAGGATGGAACAAGGAGCAAGGAGCATGACGGATGTAACAAGGAGCATGGAGCAAGAAGCATGGAGGATGGAGCAAGGAGCAAGAAGCATGGAGCAAGGAGCATGGAGGATGGAGCATGGAGCGTGCAGCACGGAGCGTGCGGCATGGAGCACGGAGCATGCAGCAGCCCCTCGCAGCTCCTTGGCCAAAGCGCCTGCAGCCTCCCGAGCCGCCCCGGGCTGAACTTCCTGGGAAAGCGGCTTGGATTTGAAGGGCTGAAAGTTAAAAGCTGTTGACCTTCTGGATAAAACTTATCTGTGCACATTTCACATCCCGGGGAATGAAACCATTACTTTGTCATTACTTTTTGTGTGGAAAAACTCCTCGGTAGGAGTCAGGCGCTTTGCTGAGGACACTGCAATCTCCAGTTTGCTTATATTGTGCTAAAAACAAACAAACAAACCCTGAAAAGCACTGGAGAGCTGCAGCAATCCTCCAAGCTAAAAAAAGGAGTGGGGATTTATCAGGCCCTCAGTACGGGACGCGGCACAGCTCCTGCCAGGCCGCCGGGCTGAGCCAGGCACCCCTCCAGCGCGCCCGTGCCTTCGGGTGTCAGCAGAGGCGGCTGTTTGCCGCGGTCGGGGATGGGGCTGACATCGCTCTGACCCGTCCCCTGCAGCAGCCGAGGCACGGGGCAGACAGTCACAGCCCGGAGCAGAGACCAGGGCTCCTGGAGACCACGGCTGAGCGGGACGGGCTGATGGAGATTAGGGCTCGCATCCCCAGGGGGTGACGAAGCATCACAGCCGCCTTCAGGGGTCCCCGAGGGGCGGCAGCAGGGCAGGACGAGCTCAGCCGAGGTGAGGAGGGCTTCCCGGGAGCGGTGCTCTTGGAGGACCCCCTGCCCCTCCAACTCACTGTTTGCCAGATCGTCTGTCAGTGTAAGACATGAGGCTGGAGGTGGAAGCATCCCTGCCTCCTGGTCCTCGGGGAGAAAAGTCCTGGAGGAGGCGACAGGATAACATTAGCAAAGCAGCCAGACGTGACGGTGGTGACCACAGGCTGAGAGAGTCCCTTCTGCCCGGGGACTTTCCCCCAAGCCCTCCTCACAGATGCACGCAGGGCACAGCGCTGCGCCGAGCGCCACAGAACGGCTGCATTGCTCCATGGAAAAGTTTGTAAAACCCACAGGACCGCGTCCGTGAGCACTGAGGCAGCAATTCCCAGCTCAGAGTCACTTTTAGCTGGTGACACTGGGGACACGCTTGCCCTGCGCCTGCCAAGCACCCCCGTGCAGCCCCGCACTGCCGGGTGCATCCCACTGCCCCCAAATGTCCTCTTAAAGCCCTCCCGGTGGCACCACTTGGCAGCAACGATGGTGATGCCTCCGCAGCTCACGGGGGTTATTTCATCCTGGCCTGCATCTTTGGAAAACGGGAATTTAGACTTAGAGGACTTTGTTACTTTTCCACCCAAGTTCCCAAACCCTCTCCCGCCCCAGGAAAGGCGGGCGCAGCGCTGAGCTCGGCGGAGCAGCCCGGGCCTTCCCGCGGCTGGTGCTGCCCCGGGCACCGCAGTCGCGGCCCCGCAGCCGCGGGCGATTGCTGTGAGAGCCAGGAAACAAGAGATGGGAAGTTTATAAACATGCCGCGGATGGTTTATGGAAAGAGGTTATGAAACGCAATTAAATGTTTTATAAAGTGTCCTGATTGCACTCCTCAGTCACTGTGTGACTTTGATCATAAATCAGAAAATGAGCTGCAGAACCGAAGGGAAGGGGATGGCCGGGGGACAACAGAGCCACATGGCTGTTGGTGGGTCCCTTCAGCGTTCGCGTGTCCCCGGGACCTTCATGCCCCACAGATAATTAGTCCCAAGTGGGAGGGAATCGCCCCGATGTGCGAGTGCTCCCCACAGCCCCGCGGCCTCGCCGGTGCCGCCCCCACCCTGCCCCATCCTGCTTGGGAAATACGCTCCGTAACTGCGGATGATACACAGATCATGCAGCGAGGGCAAAGGCACTGACGGGGGAGCGGGGGCTGCTGGGCTGGGGGTGCCCTGTGTTTCGGGGGACCCCATTGCAGCGCAGAGAGCCGCAGCAGTGCACCAAGCCCGGCGGCTCCATGGCCCGCGGCAGCTCCTCAGCACCGGCGCGGTGGCGGATGGGTGCACCGGTGCGACAAACCCGCCGGCCCCTGGCACCCGCGGAGCGGCGCGGGAGTGTTGGCCGGAGAAGAGAAGCGAACATCAGGGGATCCAAATGAAACCACATTGAAGTGTGTGATTTATGGACTGATTCAGGGCTGCAGCGCGCGGCCTCGCAAGGGCTCCCTGGAAGGAGCAGCCGACGGTCGGTGTTTACCAGGGACCGCTGCGGCCGCCGCAGAGCGGCCAAGAGCTGATGGCAAATGTCCGAACCGTATCCTCCCAACGGTGGTGGTCACTCAGGAGCAGAGGGACAGACAGCAGCACGGCCAGCACAGCCACACTGCCGCTCACCTTCCCTGGAAATACAGCCGAACTGGCAGCCCTGGCACCCGGCGCCGGAGCGGGGACAGTCTGTCCTCGCCCCCAGGACCACGGACCCCGTGCAAGAGGGAGCTCGTCACAGTGACCCAGCTGTGACTGATACACAGTCAAACACCACAAAACCTGGAGAAACTAATTAACAAAGCCCCTAAACCCCGAAGTGCAGTGCAGGCATCATGTGTCTGACATTTGGCTTCTCATCCCGGAGCTGCTGGTCCAACAGCTCGCGAGCCAGAGGTTAAGCTTCCCAGTTCCTCTTTTTGATCTGCATCACTCACATTTTTCCATGTTGTTGGACACAATCAAAAAAAAAAAAAAAATCCCTTTGAATTAGCAGGCAGGGCGAGCCGCTAATTGCTTTCCAAGCTCCTCCCGCGTCAGGTCGGGGTGGCTGCCCGGGGACCCGCACGCACCCCTGGGCCAGGAGCGCCGCGGGTGGGACGGGAACAAGTGCTGCAGTGTGGGGTGCATAAACACACTGCGAAGCCCAGCGGAAAAGGCCCTAACGCGAGCGCGCTGTGCCCCGCAGAGATGCTGCCCGAGCCCCCGGCAGCCCCGGGGATGCTGCCGGAGCACCGTCCCCGCGCCCCACTGCCGAGGGCTGCGCAGGGCGGGGATGCTCCCGGCCACGCGTGGCTCCGCGTGCGCGGCCCGACTTGGCAGGCGCCGGTCTATCCATTACCAGCTAATGCAATGGAACTGGCTGACAATGGGCTCGGAGCCTGCCAAAATCCAACATGCGGCCTGCAGATGTCCCTGGGACCGGCAAACCCTGCTGGAAGATCCGTGCGGTACGAAAGGTTACCCTCAATTTGCTTCAGATGCTGCTCGCGCCGTTCGACAGCCATCGTTGGAGGAGGGGGCTCCTTCGGAGAGAAAAGCATAAATCCAGCTCTACCTCCAGACTGTTATTATCTTCTCTGGTTCAAATTAAGTGACTGGGGTCATTTTTGTGTATGTTGCAATTTGCCTTTTACCTGAGGGCATTGTGGAAAGGAAAGAAGAAAAGGTGAATCTAGCACGAAAGGAGGGAAGGAGCAGAGTCTTTAGTAGGCAATGAGCTGAACTAACATCAGGTTCCCCCTAAAACACCAAAATGGAGATTAAATGTAGGCAGACCCAGATAATTCCTTGCCAGTGGCTCTGGTGATAAATCAGCGCCAGCACCTGCGGCTGTGGGGCAGGAGAGGGTCGGGTGTGCGGCCCCGGTCCCGCGCGGCGCTACGGGATGGGACAGAGCCCGGCTGCCACCAGCACCAGTGCCAGCACCATCAGCCCCACATCAGCACCCCCCAGTCTGCACTCTAAGGCCGAGGGAGGAGCGAGGGCGATGCAAACGGCCGGCACAGCAACCAGACAGGCAGAGGATGACGCCAGTGCCACCACCAAAAGCCACCGAGCACTTGTTGTTTCAGGCACTACGCGATTCAAAAACAATGCCCCATCAAAGCATCCGCTCCGTCTTTCCAGAGTCCGTCACAAAGGGCTTTGTGTGGGCTTCAGTTCCAAACGTGGGCTGACTTTGTTCAACGAGTATTTAAAGAAATCGTGTATTTTACCAACTACTATATTAAAGGCAAACGAACTGGGGGAAGCCCCATGTCAGCGAACGCCAGCGCCGCGGGGCGTGGGGGGACGCGGTAGGGCTGCCCACACGGGCAGGTCACGCTGCCTGTGGGCCTCGTCCCTCTCGGACACCCGCATCGCTGCGGCTCACCCGCACGGCGCTTCGCACGGGTCTGTGTGTGCCGAGGGCCGCCCGGCGCTCGCCGCAGCGTCAGTGCCCACGAAAGACCCTCCCACGGTCTGTGCGCCTCAGCCCTCCCCGGCAGCGAGGGGACTCCTTTTCTGGAGCCCAGGAAACCTTCCCGCTGTTTCTCCCCGCTTTAAACAAAAAACCCTACTTCTTCCAGCCCTGCGGAGCCGGCAAAGCCGGCGACCCCGCTGGGCGGAGGCGCAGGAGGAGCATGCTTGACTGGAAATGTTTACTGCGAAGCTCCACACAGAGTGCACTGGTAGGGCACGGCAGGGTGTATTTGGGGTCTGGCTTTGGAGAAGGGCACGTCCCTTATGGAGAAACCGCTTGGCAGAGGGGAAAAAAAAGGGTATTTAGTGCTTATGGCAATCAGATCTGCCCCAAAACCAGTGTTTGCCCTTTGTTTATGAGCCTGTAGAAATAAGCAAACTTGGATTAGTCCCAAATTCCCCTCCAGAAGGCAGGGAGAGGCTGGGCAAGAGGCTGGGAGCCCCTCCGCCCTGCCCACCCTGCCTGCCCTGCCCGCGGCTGGGGATGAGGATGCTCCCGCGCAGCCCTCGCGCTCCCCGGGGTCGCACCCCTCTCACCAGGAGTATCCGACCGGACTGGAAGCAATCCCCGTGGCACCGGTCTGCGCTTATCAGCGCCCTTCTCCCGAAGCAAACCCCGTCCCGGGATGCAGCGGAGGAGATTTATTTCTTCTGACAGGCTCCACACACGCCGCTATTTTTCTTCATTGCTCTTGACACGTCTCCTGCCACACTGGGCAAACTTTGGGGTTGGCCGAGAGCCAGTGTCGGGAGGGGGGTACGGTGTGAGCTGTTTTCAGATGGTTTATAAAATTAACATCCCCACAGGATCGCACCGTTTGCAGAGATGAAATCGGTGGCTGTGCCGTGTCCGTTCCGGATGATTTCATCACCGAGTGACTCCTTACGTAGCTTTTCCCTCTCTTTTCAAGCAGGAGCTTACCGCCACCGCCGGCCCCGCCGGGCACCAGGGCTGCCCTCCCACAGCCGCCCTGCAGCGCCCAGCCCCTCGCCAGCGCCGGCGCGGCAGAGCGGGGCGAGAAGGACAGCCCTGTTCCCACCCAGGGCTCCGGGGAGTCTACGTCTGCAAAACCATCCGAGCTCCCAAACTGCCCTGCGCTGCCTCGCTGGGAGTGCTCCGGGGCAACGAGAGCCCCGCGGGGCCGCGGCCCGGGCGTGCTTGCCACAGGGAGGAAAAGCATAACCTTGCCCTGAAATTTCCAGATTACAAAAGAAAACCAAACAACTTCTTCAGGAGAAATGTGCTAAAGCCCGTGCTCTGTTGTGTTTTGATCAGAACGCAAACAGCCCCATCCCGGAGCAGTCTCAATTTTTTCAATACTTTTGGTGATTTAATTAGAAATATAATTTCCTTTTTGTTGAAAGCCGATGCATTTCATGTTTCCACTGAATGAAAATATAAGCTTTTAGAAAAAAACAATGCATCGAAAACCTGTGAAACCCGCCCTGTTTGTAGCACCCGTGGAGAACTCGATCCCAACCCCCGGCACTAGACCTGGCTAACCACAAGCCACACGCGTGCTTTGGGGCAGTCTCTTTTTTTCCACTCCGATTATTTTTTCCCCTGAGGATGGGGCTGGGAAGGACTCAGCCTTCAGCACAGTACAAATCCTGCCCTTTCGGTAAAGTGTAATAAACTTCTTCCCCTGACACATAGGAAAATGTTTTAAGGCAAGACTTTATAGAGAGCATCAATCACTTCAGAGGTGATGGAATTGCTGCAGAATTATAAGCAAGTCTGAAGTGTCTACAGAGGACTCTAAACACTGTCTTCTATTTATTCTCTGTGTCCTTTGTAAATGTAAACTTCAGTGGAGTCCAGAGGCCCTTCCGTCTCCACGGCTTGTCAATCCAGCACCTTTCACCACCACTAAAATCACAATTAAAAAAAAGGGGGATTACAAAAACAAACACAGAGCTCGCGCTCGCGAGTGATGGCTGCGGACTGTTGTGCCGCCGCCGGCCGTCTCCCCCGGGAGCAGCAGTGGGATCCTGCCCCGTGCCTACGTCTTCCCACCGTCGGCGTGTGAGAGCAGGACCCCCAGAGCCACCTCCTCCCCAGCCCCCCTCGCCGGTGACCTGTCACAGTGGGCAGGAGGCACAGGAGGAGCAGGGCTGAGGCTGGAGGAGGGTGCGTGTCCCAGCCACAGCACCCGCTCCGGGACACCCACCTGTGAACCCATCCCGTCCTCCCGGAGGGGCAGGAGCGGGGAGAGAAGGACCCAAAGTAAATCCTGGGGAAGATGGGGACAGACCTGGCCGGAGGCGCGTGCACCTACTCGTGCCCTCGCTGTGCACGGGCAGGTTTTTATCTCCTACAGAATTTAGACTACCAGTGAGGAACTGTTAATGGTGCACCACTGAATAAACACAGATTATGGCTCTGAAAGGCTCCGAGAAGATCAAGCAGAGGACAGTGCACTGACAGCGGGATGGAGTTGGGTGTGGGAGAGCCATCCCAGCTGGAACACCGCTCAGAGGACCGAGCACGAGAGCGGGAAGTGACTTTTGCTGCCACAGAAAGAAAAAAAGAAGATAAAAGCTCTTTAAAGTTTTGAAGGGAATCTATATTAAAAACTTCGCTTTGCCAAAATAGCTGGAAAAAGTTATTTTATACATTGAAATGTCCCACAGCTGCTCTAAAAAAAAAAAAAAAAACACAAAAAACAACCACCAACCAAAAAACAGTCTGTTTTGAAAAATACCTTCGAGAGGCTTGATCTGCCCCTTGAGCATCCTCATCCCAGGCGGGGAACAAAGCCACCACGCTCAGCACAGAGCCTGCCGTGGGACAAGCTGCGATATTTTGTCCCTACCTCTGAAGGGGTCAGGAGGTGCATATGGAAATAAGAGACCGGGACCCCTTTGGTTAGTGGCATTAGCAGGTATTTTGGTAGTTACAAGCAGCTCCTTTTTGACACACAACTGTGTACATCCATAAGCATCATTCTCTGGGCAGACCTTACGTTAAAACGAGGAAAATTCCCGCTTTAGCTGACGACACAGGTCAGACCGTGATCCGCCCCACCTGTGGCTGCGGGATAACGCCGTCTCGCTGGGACCGTGCTGCACCAGCCGGTGTGCCGCCCGCTCTCATCAGCACCTCCGGTCTTCTCAAGAGCCAGGTGCCCCAAAAGACAATTCAGAACACAATTATTTTCACAGTAAAGCAGCATTTTGGGGGTTCCCCACCAGCTCATAATACCCCCCACCAAGTCCCCCACACCTCCTGTGAACCCGCACCCCCCTGAAGGGCTGTGCTCCCCCCCCCCGAA
>VUYV01000333.1:11937-27708 GCA_008711295.1 Anarhynchus alexandrinus | reverse complement strand
CTGCAGGCGAAGGCACCCCCAGCCCCCCCCCTGCAGGGACCACCGCCACCAGTGACAACCACCTTCGGGGCTTTTCCAGCCCAAGGGCCGCTGCCCAGCAGCGCACCGCAGCCGGGGCACCGCCGAGCACGGGGCACCGCCGAGCACGGGGCACCGCCGAGCACGGGGCACCGCCGCGTCTCCCGCTTCACACCTCCGCCGCGCGCCCGCACCCGCCGTGCGTCGGCATTGAGGGCGGTGAGCCCCTGGCGCAGGGTGCCCTGAGAAGCTGTGGCTGCTCCATCCCTGGAGGTGTTCAAGGCCAGGTTGGACGGGGCTTGGAGCAACCTGGGCTGGTGGGAGGTGTCCCTGCCCAGGGCAGGGGGTGCCACTGGATGGTCTTTAAGGTCCCTTCCAACCCAAACCATTCTATGATTCTATGATTCCCAGTGTGAGATGGGCTGGTAGCCTGCGGGGACGGGCACAGGGATGCTCCAGCAGCCCGAGGCAGCCAAGACCAGAGTTAAAAGTTTTCCCTTTTTGCCAGTGCCACCGACTGCTGGGCCTGACCCTGGGCACTAATTCCTGTGTTCCCCCTTCTGCCAAACAGCTCTTGTGACCCCGACTCCCACCCCCGCTGCTGCCTTTTCCCACAGAGCTGCAAGGAAAGGCGCATCTCTTTGCGTCCTTCTCTCCACAGCAGGTCCTCTTGTGCTGCCACAGTAATTATAGCGTTATCAGGGGCACAAAGCAATCCCTTTCTGCACCGCTCAGTTCTTCCTCCTCATAATGAACGGGTTTGATTTGACATTGGTTACAAAGGAAAGGAGCAGGGTGAGGGAAAATCCAGCCTCAGACTCGGACAGGCTCCGGTGCCGCGCTGCCAGCGCCGGCACACGCACGGCTCACCCCTCACATGGGCACACACCGAGCTGCACGCCAGCTCCGACTCCTGCACGTGCATCAGAGACACTGGTGCTGGGCAGCACCGTCCTCACCGCTGCTGCCACGACCGCCACGGCATCCCGGTGCTTGGCTCAGGAAAGGTTCAAGGCTCAAAGAGAGGTGGCAAGGAGGGCAAGTGCCGCAGAAGGGCTGCGGGGAGAGGGGCCCTGGGACCTTCCAGCCTCTTGTTTCACCCTGCTAAGGAAAAACTTTAAGGCTAAGTTTTCCAACGCTGCCCTGGGAGAATGGGTATCACTACCCAGTGCTGAACTGGGAACTGGGCGTTTCGATCCCATTTGTGACTCCAGCATGGCCTGAGCTGTCCTACGGCCAACGAGACTGAGATCAACCCAGTGACCTTCAGCCTGAGAAGGATGAGCCTCTGCCCTCGTGCTAACAGGGAGCGTGATTAAATGCAGCTCCTGGCTGGGGAGCGCCTCCTGGACCAGCTGTTAATGGGAATGTGATCATGACCCACAGGCAGTTTCAGATCTGCCCGCTAACTTGTGCGGAGTCCTGTCTGGACACACGGAAATCTCTGGCCGTGGCCAGGGGCAGCAGGATGCAGCCACGTGTGCGGGGCAGTGAGACGGGCCGGCAGCGACGCGCCCGTGCGTACGCGTGAGATGAACTCACCCTCCTGCAGAAGCCGTCTTCTCCAGCGGCTCCCGCGCCCGCAGCAGGCAGCAGCACATGTCCCCTCCGCCAGCTCGACCCTCCTGCCTGTGACGGTGGCGGCAGTTCAAACCAGGAGTGCTGCCGGCAGGAGACCTGTGCGGGCAGGGAAGGGGAACACGGTCACGTTTACAATAGGTCCTTTTCCTGGCACGTTCCACGCCAAAACATGCCGGTGGCCCCGGCAGCGAACAGCTGATCCCTGTAGCATCGCACCCACAGCCCTTCCCATGGGCTGACCCGGAGCGCCCCGGCCTCCCCAGCGCAGCGCGCGGCCTCCATCACCTTCTGCAGGCGGTTTGTTTTCACTGAAGAGTTGCTGCAGCAAAAGTGCAGCACCAGCAAAAGCTGGCAGGGAATCCAGGGGCCAAGTCTGGAGTAAAATTCTGATAATGCTGTGTTTATACCAGGAATTTCTTTGGCAGATTAATCACGTGAGTGAAGTAACAGATGGGAACTAGCTGGAGACACTACAATGGGAATTTCAGCGCAGGGCCAGGTTGGCAGCTCACCCCCCTGGAAACGCCGCTGCCGGGGCCACCGCTGCCCAGAAGCAGCGAGGAGTTTAAACAGGGATCGGTGCCGCAGCCCCGCGCCGGAGCAGAGCAGCACCCAGAGGCCAACTCTCCTCCGAGCGCCAGCAGAGAGGAGCCCGGGCAGCAGCTCGCGTCCCCTGGCACACGCCGGCCCCTGCTTCCAGCCCCGCGGCGCTCCAGCAATGACGGGTATCGAGGGCATCGCTGAAGGACAGGTCCGGCGGTCCCGCTGCCGGCCGCGGCGCAGGCGGGCACACGCAGCAGCGAGGCCGAGCGCCCTCACCCTCACCGCCCGCTGGTTCTGCCAGCTCCGGACTCAGGTTGCACTTGGGGTTTAAAAACACACAAGGTCAAAATTCCCCCGGGAGCAGACGACCGGCCGGGCACGGCCACGGGCTCTGGCGCGTCAATCCATAGGGGCCAGATGCCAGCAACCCCCACGGCTGCATGTTATTGCCCAGTGGTTGGGATACCAAACTTCTCCCGGACTGGGGAATTATTCCCAGGGTCAGCCACGCAGCGACGTGCCACGCGCTTCTTTAAACAGCCGCGTGCACCAGCCCGCAGCCGTGCCTGCGTGCCCGGCGTCCCCAGGTGCTGCCCCCAGGAGCGGCGGCTGCCAAGTCCGGCAAAGGGCAAAGAGCAGACGTGCCGGGAGGTGAGACCACAGGGGAAAGCGTGGGAAACGCCTCGCCGACCGCAGATGGCTGTTTGCAAGAGGCAATGGTCTTCCTATCGCTTCCTTCTTCATTTTTAGGGGAACAAGATGGATGCTGACCTTAGTCTGAATAACTGCAACAAGACAAATGCACCCTTAGCGGCAACAAGCAAACGGGCAGGCGGCGGCAGTGCAGCCAGTGCTGCGCGAAAGCAGCGGGACAAAGGCTCTCCCCCAGTTCAGCCCTGCCATAGCACCGGTAGCAGTAAGCACGGGCTGTGGGAAATGACTCCAGGATGATCTCTTTATGTTATAGGTCCTGGAAAGCGACCTGCCCCAGCTATGAGATCGCCTCACTGCGCCTCTGCTCCCCCGGAGAACTGCTGCGCTGCTCCGGCAGCAGGAGGCGGCGCAGGGGCTGGCAGCACCCATGGGCGAGAGCGGGAACGTGCAACCCGCAGCGCGGGTGCCCGGGGAGGACGTGCTCCACACGTGCTTGACTCAGGTTTTAACTGCTCCCCGGCTTCTCATAATATCTCTCGCAATAAAGCTGCACACATTTTTACCGAGCACGATTTGTGAGAGCCGATGGGTTATTTTAGCGAGGCAGCAGCGTGCGGAGGAAACACCGCTTCCCCTGCTGCTCAGTCCTCCCAACCGGCTGCACGAGAGCTCCAAGCCACGGGCGCCAATCTGATCACGACGGACTCTTGCAGAGCGCGAGATGCAGGTTGGCCCCGGTAGATTGCAGACCCTTTGATCTCTTCATAAATCTATGGAACCCGGCTCAGTGCTGCCTGCAACGCTTGCCAGCAGCACCAGCCCCGGAGCCACAAGCACACATGTTCCTGTTAAACCCCCCCGAGGTTTGGACCCCCGAACACGTCCGCAGCATGGCTGCAGCTCCCGCAGCGGGGAGGACGTGGGCTCAGGTGCGAGCGCTGAGTCAGCCGAGCACTGGGAGCCCTGAAGGGGCAGAGCCGGGCACCAGCGCGGTCACGGGCACTGCCCGCCCCGGCTCTGCCGCCGGCGCCTCCGAGCCAGCGAGGCTTCCAGCCCCGGCGCCCAGCACCGCACCGAATGAGCCGCTCTCTCCTCAGGCTGCACTAGTGGAACATATGGGACCCGTTAGCTGGAAGCATATAAAATTCAAAGCTGTATTAGTCATCGGCTCCGTCATGTTCATTCCACCGCTGGTAGACACTACTCTTGCAGAAGCAACCAGCAACTGCTTGTGTTTCTACTGTCAGCTCCAATAAACAACTGTGTTTAATGCTGCGGGGGGGAGAGGGGGCTCAGAAACTCGATCCAAAAATAACAAGTTTTAAGCACGATATCCTCGCCAGCTTAATGGCTCAGTCTCTCCCCCAGTTTGCCGTGCTGCACTAGAAGGAAGCGCCGTCTAAAAGCCGAGATGACCCATCGTTAATAAACGACCGGCCCCCCGCGCGCTGTCCCAGCAGCTCTCCCGCATCAGCCCCCCGCGCAGCCGCCCATTCTCCAGCACGAAGGACCCCGTGAATCACGCGCCATTAACATTCTCGGAGTGACATCTCCAAAATACCTCAGGGATAAATTGGTTGCTGGATGATTTGCAAAGCATTTAGGCAAAATTATTAGGAGGGGCGCTGGTGGGGAGCCAAGGGCTGGATCCCGACGGGGGGCGCGCTCTTGTGGGTTGCTCAGACGGTGCGTGCTCACCCCACGGCCCCGGGGAGCTCCGCGGGTGCCACCCTGGCAGACCGCATCACGTGCCAGCCGGTAAACACGGCATAACTCTCGCTCTCATAAAGGGCTTAAGTGCCCTGGCGCTGTTGGATAAACAGGACCGTGCGCAACGCATACAGCAACTTGGCAGAGGCCCTTTAGGCATCTCAGCATCTTCACAAGCCCTCCCCTGCCCCGCCAGCGGCCGCGCCATCAGAGTGCCCACCGCCCGCCCGCAGCCCTGCCGCCCTCCCCGCGGCACGGCCAGGCCCCGGCAGGCAGGGTTCGGCCGGCCGAGGGGGGGATTAGACATCAGAAGGCGGCGGGCAGGGACACGGAAAGCCCCCACCGTCTGTTTCACACAGCTGCAGCATCGCGTACCCCTGCGCTGCCCGCGGAGCAAAGCAGCGGCCGATGGCGCCGATTAGCATCTTCCCGCAGCGCAGCGCAGCGCAGCACCCCGCCTGCCCCAGCCCCCGCGCAGCTGACAGCGCAGCGGCCGCGGGAGAGAGCGGCCCCGCGCGGAGGGCGCAGAGGCGCTGGCGTTAGCGGGAAGGGGTGCCCGGCTCGCAGAGACAGCCCCGGGGAACCCGCGGGAGACGGGGACGGGAGTCCTGTCGCACACCGCCAGCCTGCAGCACGGCGGGCACCGCCTCGTGGCGCAGAGGGACGCCGACACTTTGGCGGGGCGCTGCGAAGGCGCCGCCGGCAGAGCCCACAGCCTGCCCTCGCGACACCCGGCTCCTGACGAAGAGCGAAAGTCTCCAGAGAACAGCGCCAGGGCAGGCGTGACGCCCGCGCTTCTGCCCCCAGCACCGCCTGCGGCCGTGCCCCTGCGGCACCGGGACGCTCGCTCCTCGGCACGGAGAGGGTCCCTCCTGCCACAACCCACCATGGCACCTTCAGGAAAGGCAAACGGCTCCCGGCGTAGCAGGGCCGATGCGGATGTCACCACCTCAGCACTAAGACCTCCATGTAAGGGGTTTCCAGCAAAACTGGTAACGAGCTTTCTGAACCAGTAGCAGATCTTGTCCCAGATTAATAATAGATTAAAGCAAAAATGCTTTGCCCTGCTGGGGGTTCTGCCCCAAAATTAGGAAGGGTTTTGCAAGGGTGCCTCGGGATACCACGTTCCCAGCAGCATCTTCCCAAGGACGCCAGCTCAGGATGGGCAGCAATATTAGTAACACTATACATACGCTTTTTCACCTTCTTGCATATGTTGCTCTCCCAGTTTTCATTGACTCTTCCAGTTTAAGCGACAGCCCAGCTGCTTGCAGAGCGCGGGTCCCCCCACCTCCTGTGTTTGAGCAAAAGAAAAAAAATAAAATGAGCAAAGAGACAACGGCCACGCACTGGCAGCTCCCTCGAGCAGCAGCACAGCCGCGCCAGCCCGGCCGGGGAAGCCGGCGGAGCCGTTCCCACCGCTCCCAGCTCTCCATGCGGAAACCCAACCCGAGGAGCCGGCAGCAGGGCACGGGGGATGTGGAGCGAGAGGTTCCCGCAGAGCCAAACTGGAAGAGACAAGAAGAAATAAACAGGCGGCGGCGAGGCGGCCGGCGGGGGTCCCGGGGGCACGCACCCAGCCCACGGCGGAGGCGCAGATCCGGGCGATAACGGGAGCTCCCGGGGAGGAACCCGCAGAGCTCAGCGCATCTGTCCCTCATCAACGGCACTGCCAGACCCTACGGGAGACCCCAGGTGAAAAAAGAGCCGAGGTTACTCGTGCTCAGCTAGTTCAAGAAAAAAAAATGTTTCACAAGAGTCTCTCTTCATTACATTTTGGAGGTGATATGGAGTTCTGAGCCGTTGGAGAGCTGGGCGGCTGCTGCTGGAAAACCTGAGTTAGGGAGAGAAATGTCACCCCAAATTTATTGTATTTACTTTCTCCAGTGTTTTCAGAATTTTTACTCTTCAATAGTTTATATTATACACATTTATCAGCTTTGCTTCAGGCTTTTAACCCCAGATTCACTGTCTCAGGTTATAGCAGAGAGTGCTGAAATGGGTATTGCTGGGGCTGAACGCTGGCATCTGCTCAGGGGACGGGTTGTGGCCAAAGTTTAAATAATCAAGTGGCCAAAAGGAAGCCAAGACAAGGGCTGCTGCGCACTGAAATCTCCTCTGCCCCCGGCACCGTGGCTCTATCGACATATTCCTTATTCGTCAGCACCGGATTTTTTCTTTCTCCTTTTTTCAGGGAAGAGATGGGCAAAACCACATTTTGCCCAAAGAGGTTTGCAACTAAACTGGCCTAACTTATAGAAATCTTATTTTTAAAGAGCATTTACAATCCTCCAAGAAACCAAGACAGGCACCAGTGAAACAAACCCCACCGGACCGTGTCCTGCCTGTAAGAAGGCAGCAATGGCCGGAGGGTGAAACTCCCCAAAATAAGGGGAAATCCCAGAAGTGAAAGGGGGACGTGAGCAAAAACAGCACTTACAGCCTGGCAAATCTGTAGGTAATGAGTAAAATTAACTCCCTAGCTGTGAAACTATTGAACACTGCAGCCCCAAAAGCGGACAATGGGATCAAAGTCGGGATTTCCCCACGCTCCGACCGGCCTCAATGGAGCGCCCGCCGGGTGCCGGGCTGCGTGCCCGCCGCAACGCCCGGGGGCCATAAGCTGCTCAGGGGAGTTCAAAGGAGCCCACACAGCCTTGCAGGGCTCCCGGGGCGGTACGCAATTCCCAGGCTTTCAGGGGGAGCAGGGCTGGCTGTGGGGGCTCCTGGGCTGCCCGCAGGGAGGGTGAAGGGGCCAGAGACACCCACAGTGACCCCAGTGCCTGGAGGGGCCGGAGAACCTCCCCCGGCAATGGGATAATGCGCGCTCCTGCTGGCAGGATTAGCCATATAGCAGGACAGCTGAATCAGACGCTCAGCCCTTAACAGGATTACGCTCTCGGGACCGCCAGTGAAAATACAGACACCCTGCCTGCGGTGTGGCCGGGGCAGCTTGGCGCTGCCGCCGCTCCCCTGCAGCCCCCCCGGCTCATGGAGCGTCCCCGCGGGTCCCCGGGGTGGGAGATACGCTCCTGTTTTGTTTGAAATGTCATAATAAAGTGCTGGGCTGAACTCCTCGTGCGTGCACGAGGAACAGGCTCAGCTTTCCGCCAGCCATGGGGGATTCGGGCTCCTGCAGGGTCCGTGCTGACCCCCCGGCTTCCCGGCCGCCCCAGAGCATCTCCCCAGGCAGGACCAGGAGGCTGCCACCGTGCTCTGGCCGTCGGGGTGCCCGGAGCTGGCCCTCGGCCCTGCGCCACCCCCGCAGCACGCGCTGCCGGCACCTGCCGGGACAGCAAGGCTCTTGCTGGAACCTTGGTGAGCCCGTGGGCTGCAGAGGGACCGCACGCGGCAGTGCCCTTGGAGCCGGGGTGCCATCCCGGCGGCGCCAGGAGGGTTCGGAGCCCACCGGGAGAACAGGGGCCGCTGCTCGGGGCACGCACACCGCAGGGCGCTGGGCAGGGAAGGGGGTGTCCCGTCACACCAGAGACCACAACCGGACAGCAGACGTGCGGGAGAGGAGCTGGTGGGTCTGCTCCGCTTCCAGGCTGGAGACCCCTGCTATCAAGGGGGGGTGTCTTTCACTGTTCTCTATTAACTCTGGATCAAACCCTCAATTTCCATGGAAACACAGACCTTCAGGTGTCCAACATAAGGGTCTTCTCCGCACTCCTCCACAGAGCCTGAGCGCTTCCCGAGCCACTCTCCTCACCCACCGCCGTTAACTGAATAATCAGGTCAAAAGCAAATCACGACTGCGGCTCCGTGAGGTGCTGCTCTCATTACAGCTCTCTTTCCTCGAACAGCGGATTTGCACCAGACCAGACATTTTTAAGGCACGGGGAAGCACCACGCAAAACAGAGCCGCACAATTTCCAGGCTAACAATGCTTTTCACCGCTCCAGCCCTCCATCTCCACAATAGCTGTCGCTGCCTAACACGGGTTCCCGACACGCAGGTTATCAGAGCAAACGCTCTGTTCTTGGCACACCGGGGCTGAAAGCACAGCTTGCTGCCCTGACTCCTTGTTGGATTTCAGAGAGGCTGGCAACTGAAAAGCTGATCCAATTTAGCCACAGTTCATTATCCGACATAGCATGACATTGGGACACTTGCAGACATAATCCAGCTTCCTCCTGCCCTGCAAGATGTATTGACCCAAGGCAAGAAAACAGAGCATTAATAGCTCTCTGCTGTGCAGATGAAAACGGGCAGCAGCAATGAGATTCTTTGGGCTATTTCTATCCCATCTCACACAAGAGTAAATCAGAAGCTTCTGCAGACTTCCATTAAATTTCTCTCCATTAATACCAATGCAACAGAGATCAGAATTTCTCCTCCTTTTTTATACTGTTCTGATATTTTAAAAAATGCTAAAACTCTTCAGCTTCTAGCTGAGCTTGAGATAAAAGTTAACCTCTGAACCATACCAGCACCTTTCATGTAAGGCACAATACAGAGAGGGCTTTTTACAGCGCGTTTAGATCAGTAGCGTGTGTTTCAGCCTGTCTCCGTTTGCCCCATCCTCACCCGACGCCGGGGGCCGGGAAGAAGGGAACCACCACCTTCCCAACACGCTTCAGATGGCGGCGAGAACCACGAGTGCCCACTCTGCCCCTTGGAGCGCGAGGCCAGCCCACACCACAGGGGGTGAAGGCAGTCACACCGCGCCAACGAGAGCGGTCCCCAGGGAGACCCATGGAACGAGACGGGCCAGGACCGGGTGTGAACAAGGGGAGAAAGCGTCCCCTGTTCCCCCTGCCCCCAAGAATGTCGCTCTCACAGCAACAAGTTATTCATTAATTAAGTCTCACAACTGGCACGCTGGAGAGGTTTTAGTGCATATGCATTTTTAAAAGATAGAGACATGTGTACGCACACCTCCGCAGGCGTGCCCACCAGCTCCCACCACCCCGAGGGCTGTCAGCAGCTCTCGCTACACTGAGCAGCCATTTCCACTGACCATCGACGGGGACCTCGACAGCTCGGAGGGGGAATAAAGGGCGATGCTGCCTCCCACGGGGATTTCGAGGAGGGAGGGTGCAGACCCCGGCTGGAACGTAGCCGGGGCTCCAGAGGTCCCATCCCAGTCCCCGCAGGGAGCTGTGGTTTCGCGGCCCAGAGCAGCCCTGATGCCTGCTGCTCTCTTGCTCACTGCCTGCCCATGTGGGGCAGCTCTCTGGGCAGGTCGTGTCCATCCCAGACGGGTCTTGGACAGGAGACAGCCTGGAACAGCCTCGCTGGACACTTGGAAAAGGAGGATGCTCAAGAAAGCATCGCCTGGCGCTGCAGTGGGCTGTGCCAGACCTCCCTGCGCTGCTCTGCGGAGGGTCAGCGTGCCGAGAGGCTAAAGGGGGGCTCCAAGCAGGGGACCGCGCCGTGCCAGGACACCAGCAAGCAGGTCCCTCCTGAGGGCAGCGTGCGGGCACGAGGGGCTCCGCCACCCCCTGCCCATCCCGAACCACGCTTCAGGATCCGTGTTTGCTCCCTCCCCTCCCCGCGGGCCGAGCAGCGCCGGCCGCTGTCCCGGCAGATGCCCTGCGCGAGGCAGCGTGAGGGCTTTGTAATAACCTGTTATCTGATCTGGAGTTCTCTGGCCTTTCCTCTCAGGCGGACAGTCCTTCAAGCCCATTCAGGGACTATGAGTCACTGAAGAAGCACTTAAAATCCATCCTCGGCGATAAGGTTAGCGCTACGTGCGGTGCATTTCCTGCCCTAGTTTGGACTTTGGCTTGGGCTCTCCGCGCTTCCTCGCTTAGTCCACCTTCTCTTTCTCCTTCCGAACTCCCCGCCACGCCGAGCTGCGAGGCTGCGAGCGGCTCAGCGGAGATTCACCTGGACTCAGTCACGACAGCGGGGCTGCACAGGGAGCGCGCAGCCGGGGAAGGTCGGGTCTGCGCTGCTCACAGCAGCCCTGGGGAGCCACGGCGTTACCCGCTTCCAGGGGCAGAACAAAAAACGTGGGAATTTTGATCACGGAAGCAGCTGCGATGCTGCCGCCAGCCCAGGAGCAGCTCCGCCGCTCACCCCGGGACGTGGCAGAGGGCTGCGGGGCGCCTCGGTGCCACAGTGCTGGCGGCAGAAGGGGCTCGCAACGTGAAAGAAAAGGCAACTCACATCTGGCGAGCCGGCACTGGCCACGCCGGGGGAACCAGCGGCGGCGCAATCAGGGCTCTGCCCCGCACGGTGAGCCCGGCTCGCTGTGCGAGTGGTGCGCAGCTCCGGGTCAGCACACCGGTGGGTTTCTCACCTCCCCTTTCCGAGAGCCCCCGCAGTGGGTCAGCGTCGAGCGTGGGTTCACGGCAACAGCAGTAAATCGTCATCACTGTCGAGCACTCATCCGAACTGCATCCGCGGCTCGGCAGCATCCCCCTCGCTATCAGCTGCGTAGGATAAGAAATTTGCCTTACATTAGTGAAATGATTATTCCTAATGCTTAGACACCGATCATATTCCAGAGGAAAAGGAAACATAAATCCTTCCTTGCCCTGACAGCGACAGCCCACATCCCCAGATACGAGGGAACTAATTAAGCCCGGTCTTTCCAGCCAAAGCCCAACCAGCGTGTTTGTACAAGCTTTGCGGTCAAAGTATGTGCAGGATTTGGCCCTATTTCCTCATTTTTGTTAATCACAGGAAAAATTCTCCATTTAGAAACAATGCTAGAGATATACCTGATAGGGTTTTTTTTCCCCTTGGCCACTTACCACTTGGCAACAGAGATGAAGTTCTGCCTCTGCAAAACATTCTGAAACCTGTTTCTGTTCCAATTCAGAATCACCCACCCCACAGCCTTCCAGGTTATCTGTAAAAGAAAACCTAGAGAAATGGATGGCTTGCAATGCTTCAACTGATAAACTCTAAATATATTATTTTAACTGTAATTTTGTTTTGCATTATAAAGTAGAATGAAAATGCTAACAACCACAGGACAAAAAGTCATTGGAAATGGAAAAGGTTGTTTTGAAAATGAAGAAACGGAACATTTCTGTGCCCCGGGGACCACCTTCCCTTTCCCCCAAAGCTTGACAGAGTTTCACAAAACATTTCAAGTTTGATGAGCTGCGTTCTGGGGGGAGCCGAGCTGTCCCTGCTGGGGAGGGAGAGGGAAAACTCCAGGAGCAAAAAAACCCACTGGAAACCCAGACAAGGCACACCAGTGCCGCAGCGGTACCGGTCCCTCCAGCCGGGCTCCGGAGCTCCCGCACTTGTTTGGGTGCTCCCGAGCCCCATTTCAGCCACTCCGGCAGTGTCCGGAGGAGGCGGAGGTGTCCCCGCCGGTGCGGGAAGGTGGCCGCTCCAGGGATGCGGGACAAGCACCCCGTGCTGCTCCGCTCCCGCAAAAACCCACCCCAAACCCTTGCCTGGTTATAAATAAAGCAGCCGCTGACCTCGGAGATTAATCAGTGGGCCGGTGTCTCTGCGTGATGTCACCCCGTGTTTTTCCACAGGCCTGTCAAATTTCAGCCCTGTCTGATCTGCCGATGACAGCCGGGGCTTGCGCCTGCCAGACAGCACCAGCACGGCCGCGGGCGGTGGGAGGGAGAAGCCGAGAGCGGAGGCCGGCAGGATTTATGGCCGGTTTCTCCCCGGCATGCTCTCCCGCGCTCCCCGCCGCACACACAATACACAGATGCCTCTGGAGGATGACGGAAACCGGGGCTGCTTTGGGCGGTGCGGGTATTTTTAGGTGTTATTGCACCATTTCTGGCCTTCGGTGACTTTTATGACTAACGCAGCTGGATTTGCGGCAATCCATCTGAACCTGGGCGCTGGTGCACACCGAGCTGCGTTTCGCCGGGCGAGAGGAGCCCGGCGGGCTCAGGCGGGGAAGGGAGGGATGGAGCCAGGTCCAAGCTGATGCCGTGGTGCAGGATGGGTCCCACAATGGGAAACCGGCTCTTCCCAGGGCACCGCACCCGGCAAAGGCCTCCAGGAAGGCACAAAACCTCCTGGGTGGAAACCCGGCTCTGACACCGGGCAGGGTTTTAATTTTACTATTCAACCTTCACCCCTGCTTGCTGCTGGACCCGCTGCCCGAACGCCTTCCCACACGCAGCAGGCAGGAGCTGCCCAGTGCCGGCTGGGCACCAGCGGGTACGCACGGGAGGGGGCTGTCCCCACGGGGTGTGTGCCCAGACATCAACGGGGGCGGAATGGGGGGGACATCCACAGCACCCGGCTGCAAAGCTGGGCACTGCATGTCCACACAGCGGTTCGCCAATCAATCTGAGAAGGAACAAAGCGATTAACAGGGGAACCAGGGGATAGACCAACAAAGCATATGCCGTCGCTCTGCTGAAAGGGCTGCCTCGTGCCTGTTTGTTTGGCTCCTGTTTCTATGGTGGTGGAGGCTGTTATGAAGGGTCAATTCATCGTTCTGGTTATTTGTAGCTATCTAAAGTGTATTCTTGGCATCTCGGACCTCACAGAGATAGCCAGGGGCTGACCGGGGACCGCTCGGCCGTTGGGAGTTGTCGTTCTTTTGGGGGATAAAAGACCTTTCTTTCATAACCAAGTACCGAAGTCGTCAGGGCTCAGCACTAACCCCGCGGTCTCCGTTACTGCTTGCAGAGAGCACTTGGCTCTCGTGGCTGCTGTGTCCCAGTGCTGCCCCCCAGCAAGGAGCCCCTTACCTGCCTCCAGCCAGCCTGGGACTGCTTCGCCCCGCGCATCCTCCTCGGCATCCTCCTCTGCCTCGCTGGGTGACGTGGGGGCCCGGGGCCACCTCTGCCGGCAGCGGAGCCCCCAGCATGGAGCAGGACACCCTGCCACAAGCACGGCTCTTGCCTGGGGCTCCGCTGGTGCTGCTGTGCTGGGCAGTGACGATGTCCAGCACTGCGTCCCCACGGTGCTCAGGCACTGCTGTGCTGTGCTTGGAGAGGACAGGGGCACGGCCTCCACCGTGGTCACTTTTGCACGAGTTCAGGAGCTTGGTTGGGCCTCGCTATCCATCCCAAAATAAGTTCCCAATAAATATGTTTATAATGGGGCTTTGTTGCCTCAGAAAATAGGTTTCCCATGAGGTCAGCAGGCCTGGCACTGAGGGTTATCCCAGGACAGTGATTTTCCCCGTTGGGGTTCCAGGCGGCTGCGATTATGCAAGGCTCCGAGTTATTCCTGGGGCTGCCACATGAAAGGTTAGCGTCCTCGCTGTGCCCCGCACGGGCATTTTGGAGGTGCAGCAATCCCTCTGCAATCTCCGCTCGCTCTGCGCGCTCCTGGCGCAGCCCCAGCACCTGCGCCTGCAGTCAGAGCAGGAATCCGGCGCTGCGGCGGGGGAGACAGCTGGGGAGGGAGAGCGACCTCCCCGCTCGCACTGCCGGAGCCAGACCTGCTCACCCATGGGAACACGGCACGGGCAGGAAAGACCACGCTGCCTTCGCCCCCGTGGAAAGATGGGGAGACTCCTGCAGTGCCGGCGTGGACCCGGTACGCGCCCCCGGCTTGCAAACCCTGCCCGATGGCGCCCCGAGCACGCTGCAGGCTGGATGTCACCTATGGGGCAGCTCTTTGGGGCAGGGAATGCCACAGACCGTCCTCGCCTGCATGTTTCCTTACCCTGCTTTCCTCCCCAGGGGTAACACCAACCGTGGACTGTCCCTCTGCCCCTCACCGCAGCGCCGTGCCACGCAAGGGGTGACACCGGGCCCTGCCCGGCGTGAGCAGCCGCCACCTTCAGCTCCCGGAGCGAGTCTCCAGAGTGACCGACCTGCTAAGAAAATAGAGAGCTCGTTCCTTTGAAGTTAATGAATCGTGAAAGCCTTTGAAAG
Source organism: Anarhynchus alexandrinus (assembly GCA_008711295.1). Classification (NCBI taxonomy): domain Eukaryota; kingdom Metazoa; phylum Chordata; class Aves; order Charadriiformes; family Charadriidae; genus Anarhynchus; species Anarhynchus alexandrinus. The sequence continues at coordinate 13,429 of VUYV01000333.1, read as the reverse complement.
CAGAGCCTTGTTTATTTACCCACCGCAGCTCATGTGGACGAAGCACCCAGACATCCTGAGCGCACTGCTAATTTGAATGGAAGATCAAATGCGAGTCTCTGCCCGGCTGAGCCGCAGTCGGAGGAGCGAGGGCTGCCTCCCTCGCCGCTGAGTGCAGGCAGACACGGGAGAGCCTGACACGAACCCAGGGAAGTGGAGGGGACAGTCTGTGGGCTGTCAGTCAGGTCTTGTGGAGGAGAACATCAAAATAAGTAACCAGGTTGACAGAGAAATTCAGCACAGTGGGTGCAAAGCTCTGTGAAACCCGGAGCAAGCATTCTGCATTTACACCTGCGACCCTCCCTGCAGACACCCATCGCCCTCCCCTCCCAGGGCTGGCACTGCTGCCTGCGCTGCTGCCTGCACTACTGCCTGCACCGCTGCCTCATGCCCTCATCCCGGAGCCAGCTGCAGCCCAACCCAGAGGTCTCCTGCCCAGCACCACCTCACAGCCGAGACCTGCACGCCCAGATGAACATGGCACTTGTCACCTCCTCCCCTCCCTTTCCCATCAGAGCAGGATACAGAGAACTCCTCTCTCTGAAAACAATCCAGTAACAGAGAAAAGCCCATGAAACGGCAACAGCAGAGACCCCAGCACGCTCTCCGCTATGATGGGTCTTCTAAACAAACGCACAGCCTTCCACACGAGTCTATAAATATCTGCCTTTTCAGTGCAATCGCTTTATGAATAAGCTGCAATGCAATACTCCATTTGGGCTGTCAGACAAAAGGACAGCACCCTACCAGCACCAGCTTTCTGTCGCTGCAGTTTTCCAAAGTATAATTGGATTATAACCGAGTGTGAGTTCCTAGTCCCCGTTTCTCTCGGGCCGGGGCAGTCGCGCTCTGATCTCCAACAGGAATGGGAAGGAAAGAGCAGAATGAGCTGAGCTGGGCAGAGGGGAGGGGGTGGCTGCGGGCACCGGCCACCATGCAAAAAGGACTTTGGTGGATAATGAGGTTTACAATCCCAGTAAATAATTAGGCCTGTTGGGAAGTGCCAGCAATGAGAGGTCACCCATTGCAGCCTCATGCCCGCTCACCTCCAGGGTGCGGACGGACCGGCCAGCCAGGGACCACACAGGGAAGAGGGAGCTCCCAGGTAAGGTTGGTCTTCACCAGCTACCAGCCAGCAGTTCTGGGGCGCTGAAGGAAGCAGAGCTTAGGGCCAAGGGCAGCTGGTCCACCAGCCCTCCCAGTCCGGCAGCCACAGGCGGCAGAGGCGCGACAGAGGTGGGAAACCACTCGCCAAACCGGCACGAAGGGCTGCGGCTGCTGCTCAGACACCGGCCCAGGGGAGGGAGGCGGTGGCGCTCGCTGGGGACATCACCGCCCCAGGGAGTGCGTGTCCTTAGAACAGCGACTGTGTCCCCCCCGGCCCCGTGCAGCTGCGGGGTCCGCACCGCCCCCGACGCCGGCCCGGCTCCCCGCAAGCCGACGGCGCCGCCCG
>VUYV01000333.1:0-11400 GCA_008711295.1 Anarhynchus alexandrinus | reverse complement strand
CCCCCCGCGCAGCAGCATGCGCCTGGCAGCGGGGGCCCAGCCGGGGCTCGCTCAGCAGAGCGGAGCCGGCAGCCGCGCCGCGGGGCCGTGACGGGCAGTGCCCCCGAGGGGAGCGCGGGCAGGACCCCCCTCCCCGGTCATTTCTGCGCCTGGACCCCGCCCCGGAGAGATATGCGCAGCCCAAACCGCCTGGAAGCGTCTCCTGGGATTGCCGTGGCCCCCGGGCGTGCGGAGTGCGGAGCCTTCCCTCGGACGGCGGGCGCGGCCCCGCGGCTTTGCCTCCCCCTCGTCCTCCTCCTGCTCGCCCTGACGCCCCGCGCCGACTCCTCGTGGTGGTGAGTCCCCGCGACGGAGCCGCCGCCCCGACGGTCCCCGGGCATCGCCGGCGGGAGCTGCGCGGGGCTCGCCCGCGGGACGGGGACGGGGATGGGATGGGACGGGGAAGGGGATGGGATGGGATAGGATGGGGATGGAGCCCGGCCGGCGGCTGGGGCGGCGGGAGCGCAGCGAGCCCCGCCGAGCCGAGCCGGGGCCGGAGCCCAGCGCCCGACGTGCGGCCGTGGGAGCCCCGCGCGGGGCTGCGGGAGCCGGCGGGGACCGGCCGGGGCTCCCCGGTTCCCCCCGGTCCCGTCTAGGAGCCCCGCGGCAGGACGGGCTCGGGGCTGCTCCGGCTCCGGCTGCGCGGCGGCGGCGGCGGCTCCCGGGGAAGAGCGGCGGAGGGGGAACCGCCCGCGCCCCCGACCTGCCGCGGCGCCGGGGCTTTCCCCGGGGCGCTGCCCCGCGCTGCTCCCCCCTTCCCCGGGCACCCCGCGCCCCGAAAGCGCCGTCGCCGCTCGTTTGCCCCCGGTCCGGGACTTGAAGCGGGGACCCCCCCCCGGCTCCCGCCGCCTCTGCCGGGGCGCCCAGCCCCACACGCCGCGACCTCCCGAAAGCCCCCGTCTCCCCGGGCGGGGGCAGGATTGGCCCCTCGGCGCGGTTTGAGCCGGGCAGCGGCAGCAGCGAGCGGCCCCCGCGGTCCGCCCTCCGCGGCCGGGGATCGCTGCGGCTCCCGGAGCCGACCGGCGGCGGGACTGCCCCGCGCACTTGCCTTGCAGCTTCTCCTAAGGCAGCAAGTCGCGGTTCTCCTCTATTTGCATAAGATGAGGGTCTGTAACGGATAGAAATGATGCCACAGAAAATATCAGCCTTCTAGAAATTAATCTCCTCCTGTCCCGATTCCTGTAAGGATGAAAATTCATGTATGCAGAATGAGAGTAATTAGGAAAACGGGGAATGTGAAGTTTTCTAAGCGACCCTGTGCTGCTTCAGTAGTTCAGTAACACTGGATAAAAAAACAGTTTGCTGGAGAAAAGTTCTTAGTGTCCTCCACCCTCTAAAAGTCCTCTCTAATCTTGTGGAAAACACTGTTTTCCACGCCAATCTCATCATCGTTAGCACATTGCAGTGGCTGAAGCAGAACTTAATCAAATTCAACCCATCTGCCACCAAAAGGGAACGGTGGTTTCTGGAATTCCTCAACTACTGCGGAGCGCGTTGCAGGGGCCTGGGAGCACTTAATAGTCATGCCGATAGCACAAGTATTCCTCGTGTTTGAGAGCACGTCTGGGCGTGTGGCAGTCGTGGCCAGGCTGGCATCCCTGGGAGAGCGGTTCCAGGGTGAGGAAGGCAAAGAGGAAAGCTGTGGGGCTGGGAGGGAGTGGGGAGCCCAGGGGGACGTGCCGCTCGGGCAGCAGGTTGCAACCAGGCGCAAAAGGTGGATCGCGTGAGGAGCAAATTCTTCCAGAGGGCACCACAGGCTTCGGGGGGGGCACATCCAATGCAAACCAGCAATAGCAGTGCCGTTCCCGGCCATGCCCGTAGGAGAACTCCTGCAGCTTATGGGGAACTGAAATCGCTGGGCAAGAAAATGAGTCACCGTCGGTGAGTCTCAGGTTGATACAGGCGCTGGCGTGGCTGCCAGCCGCCAGAGCTGCCCCCACCCAGCGGGGCAGGCAAAGACAGGACAGCATCTCTGCGGAAGGTGATGTTGCCGACACGCTAAAAGCCGAGCAAGGAAGGAAGGAAGTCTTAGGGCAGCAGAGAAGTTGGGTTATTTCACTTCATTATCGAGGAGGCAAGAGAAGGGGAGGCTCGTTGGAGCTGAGGAGTGGGTGCGTGGGGTAAAGTAGCTGGAAAAAGATGAGATACTGGGTAGTCACAGCATCGTCTGGCCAGAGCTGGGCAGTTCTGGTAACACACTTGGATGCTGGCTGAAGGGTGAAAATCCTTTCTTTAGGAAGAGTATGAAAACCACCTATTTCCCTTGCTGTTGTGCCCCACTTCTCCCCACGATGACCACCGCGGTGTCTGCCCTAATTCCAAGCGCCCAGCTCTTCCCGACAAGCGGGAGGAAAACCAGCCACATTTTAAGCCGCAGTAGCTGTGGCTTATTTGGAGGCAGCTAGATTTAGCTCCCGCAGCAGTTTGTGTTCTCAGCTTGCAGACCGGCTCCCCGGCTGGCGGCCTCTGTCCGAGGCAGAAAGGGGAGCGGGGNCTCCGCCGTGGTGCACCCACACACAGTGCCTATCTGCGTTTTCGGCAAGCAGAAATGGTCCCAGGGACCTTAAGTCCGTGACTTTTCAAACAACAAAAATTAGAAAACAAATATGTTAAACTCACATTTTTTTCACTTTTTCGATCGCACTCTCTCTTCTGTAGACCAGAACATTCCTAAGAAAAGCCTTCGTTGAAGCGAGCGCCGTTCTGCTGGACATGTCAGTTCTGATAAAATAGAATGTTTAGATGAAATTTGTGTTTTACTGAAAATGGTTTCAGCCAGCTGTGGTTTGGGAAAAAGTTATTCAGTGATTTACATAGGTTTCCAAGCACATCTTTAGCACTACTGATATTACAGTAAATACATTTGGTGGTGCATCATCGTTCCTTATTTTTATTATTATTGCCAAATTCTTCTAGGGATTCACACACAATAAACTTGTGGAAATAGAGGAAATGCTTCTCATTTTCAGAGTTGACTTTTAAAGTAGATTAATAGAAAAAACTGGGTCAGTTCTGATCACAGTACATGGAAAGGAAATATCAACCAAATGTTTCTTCTAAACAACTGCAAATTATTAATTTTCAGTGACGTCAGGCACGGCCCGCGCCGCCGCACAAAAACGCCAGGAATTGGTGAACTTTGGCGCTCGAAAAAGTGTCGTGTGTGTGTGCATGTGCTCGGAGCACGTAGCGGCGAGAGAGGGGTTTGCGCGGGCTGAGGGGACGGGCAGGGGCTGGCGCTGGGGGCTGCCGCGGCCGTGGCCGGGCTCCGAGGCCGCGGTGGCCGACCACGGCGTCGGGATGGCCGTGGCTGTGGGGAGCCGCATCCATGCGGAACCGCTCCCAAACTATAACGCGTTACTTAGCAACAAAATACCAACTGAAACACAGACGGAAATTAAGAAGGAATGCACCGGGAAAATCCCTAAATCCCATTTACGCTTGAGCGCGCTCGGGCAGAGAGAACGGCATCGTCGGGGGACGGCGGCTCTCCCCGGGCGGGCGCCCGCCTGGCAGGGCTGTGCCCCGCGCGCCACCACAGCACCGCGGGCCCCAAAAGCGGCCTCTGAAATTCCTTCCGAAAGATTTGGGAGATTAGACAAATGTTGCTTATAAACATCAACTGTGCAATAAACAAACTTGGTGTAAATAACTAAGTAGAGTTTACTCGCGACTGAGAGCCCCGCGGGCTGCGCTGGTGTGGAAAGCCATTTCACGTTGAAGGTTTGGTTAAAGAAAAATGTACACAAAGCCGTATGCACACACCCCCCTGCACCCCACCCTCACACATACCCGCCTGAGCCCCCCCAGCCCCGGGCGCACCAAAGCCTCGTTAGCTAACTTGTTTATTGCTAACCACAGCCCTTGGAAACTACAAATATTTAATTTCATCTGGCATTGGAACAGATGGGAGGCATCAGGCTCCCAAAGAGATAAAACAAATCTGTGGAAGGAAGACTAGCGCAAACTTGGGCGCCGGTCGGGGAGCGTGCAGGAGCTTGGTGGCCACGTGGGGCTCCTCAAGGCATCGGCGGGTTACGGGGGCTCCTGGGGAGCCGCTGTGCCCCGGGGCACGATGCCCGGGCGGGCACTCGCCCTCAGGGATGCTCTGGTCCAGAGTTCGGCAGCCGCCGTGCTCCGGCGCCCTTCCTCGGCCGGGGAAGGGGGTCTGCGCGCATGGGCAGGGAGAACGCACCCGGGGCAGAGCGTGAAGGAGGAGCGCCCATCCTGCCCTCGTGCTCCGGCGACCCCGGGAGCTGGCGCCAAGCCTGTCCCATGGGCTTGCCAAGGCCACCCCCATCGCAGGTGGAGAAGGGGCCGTTCCCACCATGGCGGGTGGGAAGGGACAGCGCTCCCGCAGCCGTGCCTCTCCGGGCCTTGCCGTGCGTTTCTGTCGCGGCACCAGCGCTGGTCCTGGTCCAGGTGCAGTGGACGGGCACGAGGAGCGATGGAAAAACCGAGCCGCCTGTCTGTGGATACAGGAGAGGGGCTCGTTTAAACAGGCATCCCACTGAGGTGTGTGGGAGGGGAAATAGCATCAATAGGAATGTTTGAAATTAAGCCAAGGGAAAGACAGCTGCATGGAGGAACTCCGCAGCCCTGTAACCCTTTGGGGCGCGCGGGGGTGTCGCTGCCTCCCCTCCGTGCCAGCCCCAGCAGGGCAGACCCGCAGCCGCCCCAGGAGAGCTTCGCTAGCGGAGGGTCGGGCAGCGTACGCGGCGGCTCCGAGGAGCGCGTGTCCGTAGCTCCCGATGCCATCTTGCACCGCGGACGAACCATTCCCTCCTCCGCGCGCGCCCCCGCTGCAGAGCGGCTCCGCGTCCAGCCGGCCCCGGCGCAGGCGAGGTCCCGGGGGGACCGGCTGTCTCGAAGGGGAGAGGACGCGCAGCGCGGCGGCGCTCGGGGCATCTGCGGGGGGTTTGCACCGGCTGCACGTTTGTTGTTGCAGAGCGCTTCGCATGGCAATAAAAGCCGGAGGTCAGCGACCAGGAAGTCTTTATCCCGTCCGGGCAGCCGCGCTTTGAAAAATAAGTTTTAAAGTAACGTCAGACTGATGGAGAATGAACCCTGTGGCCTTCGCAGCAGCGCTGGCGTTCGTGGTTGGGGTGTATTGAACAGATGGGTTCTCTCAGTCACTCTGCGCCGTTATAATAATCCTAATTGTGTTTCTTAGTTCATTTTTCATTAGGGTCACTTTCACCTATAGGAAATCTTTCTTACAAAGAAATGCAGAAGAAAAAATCCTTCTGCTCCTCCAAACTCATTAGCTTTTGCTATGACCGGTACCGGTTTCAGCACTGCCTGCAGCCCACCGTGAGGAGCTCGGTGCTGGGCTGGGTCCTGCAGAAACACGCAGCCTCTGCTCTGGGCAGCTCGCGCCCGGCGCACGGGGAATGCCACGGACCAGAGAAGAATCATCCGTCCCGCTTTACCCCCAGAGACTGTCTTACCTCCCCACCTCTTAGCAAAGTGCTTGGAGATTTTGGGAGAAAAAAAAAAAAAGGATACTTAAGGATAAAGCATATTTTGGATGAGCAATTTGTGTTGTATTCACACATCACCAACAACGCCGCCGAGGAATAGCTTTCACTCAGCGCCGCGTGAGATTTTGGCCATTACTGCAGAAGGCACCAGAGTCCTTTTCTCCCGCTGCTTTTGTAACCTCCCCCCCACCCCTCCTCCGGCTCTGCGGCGGCCGCAGCACTCGGGGCCTTTGTGCTCACCCGATAGGTGTTCTGCACACACCGTGTCTCACCCTTACACCATGGCACGCAGAACAGACCTCGATTTCCAGGTTGCTCTCGATACGAGATGCCGACAGCACACACTCCCACGTGGGCCAAGGGGCGCAGGGCAGAGCGCCCGTTTGGGTCCCGCTCCCAGGACCGCAGCATCTCCCCGACAGTTCAGTCCTTCCCACAGAAACCGCATCCCACCGACCGCGCGTGAGCGCAGGAGAACCAGAGAGGGGGGACCAACACGGAACCAAAGGCACTCAACTGGGAAAGGGAGACACACAGGAAACAGAAAGATCACGGTGCAGAAAATGAAAAATATGTCCCTTGAATGGCACTGGTAGTGGCTCAGCATTATGATATTAAAAATTATTCAAGTGAGACTAACGCTCTCAACATACAGAGTAGTGGCTCTAAGTGAGGAAATTGGGACTATTAATCATTCCAAGGCGTTAACAATTCCAGCAGGCCAGGATGGCCCCGTTCCGAGAGGGGCTTAATAAAATACTCAGAGTTTATAATAATAAAATAATATCTCAAATGTCTATAGCACCTTGCAACCCGAAGTGCTTTGCAGTTGGCTATAAATTGTCTGCCCACAGCCAGGGAGAACAGAGGAAGGAAAGCGCAGCATCCTTGGGAAGTATGCGAAGAACTTGAGGAGGTGAAATGCTGCCAGGCGCGCTGGAATTCGCTCTTTATCAGGCAGAGAGGCAGGGATGTTGGATTTGATCCTATCTGAACGAGGTGTCTCCAACAGCTGCCGAGGGCTTTCCAGCCTCCCACCAAAATACAGGTTTTGCGTCGACTCAACGGGAAGGGAAGAGAACAGAAGCCAAGCCAGTTTGGCTCCCAAGTGGATCTTTCAGGACTATCGAAGCGGTTACGAGAGCAATGGGGAGGTGAGTCAGTTTTCCAGGGGAAGGACTCCAACAGCCCCAGATCCCCCTGAGAAGCCAGACCACGCTCTCATCTCGGGCTCAGCGGCACAGCTCTTGGAGCACAAGTCAGCAGCGACGAGGCTCCGTGCGAAAGGAGCTCACGGGCCCTGCGGGACGGGTTGCACAAGAGGCTGAGCATCTCCCGACCGAGGAGAGGGGCACCGGCGCTCCGGCAGCTCCACAGAGAACGGGGCAGCACTGCCGTCCCCCCGCGCTGAGCCGGGGGAAGAGCCTGGAGGTGTCACGGCACAGTGCTTGGGCACACGGCGGGTCGGGAGAGGCAGAGCTGGACCACGCTTCACCCGGGCACGGACAAGGGGGACGCCAGGGGTTTCACAGCACTTGGCTTGCAGGAAGACCTAGAGAAACCCCCCTAGAGAAACTCCTAACCAAGTTGAGAACGCACTGCACGTGATGGGGAGAGGCGATATCGTAAAAGGCAAATTCTGAAGCTGCAGCCCTGTCAGATGGGATGCGAGAGCCGAGCCTGCCGCCTGTGCCGAGACCGCGCTTCAGGTCGGAGGAGCATCTCTTGGTGACTGCAAAGCCATCGAGCTGACAGGGTTGATGGTGCTGTGTCTGTCCAGAGCACCTCCTGCCCCCCCGGGCGCTGCATCCCCCCCATGCTTGTGTTCCCCCCCTGCTCTGCTGCTGAACAAGGAGCTATGAACACTTGGCAAAATCGTTTGGGGATCCTCAGGAAGAGAAGCCATAGGAAGGAGACCTGTCAACCTGCCATCATTTTTGAGCCATGAACTCTCTCTGCATCAAGCAGCGGCGATGAGGAAGCCTCGTGCCTGCGCTCTTGGCGTGCCGCGGTGGCCGGAGCGGCCGCAGACACCCGGGGCTGCCCCGCGCCTGGAGCCTGGCTCACCGCGTCACTGCACGGACGTCCTTCTCCCCGTGTGAAGTCAACCTGCGATAGTCATCTTCGATAACCTCAGTGTGCAGTAATCTAATTTAAAACTGTGCCTCTTAGTGGTATCGGTGCAACCACAATTTCCCCACAGTGGGAACTTCCAACATTTCAGCAGCTGTTTTAATTCTAAAGCAGAGCACAAAAATAGCAAATCTTGAGATTTGCCTGAGAATGGCAATTCCAAAAATTTCCCTTTTGAAACCAAGTAATGCTGAAATAGGTTTTTCAATGCCATATAAAATGGAGTCAAATGAAATATTGGATACAGCAGAGTGTCTACTATAAATTTCATTAGAAACTTAATTAGCACACTAATATACTTCTCAACAACGCCTTGGCATTACAGAAAAGCAGCAACCGAGACCAAGTTCCGATTCCACTCAATTTTACCCGTTCCCATGAAATGCTTTCCTTCCTTCAAAACCTCGTTTTCCAAGAGACATTTTCCACCCAATATCCAGGTGGAAAATCCACGAGTGAGTCCAGAGCAGTGGCAGGACGCCAGCCAAGCCTCTCCTGGTGAGGGACATCACCGGGGCGCCGCGGTGCGGGACGCCGTGCGGCACAGCCCGGGCACGCGGCTGGTGGTGCCGAGAGCATCCCTGCTGGTCGGGGGAGCCGTGACCAGCGCACCCCACACCGACACGCCTGGGCAAAGGCTGACGCCGTCCACCGAGACGAGCCCTGGGCTGGCACCAGGAGGGGACGCAGAGCTTTCCGCGGCCCCCGCAGCACCCGCGGCCCCACAATGGCTGCTGTTTCCATGCGACGCTCGCCCCAGCCACACGCAAAGCAAGCGGCAGCCGGGCTCGCCGCAGAGACGTGAAGAGCAGCGCTTTGCCTCTGCCGGGCCGACTTACCGACTCCCCGGAGAAATGCCGTGTCGCCGGTGACGGCCGGAGGTGGGTGCACACCGGGGCTGTGCTGCCGTCGCCTCTTCGGGACTGGAGAGCCGCCCCCACAGACCACCGGGTCAGCCAGTAGGGTTTTAGCGATTAAACAAAATTACTGCCAACAGCTCTGAGTTACCAAAAGAAAAACAATCTGGAGGTGGCCCAGGTCTACACTGCAGAGGGCTGGTTATTGTAAGGAAAGGGAGACTGAATTGCCCTTTGCAGCATCCTCCTGCTTGGATCACTACAGAGCTGGGGTTCCCTCTGACCGCTGGTGTTGGAAAGCAGCTCCCAAGGCCCCAGAAAGGCAGCCTGGTGCTCCTGGGGTCCAGAGGAACCCCTCAACAGCCCCACAGCCGGTTTGCTCGCCCGGCCAGGCTTACACTGACACGTTTGGGGCAGGCTGGCCCGGGCTGATGGAGAGGGCTCCTTCCTCCGGCAGCAGACGTTCCCTGCCTGTCGCTAAGGTGCCTTAGGCTCTGGCCGTGCTCTTGATGTCCCCACTGCTACACCTCGGGTACGGGGCTTTTCCCGGGTCTTTTGGTGTTTCCTATTAAATTGCTCAGGAACTGGGAAGCTGCATACACTGTGTCGGGGCCAAAAGCACGGTTTGCTGATCCAGGAAAAGATTCCAGCGCAGTGAAGACTGAGAGGGAACGGGGTGTACTGGGATCTGATCCTTGGGACAAGCTGCAGCAAATCCCAGGAACTCGCAGCCCACACGCGACCGCGGGGATCCCCTCCTCACCCGCGGGGAGCTGCACCCACGGGCAGGGGGGTAGGAAAGCCCTGAGCTCTTCAGAGTTTCACCAGAGCGATCTGAGCCGAGGGCAGAGACATGACGCGGGCCGCACGGTTCCGCGAGAGCGCCCTGAGGAGTCTGCACGTCCTTTGGGATGCCGGGCCAGCTCTCGTGGGGAGCGCGGGAGCGGGACACATACAGCACGGAGGCAAGCCTCGGAAGGGGGTTAGCGCAAGACGCATGCTGCCAAGTAAATAGATGCGTCTGCCTCTGATTTGCATGTTTATCTTAGAAGCAATTTAGGTTTCTCCTTGTTTACAAGAGTCGAAGTCAGCAGACTCTTAGAACAAGAACAACAACTGGGAGCCAACATGTGACAGTTGTCTCCTGTTCCCCGGCGCATCGGAGCGGCCGGCGCTCGCGGGCTCTTGGGGGAGAGCTTCAGCTGCGCCGGTGGATGCGCCCGTGCAGGAGAGGCACTTGCAGAGAGGAGGAAGGCTGGCGGGGGGCGAGGAGTACTTTACCTGCTTTACCTCGTGGGCTCTGAAGGCGCTTGCCTGCATAACGAAGTCTCCGGCCTCTGCTGCGGCTGCGCAGTCGCTCCTTGCAGGGAACGGGGAGGGGACGGCGGAGGTCCGGTGCAACGCGTGGCAGCACTGCGGCTCGCACCCACCTCCTGGCAGCGGAGCTCTAGGAGCAAATGGGAAATAATACAGCAAGTGGGAAATACAGCAAGCTTGCGATTGCACGCGTTGGGAAGAAGTAAACGGTGCAGCATCGCGCAGCCAACGTCGGCCGGAGGGAGCGGTGCCAGTCCCTCGGCGTGAGCTGAGCAAACAGCTCTGCCCTCAGCAAGAGGGCGATGGAAGAGCTTTGCAGGCGCTGCGGGAGGGCCTCACGGGAGGCAGCGTCCCATGGAACCCCATCTGACATTGTGGGGGATCATTATCCCCTCGTGCACTTAATTGCTAACTCCCTCCCAGCTCCCCCTCGCCGCAGCCTGCCCGGCACTCGTGGGCTCCTCCTGCCTCGCTCCTTCCGACCACGCGGGCGTCCAGCCCCGGGCAGCCTCAGGAGCATCAACTGCATCAGGAGCAGTTCCTTCTCACTGACTTTTCTGAACTCAGGGCTTGGGTGATTTTTTTTTCCTGCTGTAAAAATGCAGATTCCCCAAGAGTACAGCATTTCACAGAAATTTGCCACTTCCAGCACAACTTCATTTTTAAAAATGAAGTTCTGATAAAGCAGCTGGGGACTTCTGGGAACATCCATTGTCTTTCCTATTTCAGTGTTTTTAAAATGCCATAGATTTTTTAAAATAAAATCGGAAGGGATGCTTTAATCAATCCAAAACAAATGTTTGGGTTTTTTCCCTCCCAAAATTCTGCTTGGCAGAATTTTCTGATGTTCCTCGTCTCGCTCCATTTCAGAGTAACTGAACCCAACTGGAGCATTTCTCACGAAATGGAAGATCTCGGTCCCGCCGAGATAACTGCAGCCTTTCCAAGACACGTGAGGAATTTTCCCCCTTGTTGTGCCGTGCCACTTCCCAACGCCACAGCAATCGTGGGACGCATTTCAGTACATAACCTCGGATGGAGCCCATAGGTACCGCAGCAAATACGCCGCTTGTTTGGGGCCCCCAGCGGGTCCCTGGGACCCCGCGCGGCGAGGGGCTCCCGCGGCGGTCGGTGCCCTCCGCCCTGCTCTCCTTCCACTTTCTCCTGCTGATAGTGTTTGCTCTGATCTGGGTATTTGGCAGGAGAATTAAGGAGAAGTAATTAGCTCTCAGTGTGAAAAAGGGAGTGCCTGGTGTTTATCTTGTCTGGAGGGTTTTCCTTGATCTCAGTCTCCCAGGGGATGGTGTCCGTCAGGGCTTTATCTGCCGCTCTCCCGTCGTGGGCACAGCTCCTCGGCCAGCCCCGCTCACAGCCCACCGCCGGGACCGGGGACCAGTGCTGCAGCGCTGGAGGCGGCAGGGGACGGGGTCCCCGCAAGGTCCCCGGTGAGACGGCCCATCAGAGAACGTTTTCCAGCTTTCCCCGCATCTCTTTCCTCCAGTGAAGAGGAGCTTTGGCTACTGCTGTACCTCCGTCCTGCGGCGCCGCCGCCTCCCAGCAGCCTCGTCCCA
>VUYV01000332.1:771301-839071 GCA_008711295.1 Anarhynchus alexandrinus | reverse complement strand
TTATGGTGCCTTTTCCAGCTGCAGGCGCATCTAGGGAAAGGACCAGAGGATAGCACGTTCGTATGTTTCGCCCTGGAGGGAGAGGTTTTGTGTTTTCTGCAAGGACACTGACACAAAATTTGTCGTTCAAGAGTGTGGCAGAGAGTTCTCAAATCTCTTTACCCCTTCCAGGTTTCTAGCTTGTGTTGCTTGGACGTGGCTGCTCCATTGTTTGTCTCCCTACTGCAGTCTCAGTCCCAGAAAAGGAATGGGCATGACCATGGCACATTCCCATATTCAGCCACCGAGCCATAGACTTTCTACCTTAGTAAGGACACTGACACTAATTTAAAATCTCAGTAATGTGGCACATGTTGTTGATGTTGTTATGTGTTTTACCGGCTCCAGCACAGGCATGGAAGTCGCAGACTTTTTCTCTTTCATGTTCTCCGTCTGCAGCGACTCAGCCACAGATTTATTCCACTTTCTACAATGCCTTTCCCTTAAGGACATGGAAGCGCACAGAGAGCCTCCAAGTGTACTGTGCCATGGTCCCACCGGCAGTTGAATGTTCCCCGTAGCGGTGGACAAGGGGAGCTCTGCACCGTCCTTGCTTTTTCTTTGAAACATGCTGAAACAAAACTTTCTCATTCATGAAGATTTTGCTGATTATTCTCATTTGTGTGGTCGTTTGTGAGAAGCCTTCTGGGGCTTGTCCTTGTTGTCTGTTTTACATTTGTCTTAGAGCTTATACAGAAGTGTATCTTAATCTTCCTTACATGTAGGTAGAGGGGAGACAGTCAGAGGCTGCTCTTAAACCGTGTATGTATGGTGGTTTCAATGCATGGAGCCCAGCCAATCACAGTGCTGTATGAAAACACGTGTGGTGTGAACCAAGAGCCAAGTACTTGGTCAGTGGGATGAAGCAGGAGGCAGAGGTCAGCCACTGGTACAGGGCCTCCATGCAGACCTCTCCATGAGGTCATTTTTATCAAGTGCACAACTGGGATGTGTGCGCTCTGCTTCTGGGAATTTGGCCATCAAAGTAAAACTCTTGCTATATATATCCCGAATCACCTTCTCGTATGCTCCTAACCTCTGCTGCTGTGATATCTTTTTGGGTTAAGTAGAAAAAGATACCAGGTACCATTTAAACCTTTCAGAAAATGTAAATGGAAAGCAAAGCAGTCACAAAAAGCCATTTTGCTGAAATTCCTTTCTCTGTCTGATGTGGCCATGCTGGTATAATCATTAGTTTGCCAAAATCAGAGCTTTACATATGCATTCATTCATTACCTAAAGCAACTCTCAGTTTCAGCAGTTTCAGCAGTTTCACTGCTTCCTTGTATTCTCACCAATGTACCAGATGAAGTTATGTTTTTATCTCATGCATGATCTATTGGCCTTCTTCACATTTTAAGCATAGTAAGCACTCTTCCATCAGAAGAACACTCGCTAAATCAATGGGAACTTTTGTTTGATAGGCTATGGTCTTCAAAAATGTAAATCAGGTAATGCTACAGAAGGAACAGAATATAAATTTGAAGTAATGTTCAGTGGAAAATGATGTACCCTCATATAGTATATTTGGTTTTGTGATGATGCCTCCCTAAGGCATTATTTAGAGGAGGACAGAGGAAAGCTCGGACAGAACAAGGCTATATCGTGCAAAGTTTGTCAGGATTGAACCTGTTTTGTTTAGTAGGGAACAGGAAAGACCTGTTAAAGCAGTTATAAAAAAGGTAGACTAGGTCCTTCATCTGTGAGAATGAAATAATGCTCACTGAAACTAGATAAAAATACAGAAGGAGTTATCCCTTTAGGTGGTGCACAGCCTATAGAACTGACAGCAAATGTTACTAAGATATAGATGAGCATCACTGGGAATGTATTTTTGGCTATGAGTGTGTCTAGCGGAATTCCCACAGGTTAATAGAAGAATGGAGATTAATAACAAAGAGATTATACATATATTTTACATCTGCATAGCTTTGAGGTATTCATAGAAATGTCAATGTAAATATCCCTTGCCGTGGTGGTGGCAGGTGTTGATCAACTGTTCAAGCAGCATGTGTTGCTTAAATCTGTGATGCTCTTCTCCAGCAGTAAAACACCCTAGGTGGTCGGCTGTCCCCATCGCTGTTCCTACCTCACCATTGTTTACCCTGCCTCTATCGGCAAACGTGGGGCACACCACTAACCAAATGCTCATTCCCTTAAGGTTGTCATAAAAATTTTCTTCTGTAGTATTTCTTGCACCACCTCAGGCATGTTATATGGAACATTGCAGGAGAGAGGATGAGGACCCTACTGAACAACTCATCTGGACTATGCAGCAATTCTTGTATGAGTTTTTATTCATTAGCATGTTTTCCCCCTTTCCCTCAACCCCAGCCTCCAAAAAATGTACAATTGCAGCTCATCTGGTGGTGCTCAGTCACATCTAAAAAGTGAGTAACCCCTGGAAAGGGGTTAAGTGTCTAATAAACCCTTAGAAAGCAGAACAACTAGACAAATCAAGTGCAGTGGCAGAGCAAATCTGAAGCCAGCCACATGCTCATTAAAGCAGCGGGGCATATTCAGATTTTTTGACAATGTTTACAGCAAGTGGTTCAGTGCAAATGAAGGAAAGCTCCATGTCTGGGTTTTTGTAAGAGCGAATAACTCAGTACTGAGATCTGAGCTCTGTTAAATCATTCCTCCTGAGCTCACCACTGCTTGCCCGTTGGCTTTCAGTGGCAGACAAGTCAAAGCACAGACCTCTAAGCCATAGGGGATCTCCACAGAGGCTAGGAAGTTTTAAAACACAGCATGAGAAGCTGTGGAAGTACTTCAACGAGAAGGTATCATTCAGCATAAGATCACTGCCTCGTGATCTCATTTGGAGTGTGGATACGCATGGAAGACCCAAAAACTTCAGACAGAGAGGTAGAGAGTGAAAAGCTCAGAAGTCATTTTTACAGAGCTCCACCAAAGCACCGAAGAAGCTGATACATATTTTTGATGAAAGTTATCCAAACTTCCCACCCTTCCAAATTCCACACAACCTGGGTTTCGTTTTTTTATCTTTTTTTTTTTTTTTCTCTTGACCAGATGAACTTGCTTGCCATGGGGGCTCCTCCTGCTTCCTCACTGTCCCCAAGCTCTCACAACTCCTGCGCAGCACAAAGTTAACCTGTGTCTTTAAAACAGCAATCAGAATAAGATCAGTGTATCTTTAGTGCAGTAACAATACATGTCAAGCATTACAAATTCTCTACGCTTGGCCATCAACCTCTCTTATTACAAACCCACAAGTACTGTTTTCCTAAAAGCACCTTTCAAGTAATCTGCCTTTTACTGAAATGTGACTGCTACTGTGTACTATTTTAAAAATGGCTTGACAGAATTGCTAATGTTCTCATTCCTTCAGGATATTTCCTAATACTTGTAGCCTTTTCATGTTTCTAATTAGGCCAGTAATGGTCCCTGAAGTTAAACCAATTAAAATTATTTACTGTGACACATAGTGTGGAGATAATTATCTGATATCTGAATCCAACTTCTGCTTACTTCGCAACATTACTTAATAGAAAACAGGGAAACTGATGCCCGTGCTTTCATTTTACTTGTCTACCAAATGTGTTTGCCCTATAGCAAACTGTTTAAATAAAGCATTAAAATCTTTGTGGTGCTAATCAAAATGTTTAAAATCCACTCGCACTTCCTTTATAGTTCTGAGAAGCATATAAAACTCTTACGCATTACCTTTTACATTATAGTTGCTGACCAACGTAGTATTATACCCACATTGTACATAGATAATGCAGCTTATGCAGTTTCTAAAAACATTTCCAGCTTTTTTGTTTCTCTTGAAAACGTGCATGCAACAGAATAAAGACTGGAAATTTTTAGGCTTATGAACACAGTAAGGTTATTTTTTTTTCAATAAAAATGTTTAGTGTCCTGATCGGATTTAGGTTATGTGCCACATTTCTCTCAGCTGAGTTTTTCTGGGAAAAGGAGGAATTGAGATAGGATTTGCAGACGTACCTTGTTCCATAATTAAGCATTTTAAATTTAGCCAAAGTTCACTGGGAACTTACTAATTTCAAAACCTCATGGGAGGAGGGGAAAAGCATATGACAAAAAGAAGTAAAATAACTCACAGGAGAGGTAGTGTTTTTCACTGAAGTAGCCACTACTAGAGCATCCCCTTCAGAAAAGAAAAAAAAAAACGTAGGGAAAAAAAAAAAACCTCTACAACACCAATTCTGCATTTGGAAACAATTTGGCCTGTTTGCAAAGTGAAACTGGTTGAAGTCTTCACACAGAAACTCGAACCAGTAAAAGAATTTCTATTTTTGCTGAAATCTGTCAAATGCTGCAAATTGCAATAATCTAGAAAGGTGTTCAGCAAACTACGGGGACAAGCCAAGACTACTTCCACACGACAGGATATCGCTCCCATAGCGCAGACAGTGGGAAGATGCTGTGTTTGCTTTGCCAAGTTCTCTGAGCTTTGTGGCCAACCTGAAACCTAAATGGAGTGTTTATGGGTTTCTCTAATTCAAATTTAACGTCGCGTTTTTTGCACTTCTCTGGTAACTGAAAATGTATACACGAACTTAGCGCGCAAGAGATTTGCTCTACTTACAGGCGGGGAGAATCGAGCCTGCTGAAACGCATGCAAAACAGGCAGCAACACCGCCTGTTCCCCTCCCTGCTCCGGGGATGTGATTTTTGGGGGATGAAGGTAGATCATCATTCCGTGTTCAGCTGATCGCTGGACTCAGCTGGGATGGCTCTACCTCCCTGCTCCGTGATTTTTCACGTCTGGGCTATGAATCTACAGCTTAACGTTTGAGGCATTGTCAGCTAGATTGAGGTTTGTGGATGATGCACAGGAGGAAATGTTATCAAGTCGCAAAACTTTTTATTTTGTGCCAGATTTTAGTTCATCAAAGATACAAAAAAAAATATGAGGAAAATATGTTTAGGGCCCTCCACCCCTCCCCATCCCTCCAACCACCACNAAATTCTCAAAAATTTCAAAGCAATGATTTAAATTGAAATATATAATGAATAAACATATTCCTACATCATCATTATCTAATCCCTTCTACTTCCTTCAATTTTGCATACATCGCAGTCTTTAATGTGTCATCAAGTTGCACTTAAATGAACAAAGCAATTGCAAACATTGTTAGACATCATTCTTATGGGGAGATAATTTCATATTTTGGCAAAGTTCTCAGTCTTGATAAGGGGCATCGAGTTAGCTCATGGACAGTAACTACTCTGTACATCTTAATTTACTTAATATTTCTTTCACCCTCTTGTCATTGCTAACTAATTCAGATACTTACATTCTTTTATCTTACTGATCACCAAAGCTAATTAATTCTTGTCTGCTCATGGTGCTATTGAGAGCAAAGGAATGTGCGCCAATTCCTGTCACCAAGGAGTTAAAAACTCCTCAGCCTTCACTCTGGAAGGTTTGCTCCTATGCCCTTTTAGACAATGACAAGCTGTTAAGTGTAAAACTAATTAACATTTCAAAAACTAGTGTTAATCAGTAGTACTCAGATTCATTGGGAGCCCTGTTCTGCCGAGTTTTTCCACTTGTTCTTTTTATACCATAACTTCCAAATTATTGTGCTAATTTTAGCTGTTGTTTACCGGATTGAGAACAGAGTGAAACATTACAAGACTAAAGTCTCTGGAAATACATCAGTGGTATGTTTTTTAATATCTCCCATAAAATCTGGTCTGTATTCTGCTGTTCCTCCTCCTTCCCTCCCCCATCATTCCGCTGAGTGGCAGAGCTGATTCTCAGTCCTTTTTATTGGTGTACTAAAGGACACATTATATTTAAGATAACAACTGATCACCACCGTCTCTCAGGAGAATGCCGGTGAAATCTAAATTAGACCCCTCCCAAAGGTCTCTCTGTGGGACTTTTTTTACATTGAAGAGAATAAAAAAGTTTATTTGCTGTGTTTGCCATTTCTCTTTTGAAAGCAGAATGATCGTCATAAATTCACCATATAGAAATTGGGGGAAATTTTCTGTTTTAAAGAAACTAGGTTGCTTGGGCCTACTGTTGAATGCAAGTTCTAATACGCAGTTGAACAAACACGATCTAGATGCTGAAGCACTTTAGCTCCTGCTGAAACAGATCGTAATGGGGAACTATCAGCAATTTATAAATGCAAAACTGTGTTCTCACGATCGAGATGATAATGGCAGACAACTAGATATTACCGGCAAATGAAGAAAGGCGGGAAGGAGGGTGCTAGCAAAATCTTCAAAGCTTTGCATGTGGATGATCCATCTTTGCATTAAGAGCATCAAAAGAGGAGACGACAACACAGTTGACTTATGTGGTCTGCTTTCACTAGGTTAAGGTTGGAAAGAATGCAATGTGTACTTATTGTGTTGCTGTGGACAAAAAATTACTGTGAGGAAAGGGTCTTATGTTTTCTCATATTTCAGCAATTCGCAGCTGAAACTTGAAAAGTGGTGATTGATTTGCTCTAAAGCATTGTTGCTATCAACTGGGTAATAAATAGAATCCTGAAGTTTACAATGGACGTAAGCACGTTTTAAAGCAATATGACTGAGATAGCTTTGAGGGCAGAACAAAGTTGTCAAATTAACTACAATTCAGATTTACTAAGATTCAGATGCAGCCCAGCTGCATTGTTAAGAGAAACAGGATGGAGAAACAAGAGCAAGTACAGATCAGAGGATCTGCCTCCAAAATCAGTACCCCCTCCTAAGGTCTGGTTCTCTGTGTCCCCCCACATGACCCTCCATCCTCAGCTGTTGGACACATTCACTGAAGTGCTGAAACTACCACAGCCCCATGGAGGAAACAAAGACTCAGTTTATCTCAAGGGTAATGGAGCAAACCTCCTACTTGAGATGTTATACACCAAATCAGACATCATGAAGTCATTAGTAGAACCATAGAATTTGATAGGGGTGGGCGTTTTTCTGCTGTAAAGCCAAGGACCATATTGGATCATGCCATCCTAAGGGAATCCCACAGTTTCTTGAAACGTGTTTCTGAGGCTCTCGTGGGCTGAGTTGAAGCTCGGTGTGGGAGTGGAAGAGCTCCATAAGGATTATGTAGGACCACAGACCACCTTACACTCCTGTAACACAACTTGCATCATGATCTGGGGCCAGAAGGGATATTGGGAAGAGAAGACTAACCTTGGATAACACACTTATCATGCTGGCTTGAAGTTAGCCTAACAATATTCTTCGTTCTTCTAAATGCTGGGGTTCACTTCAGACATAATCATGTCATTCACATTATTCCCATTAGCCTTACAGTCTTAACCTTAAGCCTTCTAAACTCAGATCTTTAAATTCTATTGCATCCTCTCTGCGTAATGGTCCATGAAAGAAATGTTATTGCATAGGCAGTCGGCCTAAAGGGAGATCCGTATTTATATGGACATCTGATGAAAAATAAGTCATGCTCATTGAATTTGGTTTGACTATTCAGTTTTAATTTGGAAGCTGTATAATATCACACTGAGCTCTGTCGTGTCGCTGATTCAAGAGTATCGCAAGGCAGTCTCTTGGTATTATTGTGGTATCATCGATGTAACATTCTAAAAAAGTATGTCAGTACATTGCACTTCAGTATCCGCTTTTTTGTCTACTACTTGGTATTACAATGTATTTCTCAAAGGAAGTGATGGCATTATAAATGTATCCCAGTCCGAAATTATTTTTTTAAAGCTGAAGAAATCTCATCGGTAGTCAATAGCAGACATTGAACTTTATGACAAGTTCATACGCTCTGCTTGAATAAAATAGAGGCACCTCACTTTCAGGACCTGGACCTTCTGATACCTTTGTCTCCTCTGTAGGTATGAGTTTCAATATAACACATTTTAGTCCTAGAAAATGTATTAATTCAAAGTCTACAAGCACTAGAGAAAAATTCTGTTTTGCCATCACAATATGATGCCATAACTTGATGAAAGGGATGAAATTTCAGCTAACTTGAAGTGGAATTGCTTGAGGAAATTTGTATAAAGTTCAGGCGGTGAGGAATCTTACTAAGGCTGTTTTCTCATGAAGCATGTTGCAATGAAGTTTTCAAACTTCAGATTCTTCTGCAATTTCAGTGGAACTGTGCTATAATTTTATTCTAAATGCACATACAGGTGATTGTGGTTATTGTGCCTGTGTTTGCCGAAACAGCAACTTAAAGAAATACACATGTATAATATAAAAGTAACCTTGTAATATTGCCTCAGGAAGAATCAGGGGTCTTCCAAAAGTCATATTCAGGAAAGTATATATAAAATGGTTCCTTGAAGACATTGAAGTTTAGTTCAGGTAACTAAATCTGGGACATTTACCTTTTAATTTGTTCTCCAAAAAATTGAAGCATGAGAGATTTTTTCCCAAATCAACACGTTTTGAATGGGTTAAGTGGAGTGATTTTTTCCTGCATCTGAAAACAATTGTCCCTTGCATGCCTGTCTTCACCCTTTTCTGCCTTGAAGTACAAGCATGACCCATGAAGCCTCAAGCAAATGCAAAGAAAAGGGGCATTGTTGCACAGGCATCCTAAATGATGGTACAGAAATTTCTTTTCAGTGGATCACTAACTCCACTCCTGCCTGACAGATGCAAAAACATTTCAGACTGAGGAGTCGTATTCATTTTGCTCTTTTCCATCTGTTTTTCTTTCATATGACAAAAGTCAAGCTCAGATTTTCAAGACCGTTCTGTGTTATACCCGGGATCACAAAGATCAGATGAAGAAATTATTTGCCTAAATTTTCCACATATTGGCAACCACTTAGGTGAGAATTGACCTTCATTCTTGGTGCTCTGGAAAGCTGTAGGACACTGGAACTAACAAAGCAATCTAAAAAATATTGCTGGTCTGAAATCTTGAAATTGACGTTAAAGGTACTTTAAAAAAAAATAAATAAAATCTGTAGGCAAAACTGTAGTAATGATAAGCCCAATATCTATCAATGAGGTTTTCATCTTCAACAGTTTGTTTATCAAAATATCGCATTTACGAATTTCACCAAATGCTGCAAACCACAGGCCTTTAAAAGAAAATATGTAAGAGAGGTAAAAAAAAAATCCCTTTTTGTTTCTAGAAACTTTTGGGTCTCTGCTAAGCCCGGGTTCACAGGATCAGCCCAGCAGTACGTGTATACATCACGGGGGGGCTTTCTCCATGGTAAAGCCCCTGTACTTCAGGCACAACTGCTGTTAGTTGCACACCCACCACTACGACATTGCTCTCTGCAGAGATCTCCAGATCCACCCCGCGTCCTTCTCACAGAGAAGTATTTTGCCCAAATAAAAAAAAAAAAAAGTTCATGAATACAATAGCTCATTATACATGCACTCCTTTGGACTCCTCGCTCTAAATATAGCCATGATGCCTCAGTTTTTAATTCCCTGCACACAGCGGTGCACGGAGCTCGGTGAGTAAGTGGCACGGATTTGCTGAAAACACTTCAAGGCGCCCACACTGGTGCACCCACAGGAACACGAGAGGCCAGAGAGGCTGTTCATGCTGCTTGAGAGGAAAGCAATACCTTTTCCCTGCAGTTGTAGGTGCACTTCAATACCATTAAATCCAGGATTATTTACACTACGGGACTGTTCCTGACCTCTGCAGGCAGTTTAAACTTTTAGGTTTATCCCTTCTTTTTTTCCCAAACAAAGTTCTTGCAGTCGTAATTTTTCCTCAGTGAGTTTCTTGGAGAAAAACATAATACTTTTATGTGTGTTATGGGGATGAGGTGAAGTATATGTCAGCAATTTTGTGTAAATAATTGATTTTATTGTGCTTTGCAAGTGAAAATCCATACCTCTGTCCTTTTCACTGAGATATATTTCATTAATGGTGATACTGTAAACCACAGTATCATGAAGTTTTTGCTAGGCACCATTTCTTAAAGAAGAATTCTGTGAAATGTGTCGACAGCTTCATTTATCCATTTTTATCCTCTCTTTACACGCCAGATAGAAAGGGCATAATCCTTTCCAGTGCCAACCTGTTCACCCAAAGAAGCTGAACACAAACCTCTCACGAGTAAGCGAGATCCAGGTTTCCCAGGCTTCAGGAGTTCCCAGGCTCCTGAACCTCTTCTGAGCTCTCGGAAGATGACACTGTTGGATCTCATCGCAGATGTTGGACCTCGGTAATTAAACAGATATCTCTCTCTTGCCTAGCGAATATGTAAAATTTGTGTTAGTAAACACCAGTGAGTATTTTTACAAGCTCTAAACCTCACTGGCAGGTCCTGATGTTTTTCTGGCACTGCACCTCCTTCTGCTGGAGGCTGTGTTGCAGCCCCATCCGTGTTGCCCACTCCCCTTCTGCCTGGTCCAGCATCTGAACCAACCACCCCGGGGTACCCAAGGGGTGAACCTGGCAGCTCTGCAGCCCAGTTGCTGAGCTGTAGCAGGCAATTTTCCTGCAGCAGCATCTGGGTGTTTGGTTGGCCTTTTATCTGGCTTACGCCGGCTGTCGTGGTGGCTGTAGAAAGTCTGCGAGGCCGGCAAAGGGGTAGTCTGGTGGTCTATCAGTGCTTGCGAGTGTGTTTTTCTTATTAATTCACATTTAATTGCCATAAATTTATACCCTGCTACGTGGCTGAATAAAGGTCCTGAGAAAATTCTCCTTTGAGATCTTTGGACGGGACCCTCACCATCGTGTTTCTTCCCATGGTCCCGCTGCACGTCCTCCGCGTTTGCCCTTGCTAGCCTCCCTCTTGCGCTGATGTTTCCGTGCTCTTGCAAAACCGTAATGAAATTATTTTGTGGTTAGCGTACAAGTTCATACGACATTTCTCTGCGATGAGAGGCCTCCTGCTTCTTTCAGTTTCGGGGTCTAATTTTAGACCCAGACCATCGCAATCCAATTCATATCTCATATTCCAGATTCATCATTTGATTCAAAGAACAAGATTATTATAGTCAAACCAGCAAGGTTTTTGTCTTTTAATCAGAATATTAAGACGGCATGGATTTCTGTTTTTAATATAGCTCTCAGGAAATCAGGAATACCTATTTACTTTATGGCCTCTCCAAAGCAAGACCATATGAAGCAGGTTGGAAAAGTTTTCTTTTAGTACTTATTCTTCTCTGTCCTGAATTTATTTCCCCTCCGTGCCGTCCTCTGATGGCCCTCAGAAATAAAACTTTATGTTTATGTCTCTAATGTCCTCATGTTGACAAAGTTGAATATTCCTTCTGTCTTTTGCACAATTCTCTTTGTGTTATTAAGTGAGTATAATAAATGGGTATAAACAATGCTCCTGGCGAAGTCTTACAACGGAAAATGATAACATCTTTAAGCAGTACTTAAATTTGGAAGGAGTAAAGCAGCAGATTATTCTGCAAATAGATGGGGGATTTTTCTCCCCCTCCCCTTTGTTGGTAGCTTTCTGATGTGAGCAGAAAAAAAAAAAAAAAAAAAAGTAAAAAAGCTGTATGTCCTTGCCATGCAAAATACAACTCCCTATATGGTAAGATATGTGACACCTATCTCACAGACAGGAGCTTACAATCCTGTTCATTAATTTTATCACTAACATAAACTTTTAATATGCATATGATCAGTATATGGGACTTCCAGGGCAGCTTAAAATGACTGTAACCTGTAATTACTGCTCCTGTACTTGATTATAATAATCTGATTGCAATTATTCAGTGATTTTAATACAAGCCCCAAGCTACATAACAATAATTCAAGTGCAGTGATTGGGAACATGTTTCTGTTTGGCTGTGAAATGATGTTTTAATCCGCACTGATTCAGGGATCTGGCTATAGTTCTATTCATGTAATTAAGGCACATTTATACAGTCAAGTAGAATAACTTTAGTTTGAAGTGAATTTAATTAATGCAAAGACTCTATATAAGTCAAAATGGATCATAAGCATGAATTCCTTAGATAGGAATAATAAAGCAAAGATAGCAGTACTTGGCTGGTGTGGCCGTTACAGTGAGCTGGCTAATTTTTAGATAAAAATGAACAGGCGCATGGGAAGATGGGAGGAACCTGCTCACAGCAGCGCTACAAGACGCGTTCTAGCTGAGGTCCAGAATTATTACTCAAAGTTTTATCATTTCCGTGCTCTTGACTTGGCCCTGAGCATAAGCCCGTGACCAGAAGCAGAACTTTAAAATACCTCAGTAAATGCTTAATTCTGATGAAAAGTTTGAGTGAGCCTAAGTTTTAAATGAGAATAAACTTATGAAGGTGCTCTTGTCCGTTGTCTCCTAGACCTTAAAAAACAGACTTGGTAAAAAAAAGTTTCACACAACAAAACCAACGCCTCTAAAAAGTGTATTTGGAGGACTGTAAAGACTATTCTCAAGCAAGAGAAATGCCATTGAAAGTAAAAGATTGCACCACTTTTTAAAATCCCCTTTCTGAAGACAACAGATAAGATTCTGCAAAAGTGCAAATGCCCCGTGAGCAGATGCATTAAATGAATTTTGCTTTAACATATAAGATATAAATGATATTTTTTTTTTCTTTATCAGAAAGATGTTTACTTAAGTCAGTGCTTCTTAAATGTAACTGGATTTTTGTTTGGAACAAGGAGGAGAGCAAGTGACTTAATTGCAATACTTTTCTTATCAGTTCTTTCATTTCTTACCTGAACTGAAAAACTTTTCTGACCCACAAGAGAAAAAGAAAAAATGAGCTCATCTGCCAACATTTATGGTTGTATGGGGATCACATACACTTTTTACACAGTGACTTCCTAGGTTTTCTGTATTTGTAATGCTACTTGGGAATGAAAACATTTTTAAAAAACCCATAAACAATACAAACAAAAAAACCCAAACAAAAACCCAAAAGCACTTTAAAAAATGCACTTATATCAACTCAGGGAGAAGGTCTTATAACAAGCTACTTATCCGAAAAAAACCATTTTATTCCCCCACTACTATTATCATCCTTCCACAGAAGCTTATCTTTTCTCTTATTGATATCGATCCTAAAGTTACTGATTGCCTGTGAATGAATTGTTGCTAATAAATCAATAAAACATTTTGAGTCTGTCTTGGTTTAAACTGTGTGAACTGAGGAATTTAAGCCTGTGACATTTGACAGTAACAGAAAAAATAATATGCACTTCAGATGGTAATTTCTGAAGTTGATCAAGTTCTTACACCAGGTTTTAGGTACTTGCAAACCTGTAATACTGTCCGAAGACTGGTTCGATATCTGGTCTTCTGCTCCAAGGCAAAACCCTGTAGTGGTCAAATATCTGGTTTTGCAATAGACCTTGCATGGAAGAAAATTAAAGGCATTTTTAATTTTTGTTAAAAAAAAAATTTGTCATTGTTATGAGTACTACAGAATGCAGGAAAAGTGTCTGGTTATGTACCAAATTGATCGATTTTAACCTTCTGATTGTTGGCACTGTAAGACAAAAATTCTGGAGAGGTTTCATTAATTGTGAACAGATGCTGAAAAGCATTAGACTGTACATGTAGGTGTAATGGCCACGTGCACCACTGCAGAACAACAAAAAATTATGTGTTAGCAGTACGTGCGCTATCTACTGGTGTCTCGCTCAGAGGCAAACAAATCACACCTAACAAATAATTTATACCTACTTACAGTAACAACAAACATTGTGTCATTGTGATAAAAAAAATCTTTACGTCTTGACAGGCAGGATGTACCAAAAATAAAGAATGAATGAGACCATGGCTACATCTGCTTCACCAATGCCTTGTGTTAAATACGTTGATCAAATCTAACTAGTTGGTTTATATTTTCAAATATTCCACAAATAATATGGGCTCCAATACAGAACTTGGAATAACTTATGAGAGGCACATCTGGTGTGATTTAATTTTTTCACTTTTTTCTTGGCAGAAGTCAAAGAATTTTAAGATTTTTAATTATTTTTTATTTTATTTTAATTTATTTAATAAATTGNTGATTCTACAGGAGTAGACTTGAGAAATCAGCACAGGGAAGTAACGTGTCTGCAGCACTGAGGGTTGGCTGCATCACTGCTTGAGGCTCTTCCGCGAGCCATCTGCGTCAGAGCAGGCTTGCATCCCGATAACTGATGCGATAAGAAATCTTTGCCACCCCTTGTCACGCAGTTATGACAATGCGGCTAAAGTTTCTCTAAAGAGTGAGTTTCTGATGTTTTGACATCTGCTTGTATGAACTTCAATATCCTTTTCATTCATGCTGAACACCTACAGATTTAAAAAATACTGTCCCTGCCTCTAAGCATTTAAAATCAGCACTTAATGGGCGCCAAGGCAAGTATTTTCATCAATTTATGCCTATTCATTTGTAAAAATCAGGTTCCTTAAATATTTTGGCAACAAAAATTCAAACATTTAGTAATTTGCATGACAGTAACCAAGCAAATGTAAACCAAAACCCACGAGTGAACCACAAATGGAACATGGTCGCATTTGTGGAAATTACAGACATCTCTGCAAGAATTCCCTGTTCCTCCAGTGTATCACCAGTTCCGGTGGTGGCAGTGGTAGATCCGGGTCTAAAAATAGAGGTAAGAATCTGTCCACCATTTCTGTGGATGTTCTCAAGGGCATTATTAATACTGCTCGTGTTCCAAAGTACACTTCATGGCACAGCGTGATTTATTTAGGCACTGAATCTTCACCTGGCACTTTTCCTGATGTGTCGAGTACCAGATTACCTGCAAGAAACATATTTTAGCAATATTCTTAAAGGCCTAAGTTACTGCATTTCTAATATGAATTGCCATTGTGATTGTGTAAACCTGCAGACACATGCAACTATAAAAATAAGAAATGAACAAAACCTGTGACAGACACACTTTTCTATCAGGAAAGTAGATTAATTTTCAGAAAATTAAAAAATTCCTCTCTCTTGTCCTAGTTCGTAACGATATCTTTTCTTGCAAGCTCAGTACGTATCCAGTTCAGTTTAGATTACTGACAGGGCAAAGGTTTGAACTCAACTTCAAAATATTTGTCAACCGTGACTGTCTACTCAGTAATGATCACAGAAGTGTGAACCGATAACAAGGTGTTATCCAAGAAGAGGTCCTGTACTAAGAATCACTAATTAAGGACTTGAAAAGTATTACGCTTTTTTCCATTTATTAACTAAGGTTGTGTGATGTGGGAAACAACTTTTTCAAATCTTTTTAGAACTAATGAGCACATTTCAAGAGATTACTACCTTGTCCTCAACTTAACCAACTTCTCAACCACTGCTCCAAGGGAATCACATGAGTACTTGACCTCTGTAAGATTTTAAGAAGAAAAACAAACTTCATAAAACTTAATCACATTAGTTAAAGCTGTAAGGATGTTTTAATGCCCCTCCTAAGCCACCCAGTTCCATTACCTGAAACCCATCAACATAATCCTTCCTTAGGAAGAAAGGAATGAATCAAATTGAAAAGATTTGTAATTGAATTATCCTCAGTCTCGGGGCAATTAGAACCATTTTTTATTGGAACACCTAGATATAACCTTGACTGCTTCTAATTAGTCCATCAACTCGGATAATAAGAAAATGCAGGAACAATTTTACAGTGTTGTAAAAATTGAAATGAGTTCAATATTGTTGCATGTGTGTTGTAGGAAGGCATAGTGAGAGAACGCGAATCAAACAGAGTGTAAAACTTATACAAAAAAAAGTCCTTTAAGGAGTACTAGGGAGCTTTTGTTCCTGTAATTAAAGTTGCACACTCACTGTTTAGATTATGCAGGTTTTTTTGCAGCTTACCATGCTTTACTTTCAGATGGTGTTTCTTACGTTAATAAACTGTTACAAAAATTATTATTGGAAAAGCTTAAAAATATTAAGTTTGCAAAAGTTCTGAATTATGAACCTACTAAAAATAATATTTTCCTGTCTTTTTGTTTACTTTTAGTTTTTATGGAACTTTCAGTTTCATATATGAGAGTCAAAGGCAAATACAGCAGTAGTACACAGTTCACTACAGCAGCAAGTGAATACAGCAAGATATAATCCTTAATTTTCTGTTCCACCTTCGTCTTATGTTTAGAATTCCAAATTTTCTCTTGCTATTGCTTCCATATCAAAAAAGCACGCTGACTTCAGAAGCTGAGGTGTTATGGAATTAGATTTTCGTGGAGCTGTTTCTGTATCTCTTCTTATTTGAGTGTGGGTGGTTATTTTCATGCTTTTTTGTGATTATAGTTCTATGGGAGTATGGGAAGCTCTTCAAAAAGCCGATCTTCCATATCTTTGCATTTTCTCTGCTGTTTATTTAATGTAAAAAAAAGCCTCTTGGACAGGAAAAAAAAAAAATTGTTATCTGTCACAGAGGAGTTGAACAGTATAATGTGTTGTCCCTAATGACAATCTGCATTTAAATGTGTTGAAACATACCTGCTTCTTCAAATGAGAGTTCTCACCCTGAGCATAAATTAAATTTTTATAGAGAACTTTGAACTTAGGCTTAAAATTTTCACACAATCTTTTTAAAATTTATTTTAAGCTATCTAAAGTATATACTTACACAGCAGGAAACAACTCTGGAAGTTGTACTCCTACCCACCTTTCCCGTGGAGACCTGTCTTGTCTTCTTCTTTGTAACCATAATGTGCTGTGGCCACAGCGGAACCCAGAACAGAACAATGAGCTGTGAATTCTCAGCTCCATTGGGAATAAACACTGGCGCTTTACTTCCCAATGCAGCAAATTTCATCCTTCTCACCCCAAATCCTGCCGTGTGCACTGTTTGGCCAGCTCTCTGGGTCATATGATTGTTCAAACTGTTGGCCTTTTCGTTTTAACAATGACATTTTTTAGGTCAAACCTTTCAAATGTATCAAAATGACTTATAGACCTAAACCGCACTATTGATCAGAATGAGCCTTCAAAGTTTGCAGTCGCTTACAAAATGTTACCTGCACTCTCCTAGGTTGCAGAAAAAAGTTGAATATGTGATGTTTTGGAGATGGGGACTGTCCTCTGTGGACACATGATCAACTTTTTCAATAGTGGGGAAGCACCTGTATTATAGAAATTTGTCAGAACTAATTAGCAATGCCACCTCTGCGCTACTTCTGCTGCTAGAAGAGGTATCAGCATTTTGTGTCATGACCTTGAAAACCCTTAAAGGACCAAATAGCTGAAAGAGTTCAAATTATGATATCTTTAGAAAAGCCCCATGGCTATTGATTCATATGTAATGATTCAAGAAGCTTGACTGTCTTTTTGGTAATACTGCAGTACTACACGGGCTTCCCTATTGGATATCCATATTTCACAGGGACAAGATGGTAGAAATACATTGAGACTGTATGATCTATTGCTCTTTTCTTTGACCTTGGTGCAGTCGAACAATACATTAAAACTACTTTGTCCACATACAGGTTTTTAAGCTTGGCCACAGGATAGGCTAATTCTGTCAAAGAACATTTCAAACTTATTCCCCTTATTTTGAAAATAATTGATTCTCACAATGTGGCAACAAGTAGCTAATGGAGAAAAATGATAGCTTGAAAAGGTAATTTGAGGGTCAAATTTATTTAGAAGTGATTTCTTTCTGCTTAGATCTAAATATATACGCATAGATCTACTGTGGATATAAGACCTGCATTTCTTATATTAAATGTATGTCCAATTTAATGAATAAATCACGAAGGAATTATTGAGATCCAAGTTGCACATTTTTGAGTTAATGAAGGCTTTGCACTCAAGTCACATAGAAATTGGTATTGGTTTTCCTCTTGGTGCGTCATAAAAATACTCATTCAGACAGTCGGCAGTGGTATTTATAAACCTACTTCAAAACCATTTCAGTGTAAGTTAGGGACCCAAAACCTTTTTCACTCAGAGGCAAAAACCCCATCACATTACAGTGTTTCATACAGTAGAAATGTATACAATTTTGTGACATTTCATATTTTTACATTAAATTTGGGAGCAAATCATAAATTAAATTTTGAACAATTCTACTTCAAAAAGGAAAAGCAAACAAAGGCATAATTTAAAAATAGCGGCAAAAACAATTTGGTGATCTCCCTTACGACTGGCTTTACTTTTGAACGTAAACCACACTATTGTCTGTACCAGTAGTAATGCATCTGTATTAATCACCACATCAGAAACCCAGTGGAAACCATTAAAGTCAATATCTGTGGCAGCTGTACGTGCAGCGATAAGGTATAACTTGGAAAAAGAAGTAACAGCAGTCTGACGGAAAGTACTGTGGGAATTTTGGCAGATGGAATGAAATGATCCAAACCCGAAAAATACTAAGTCATGATCCCCCAGTACCAATGTCTTTTTATTTTACACTCGTGTCTCATCGACTGCTTCTTGGACATCAGCTGCTCTCAGCTCACACGCTACCCTTTGATGAGCTGCTCGCTGAATCTCAGGAGCACTAGGTCCTTTTAAGACCATTAATAATAAAACTTGTCTATTATTAAAATCTTAATGTGGTAGGAGTCATTCTACACCGTTGCAAGACAACAAGAGGGAAGCCATCAGTGCAGAGAAATTGCACTCTAACCGAAGGAGCATTAATACGCTGCTTTTATGTTCCTCTGCTAACAGACTACAGCGAGGTGACAACGCTTCGCCGCTCCAACACCTTCCGTTTGGGTTAGACATGGCATGGCACTAAGGAACAAACAAGACATGAGTTTCTGGGAAACTAGATTGAACATTTGGGTCAGTCACCCACATGTACCTTTACAAATCCTTCAACTTTGCGTTCTCCACGAAGGGTTAGATGTTAACGACACTGGGCTTCATAACAGTGCAATTAAGTAATAATAATGGAGTAATATAGCAAGACAGATGGGTACAAAAAATATTAACATCTATCAAAAGAAAAAAGAGGCGGCATAGATTTATGTGGATTCTTGAACTTTTGAAAGATTATACTTACGAGTTTAAAATGTGCCGCGGCAGAGGCAAGGAAAATGCAAACTGTGACCTTTAACATTTTCTTTCCTTTAATTTATTTACTAAAGATAATATGAAGCATTGCACCTGTCTGAATGAGGGAGGTGTTTTGTATATATACATACATTCTCCAAATTACAGGAAATTATGTGAAAACGTGTTAAAGTTTATAAACTTAAATACCTACAAGTTAAGAACATACCCTAAATTATTAAACAAAGGGAACAGTGATCCTGGTTGACTGCAAGTTATCCAAGGCTAAGATTGAATACAGAATTCAGCTCCTCATGGAGATTTCACCCACTGTTACAATATCTGAGTGCTTTACAAATACCAGCAATTCTTTTCTGACAGTGCTTCTGTGTATCTACAGAAGCAGCCAGGCTTGTACCACCAAAGGTGGTCCCTAATTCCAAGTGCCATACTGAGGACACCTACAGGTCTGTTTTCAGGGTCTGCTCTTTTTGTAGCATTTTATATGTGTATTCAAAACACAACTTCTTCCTGTGTTCATTTGGAGAAGGGAAAACTCAGTGGCGTTGGAGGATTCGCAGTTAACGGCCACCTTGGAAGCAGTGGTTTAAGTGACTTGCTCAACATCACAGGAAAAGTATTTTGCAGTGGCAGATTCAACTCTGGAGCATGGCAAACCACCTTCTCCTTCCTTATCCGTTTTCCAAGAGCTACATGTAGTACCACAGAGACCCGAGGACGTGTGCACGTATTTGCAGAGGGAGACTCTTCTGTGACCAGAGATCATCATATCTTCTTTCTCCTTCTGTGCCCGGGATGCTGAGACAAACTCTTGGTAGGCTCCACTGTGACAGATACGGTTTTCAAGGATATGGCTGCCCTTTCTACTAGTTGTTTCATTAGCATGTTCATCCTCATCTTTTTGGATGCAAAACATCTTGAGCTGCTGCCGGAGGATTTTCTTAAGGGAAACAGCAGACGTCTCACTGATTTGAGGATTGTTCTCAAACATGCTTCAAGTGGTTTCCTCAAATAATGAAGGACGTATCTTCCTAATTAAATGTTTAAGCTACTGAAAAAACGCTGCATTTTTTGATGTTTGATCTTGGAAAATGCTAAAAAATTGAACTGAAACTTTAAAAATATTTGGCACGGGGCCTGAACCATGCAGTTTTCCTCTTTGCTGGTTCATCTTGGACAAGCTAATATGAAGCTGAAAATCAGGTCTTAGAATGATAAATATTACTTTGGTTTGTGAATGATTCTGAAAGCAACAAAGAAGAGGCTCTTTTTCCTAACCTTTCAGTTTTTGTCACTTGACCTAAAACCTGTTAAGGATTCCATAAGGAACACAGTCTTATTTCCTGCCCCAGTTCTCTACGGTTCCCACCCCAGTAACTCAGCCCTTTCTCCTCTCTGCGGGCAATGCCAAGGAAGGGTGTCTGCTCTACCTCTCCTTCACAGAAGCACAGGAGGATCTGGAAGCAGACCCGGTTTGCTCACCGCTACTTCCCCTGAATAAGTTGCAGCGACAAATAAGCACATTCTGCAACAATAGCCACAAAAAAAATATGCTGGGCTGTTTTGCCGGTGCCTCAAAATCCCTAACTGGAGATTAAAATGTAGTAAGTGAATTCATTAGAAGTCAAGTGCACTGGTCATTACTCTGGAAGAAAAGGAATCATTTTATCTTGCAGCTGTAGGTCACACAGATAAATTTTTGCTTTTTAATGTAGTACTTAAAATCTCCTGCCTTTGCTGAGATGATACAAATGTCAGTTGTCTCCTTTTTTCCTCTCTGTATTATGGTACTTTTGTATATATTAAAAAGAAAAATTAAAAAAAAAAAAGCTGAAAAGAAAGAAAAAACCCAAAGGCGCGTGAGATAGCAAACTCTTATTTCAGGAGTTAGACAAGGAAGAGATGCACATAAATCTGTATAACCAGGAGAGATAAGAAGATCATAAAAAAGTCAATACACATCATAACCCTGAACACCTAACATGGAGATATGGGACAGTTACAGATTATTACAGCATAAATGGCATTAAAGCCTATGACAAATCTATGCTAAATCTCAAATTATACTTCACACAGTAACCTCTCTCCTAAAAATAATAAAAACAAATTGAGAACCAACTGTGAAGGCTTAACTTTAGTCCTGATTTTCTTTCGGTAAAATACAGAATAGTTCAAAGTCAAACACTATGTGATGTGATTTACTTTGCTTTTATGAAAAGCATTATAGAAATGTCCTATAGAAATGTCACTGTATTGTATCATACTGTATTTAAGAATTAACTACTGTAGTACAGCCACAAGAGATGAATATATGTACTGATGTGATCAACCCCATCAATTACTACTCACCAGCAGTTAATGCAAAACACTCTTGAAAAAAGAGGCTCGAAGACAAAAGAATAAACACATTATTTAAAAAGGGGTTGCATTTAATACTAGAATTTTTTTTTCCATTCTAAAAGAACCTTATACTACAGTATTTTCTTTTTAATAATAACAGCCTTTCATTTAAATGATGCAATCAGTATGCCACAAGCGGTTTCTTTCTTTGGTAGGAGGAGTTAGCAGCTCCAACATTCAATTGACCTGTTTCCAAATAATCTACAGGAAAAAATGAAGATTAAGTCCTCTAACAAGAGCAGTTTTCACAGTCTAGCATACAAAGAGAAGGATTCGGTAAAAAGATGAGAGGGCAAGCCGCATTGTGCTGGCTCACTTAAATCTTATTTCCAATTCACTAAATGTGTTATTTGACTTGGCAAGTGAGCTGGTATGTGTATTAGATCAGCAGGGAGCCTAATCAAGGAGATGCCAAGTTTGCTGCAGCCCCTCTGTGCAGCATTAGCCTCAACTAGTGACCTTAAGCAAAGTGGGTGGTTGAACCCAAAAGAGAATAGCATTAACTTTTGCTTGAAGTTCAGCCTGATTTGAAGTCTCCCTTTGTGCGGTATTCCAAAAAAAAAAAAAAAAAATGCAAAAAGCATTCAACAGAACTGAATCTAGTCTGCTCAGCACCATCTTCACATGCAAGGCTTTATAGAAGCCTGCCTCCATTAATGCTGACACATGCAAAAGAAATGAAAAGCATTAACTCAGCTAAGGCACTTGATTTTGCAGCTGCAGAACAATTCACTTTGTAACCCAGTAACTTGAAGGATTTTTTTCTTTTTTTTTCATCCAGATAAACTGCTAATTTGTTAATTGCCACAAGAAGTATTTTCAGATATTAAAAATTTCTCAAATAACAACAAAAAGCATACAAAATGGGTATGTGACATTATCTGTTTATACCCTCATTTTGCTAGCCATTTGGTGTACACAGTTGTGAGGTTTTTCACATTTTATGCATTTACAGATCCAGAGAGAATAGTATAAGCCCTCCCTTTCCAGTTTTTCTGAACTATATTATATTTAGTGCCTACAGCTTTTGAAAAAAAAAAAAACTTATGCCAAATAAGGACCTATTTTTGCCTTAAAAATATTTAACAGAAGATGCTATTTTTAAACATCGTAAGAGATAATTTTTTTGTAGATTCAGGATTGGGATGCTTTGGTCTTCCTGTAATTTCTCACTCTAATTTTAGTTTGTTGCTGTACTTGTAAGCTGTTCTTCATTACCTCTGTTCCCAGTAACATCAAAGTTTATGTAAACACCCTTTAAAATAATGTTTCTATCATTCTTTTCCCAGGTGTAGCCTTTCTCTGCAATGCTCTTTTAGGTTGAAGATGTGGCTCAGAGAAATTATTATCAAAGTACGTGCTATAAATAATGTTAGTAGACTCCTCTTATAAATTTTCAATGTTTTCATTATTTTCCCATTCTTATTTTTACTGTTACCAGGCTTTTAAGCTAAGTAGTGGAATCAGTTTAATATCTGATTCTCCATCAAGGGATTTTCTCTATCTCTACCAAAAATCAGTTATTCAATTATCCTCTATTCCCCAGTATTTTTATATATAGACATATATATACTGCCTGTGTAAATTCTTTCTCGCTTTGTTCTGGAAAAAATATGCAATCCAAATGAATCAAGAAAAAAAATCTAAAGAAAAAAAGGATTTGGGGGTGTTGGTGACCATGAGCCGGCAATGTGTGCTCACAGTCCGGAAAGACCCCGACATCCCGGGCTGCATCCCCAGCAGCGTGGCCAGCAGGGCGAGGGGGGGGATTGTGCCCCTCTGCTGCGCTCTGGGGAGACCCCCCTGCAGCGTTGCCTCCAGCTCGGGGGGTCCCAAAATCATAAGGACATGGACCTGGTGGAGCAGGGCCAGAGGAGGCCATGAAGATGCTGCGAGGGCTGGAGCCCCTCTGCTGGGAGGACAGGCTGGGAGAGTTGGGGGGGTTCAGCCTGGAGAAGAGAAGGCTCCGGGGAGACCTTAGAGCCCCTTCCAGTGCCTAAAGGGGCTACAGGAGAGCTGGGGAGGGACTTTTTAGGAGGGTCTGCTGTGATAGGACAAGGGGTAATGGTTTTAAACTAAAAGATGGCAGATTTAGACTAGAGATAAGGAAGAAATTTTTTACAGTGGGGGTGGTGAGACCCTGGCCCAGGTTGCCTGGAGAGGTGGTGGATGCCCCATCCCTGGAAAAGTTCCAGGTGAGGTTGGACGGGGTTCTGAGCGACCTGGTCTGGTTGAAGATATCCCTGCTCATGGCAGGGGGTTGGAATCAGATGATGTTTCAAGGTCCCTTCCAATCCAAACTATTCTATGACTCCATGATTTTCTTCAAAGGCTGAAATAGCTTCTGACTGCTCGTGTACAGCTCTGTCCTTGTTGTGTAAGGGAGCTGCATTTCACATTTCACTTTAGCTGTGCCCTGTGCCTGCCCTGCGCCTTGCTCTCTCCCAAACAGGGGTACGATATCAGGACAACAGATGTCATTTTATATCTGGTTTTCTTGGCTGTGGCTATGAAGGAATCTTGGACACCAAAAACTGGTGCAATTCAGTAGAGGAATAAAGAGCTGAATATGATGCTACTGTCCTTCAAGTCATAGAATCATAGAATTCTGCTCTTCAAACGAGATTTGTTGTGCAGAAAGCCCCCTTGGGGAAGTCTATACATAAAGTCCCCTACTCAACAACAAACAGCAGGTTAAGCAGGCTTTTAATCTAGACAGGTATAAAATGTCATCTGTTTTCCTAATAGAGTATAATAGCTTCTCTCATTGTGTAATGAACAGCCAGAAAAAAAAGAAAAATCCATTATTTCCTGTACACGCAGTAATAGCTTATCAGAAACAATTACTAATAAATAAAAACAAACTATATTTCAGACAAACGACTTCTCTTCAAGGATCTCAGAGAACTTCCCAAAATTCCACTCACCACAGATGCTGTACAAACCAGAGAAAGTTTAATTTCTTGAAAAAATGAGTGATAGGAAAACTAAATAACTTTTGGCTAAAGACTCTACATGGGCAGACCACGTGAACCTCCCTGTGTTTGGCTTATTCACCACAACGGGTATGAAAATTGACAGTCCCCTGAAGACTTAGCAGGAATGTAACCGTTGTGGCATACTTAAAAATAATTACGTAAAAGATGTTATACAGGCAAAAAAATAACAATGGCAGGAGCAGGATGCAGGAGGCTACTGAAGGCTCTTGCTGGTCATGCCTTCTTCAACCTCGTATCGCTCCTCTCCACACAAACCTCACAATGCCTTAACCAACTTTTTTTAGGTTTGTGCACCACATCATAGGAAGCTAAATGGGAAGAAGGTGGAAGACGATCTGTACGAAACATATGCATGTAAAGCTTTAATTCGTGATTAATTTCTGCAGCTGACTTACAAAGCCGCAGGAAGTAAAGTCCTTATCAAAAGTGCTAACCCAGTCTGACCCACAGCAACACTACTGGGCGCCACCGACATATCAGAGAGTGTGGCATAAAGGAGAGCCATATAAAGAGGGTAAAATGAGGGGTTAAAAGTCACACCAAACATACTGGAAAGGCCTGCAGGCTCCTCAACCTTTATTCTTTAATTGGGAGGAG
Source organism: Anarhynchus alexandrinus (assembly GCA_008711295.1). Taxonomy (NCBI): domain Eukaryota; kingdom Metazoa; phylum Chordata; class Aves; order Charadriiformes; family Charadriidae; genus Anarhynchus; species Anarhynchus alexandrinus. The sequence goes on along the minus strand of VUYV01000332.1, from coordinate 814,184 downwards.
AAGAGTTTTTACTAAAGACTAAGTCTACAATGTAGGCCGGCAGCCCAACTGGGCAATACCCTTGATTTGTGCAGTTCGCAGCAGTTCTCTTCTAAAGTCTTCATACAGACCCTTTTTTTCAAACGCAGGAAACATTTTTAAAAGTAAAAAGGTATTTTACTAATTTTTTTTAATGAAACCTTGACTGCCAGAAATACTTGAAGTTGGTAATCATTTGCAGACTCCTTTCCCCTTCCTCACTGCAGGACTGAGGGCAGTAGCACAGCTGGCTGTCAGCTCAGCCCTTATTACCAACACCAATTATTGGTTAAAAAAGCCTACTATTAGTATCTGGCTACATTTCTTCACACAAGACGTTAGGAAAAAGAAAGTCAAGCCCTAACCTTGTGATAGTAAATGTGCCTGTTTTTATATTTTATCGCAAACCTTCAAATAAGAGGAAGTCATGAACCATTTTATCTTTGGTTCTCATTTAGGGGCAGAGTTTAAAAAAAAAAAAAAAAAAAAGGCATTATAAAACAATCCCTCCTCTCATGTGATCTTCCTGGCAGGTATCACACTTTGGAGAAAAATCCATGACAAAGACAGCAAGCAAGAAAATTGAGTGCGGTAACCGAAAAACATCTGTAATTCTGGATTCTTTCACAAGGCGTAAGTTTAATAAAATCAAAGCCGTTTAAATGAAATAAAAATTTATTTTCCACCCGGCAAAAAATTGGGTTAGAACTGGATATAAACATTAAAATACATAATCAGTATTGGCCAAAGATGTGTCCTGAAACATAGCAGGAACTGCCATTCAAGAGAAACAATAAGCAGCTTTATTTAATCAATGCAATACTGCACTTAGATGGGAAAAGAGCTTGGATAATTTTTCTGTTAGTAACAAAATTTCTTGTTGTATAGTAGACATTGTTAAGAAGACAATACTTACTAAAAATTACCAGTGGAGATATTTTATTAAGTCTACTTAGAACATGAACTGTGGGCAGTGTGTTAAACACCACCATATGGTAACGCATCATGTGCTTGCAAACGTTATAGGTGACGAGGTGGGTGATGAGCTATCAGGATTTGGGTTATACATCAGTCACGGGAAAGGTCAGAAGACATTATTTTATTTCTCATGTACAGTGAATCTAGCAGGAAGGGAGGAAAGCCGTCTATGTGTCTCTGGGTCTTTACACTGCATTCCAGATTTGCTTTAACAAAAAGAAGCACGTTTCACCAATATGAAGCAATACCAACTCTACCTGAAATAATGGTCATCTTTTTAGCAGGAATATCCTTCTTCCAAAATTATGAGAAAATGCTCTGTGAGGTCAGTGGGATTTTTGTCAGATGCTGTTATAGAGATATATAAAGATACTGTAAAGTGGTTTTGGGTAGAGATCTCAATCTGTTGATGTGTCCATATATGTCCAAAGAAAAAAAAGAAATTATCATAATCTGCCAAGCTTTGGTGTTAAGAGTCACTTAATCTATCCACAGAAGCAAAATATTTCGTGCAAAAGCGTGCCACATTTTCTAAATACATAAGTAAATACAGAATGTTACCAAAGTGAAAATGGAAATGTCAACTGTAATCCAAGTAAATGATTCTGACCCGTGTTTAATCTAGATTGCCTATTCTGGCTTCATAGCTGGGAAGACAGATAGGCACCTCTGGGCATGTAGGAGAGGTGCTGTCTTGAAGAGCTGTCTTCTCTCCGCTTTTGACTAAAGAACTGAGGTCACCAGCTGAGGTCAAATGCCTAACTCTTAGCTCAAGTTTGGTAAGACGTAGTCCAGCTGTAAAGTCTGGTTCTTTGGAAAGTCACATGCCAACACAGACCTTCTATGTCTTGCTCAACTCCAAAGTAATAACTCTGTTTTGGGTTAATTTCTTTGCTTTTTTTTGAGATAGAGGTTTGGGTTTTTTTTAGAGTTTTCTTTGTTAAAAATAAAAAGAAATCCGTTTCATGTAGATTGTTAGCTTTACAGCCCTAGATGGACAGTTCTCAACAACATTGTCCTTTTTAGCCTTCCATAGTCTCTTCTACAGGTTTCTATCCAAGATAAAAAGACAATCTACTGCAAAGACTAAATACATTCTTTAAGAAATAAATAGCAAGTTGATAAAAATGTAGACATTCTAAAGGACTTGGAAATAAAGGTTCAGAACAAATTGCAATATTCTTTTACTGGAATTTTCCTAATTTTATCCTAGCCTTTTGTCCAGAACAGTCGCGCACTTTGGGGCTGTTGGGTGGTACTTACACAAAAGCTGTAAGGCATGAACAAGGTTATTTACTCTTGAACACATCCCGGGTTATTGCTACAAAAATGTTATTCTTTAAATAATGAATATGTTGACCATTTAACTTGACAGTACCTGTCATACTTCATCAAAGACAAGTTAGCATAGTTAAGGTCACCAAAAGGAAACTATTAAAACGTAAGTGTTTTCATTTCTTGTGATCTGGTACTTTTCCTACAGCACTACATATCACTTTCGAATTGCCTAATTAAGAGTGATGCTTTCCTCTTACTCTGGTTCTAAAACGCAAGTGTTTGCCTGCCGCATATTTCTGTTCGTTACGTACACACACGGAATCAATTGATTTGTAATAAAAAAAATCCATTAATTCATAATTAAACCAATAGCAATCTTGTATTTAAAATGACTTGCTCAATTTGTTTGAAAGGAAACTTGAAACTATGCAAACATAAACAATTTCTATGCGAATTCCTTCCATGTTCGGCCCTGATTAATCCAGGCCCAGTTCCTGAAATCTGCCATATGCAGATGAACCGCTTTGCCTTAAGCAGTCTTCCATCTGCACTCCTGCCAGGATTAGTTCATAAGCTATGCAAGCCTCCACCTTTTCCGTTCGAGTTGCTATTTTTAAATAACCAAATTCTTAGTTCATTTTAAAGTATAACACTCTGAGGATGCATATAGGTTCAACCGACAGACATTAATTTAAATTTATTTGGCCATAAAACTGTGGTTCTGTTTGTATCAGTGTAAATCTACCTCAGCTTACTTTCTCCTCTACCAAGTAATTTGTATTCTTCTTTGAGAAATGAAGTTTGGTTTGTGAACTAGTTAGCAACCTGCCCCACCCCCTGCCTTTTTGCAGAAGAAAGAAGCCAGTAAACAGAAAATACCATCTCTTCATAAATGCAGATCAGAAAGTAATTTCTAATAAGGAGTTCAAAAGAGGTTAGAAAATATGAATCCATTTTTGGAGTTTGGGGCATCAGCTCATTAAGGGTAATATTGCAAGCTTCCAGTTTGAAAAAGGCACTGACTCAAATTTGTAATGATTTCACTTTCAAATTTCTTTTATCTCAGCTGCTGCTACTTCAACAAATACAAGTGCTTCAGATATAATAGGCAGACTAATGAGCATTGCAGCTGATTACTAAAATATTGTAATACTTCCCAAGGCATAATGACATCTTTTTCAAAATTAAGAAAACAGAATACTTTTCCTCTTTACTGCTATAGTGTATGACCTCAGCCTAAACTACAAATCCAACTTTTCCCAGTACAGTTGAAGCAAGCAGTGTCTCATTAGGATTAATTTTGTTTTAGGGAAGTTCCTGATTTCCTTTGGTCAGTGTGTTCACTGTGGCTTTAGTGAATTTAAAGCCCATCCTGTGCTTTCACGATTGTCGATTCCCTGTGCTATATTTTGATAGTCCTCATACACGATTATTTTTCATTCACCACATTTGTAGTTTGGGAATCAGAAGAAGAGAGTAATTTAAATGTTATGTTTCAAAAGCAGAGAGAAAATTGTAAAGAAGCTCTAAAATCCCTTCCCAGGAACCATAGCACCACCTCTCAGCACAGCCCTTGTAGAAGACATCTGTAAAAATACTCCAAGAACACATATTTCAAAGTTTATTTCTGCAGGATGGGCTGAAAACCAGAATGGGACAAGGGAAGAATGTTATGAAGGGATCCTCATATCCCAGGGCACAAACATTTTGAGCTATGGGTTTTATTTTAAGCAACCTTGAGAGAGAAGTCAGATGCCAAGGAAGGAACAAAGATATTGAAAGTCACCTTTGCCTCCCTTCTCCCTGTCCCACAAGTTCTGTGCTGTGCATCCAAATAACAACACAGATCCTTCCCCCAAAACTGAAATGTGGGCAGTAATTATTTTGCCAGCTCCAGTGAAGTGTAATGGCTGGGTTTCTTCCTGAAATTAAAATTCAGCAGTTCAAATTTCCCAGAAATTCCAATTCCAAGGATTTCGGTGGAGCCAGATTTATCTCAGAAGCGCAGGTTTGGTAAAATGCATGCTCATATCTACTGGTGTTTATCCAGTAGGGAACATTGGAACATGCTTAAGACTGGATGAAGATTTTAGGAAATACCTTTTACTGAAACGGAGCTGCAGTGAGTGGACAGTGCGGAGTATTCAAACAACTGTAACCACCCAACACGTATAAATATAAATTGCTTCATAATATGTTTTTTAAAAACCCAGAAAATGCTCAATATGACCCACAATATGAGACATCTGTGGTCCTCAACAGCGGAGAGCAACTAGCTCGATCTCAAGGGCCTCGTGAGAGAATTCAGAGGGTGGTTGCTTTTTGGGTTTTTTTTTTTTTGGCTCTTTCATTCTGGGTTTGAAGACAGATTGCTTTACAAGGTACATCAGCCTGCAGGGAATAACAATTTCCTTTTTCCTCTGCAACAAAACAAATGTAACTTTTAAAACTGTTTATCTTTGATCAAAAATATATTACTTAGCACACTAAGTAAACAGCTCTATAATTTGTCATTGAAATTATTGCTTCCTGTGGCTATTTTTAGTGTTTTTACATTTGCTGGGCAGTTGGTAACAAGAGCTGATATCCTTGCCATTTGTTTTTTATTTTTGTAATGATCTTAGAAAAAACATTTTGAAATATGAGCTGTTCTTTAAAGTAATGGATAAACTACCATGCTGCCAGGAATTATACGCAACTTCCTCACTAAATAATCATGGGAACTCAAGCAACAACCACAACCCACACACATAATGCATGAAACCATACGGAACACATATATTACATTTCTGTGGTAACACATTCGCCCAGGAAGTCCAAGGCAATGATCAGAGTATTAAAAAAACAACACCCCCCGCCCCCCAACCTCAGTCTCACCCCGCCAACCGTAAAACCAAATACTTTAGGAAAAAAAAATTTCAGAAGAGGGTTTGTGAAATCAAAGTATATCTTTTTATTAGACTTTTAAGGCCATTTCTTTGCTTTTCTGATTTGCTAAATAGACTGCAGACGTATTTTGCAATGCACAATATTACTATAACTCAGCTTTACATTTTATACTCCGCATTGTTCAAGGCCATGGTGTAACACTTGTCTCTTCAGAGCTATCACTTCATGTCATGATTCCTCGTCTTTTCTTGCCATTTTTCCTCTTTGGCTTTCATTTTCCGAAGGTGTCATCATCTGAAGTCTGCTGCGGCATTATGAATCAGCATGCTACTATTTATTGATCACACGCGGTAAGCCAGATATACCCTTTCCCTTCAATTCTATGCAAAACAATGTCTTTGATCTACTGCTTGTCCTTTCGGGTCACAAAGAGAACATTTTGTGTCTTCTTCATTTGGCTCTGAGGCAATTTAAAACTTGTGTCTTTGATTTCTTCTCTATTCAACAAATTCACCTTTTGCTGGAGGGAGGTGTAAATTAGGACACCCAAACACACTGCAATTTATCAACTTCTTAATATCTTTTAAAGAGGTGTTTGGTGTTAGAAGTGGAAGAAAAGAGAGTGTGATTACGATTTCTCTCTATAGCCCAGAAAATTTTTGCCTGACACTTGGCATTGACCCAACCTAGAAATTGTTTCCTTTATTCCTTCATTTTAACTCTCCCTTGAAGCATTCTTGGCAAGTCTTTATCTTATCCTACACGCACCTTTTTTTTCCTGTTACTCTGCTCCATACCCACAGAGGTTCCTTATGACTCATCTTTTTTTTCTTACTTTAGAGGAAAGATTCCCAGTATTTGGGAAGTAGCAACACTTTTTCTTAACGCCATGTACTCTCTTCCCTCTGACATTATGAATGTGCTGTCTACACAGTGCTCTAAGGTCTTCATACAGTGTCACAGCACTAGGTAATACGCAAAAGTTAATGCACGGTTGTTTATAGCTGCAGAATAACTTCATTTCATCTAAAACTGGATTTTACTCTTGAGTTGTTGTCCATCCACTTCTGTTAAAGACTGTGGAAGTTCTGCAGATAAGCTGCAGTCTAGACACATGTTTTTGATGTTTATCATGTTTCCAGCTGAACCTATACACAATTAAATATGGTCATGATCCAAGCCAAAAATTTGTCACAATTATAAAAAACAGTTTACACTCTAGAATTCAATATCATTCAGTTTCTTTAGAAAAATCAGACAATATCAGGAATCTCTGGAGGTCTTTGATCATTAAAATGAAGAGTATATTTTTATTTTCACTGTAATTAATAGGAGGAGCTGGCATTATCTAGAAATTCAGCTGTAACATTACCTTGAGAAGTGCATACAGCAGTCTCTTCTGGGGAAATCCCAAGCTCATCTGGCTGCAGGCATCCATTTGGCTGTTCTGGACTAGCTGGTTTTGCAGACCTGCATCAGAGATGCAAGGTTCTGAAAAGATGAAGGTGTCTTGTTTTTCCCATCTTTTCTTCTCAAAACCAATCCTTAAATGTCTGCCCAGGACAAGAGAACTTCTGCTGGCAGATCTCAGTCATGAAACCCTGGGATTGTTATGGGGTTTAGATGTCATTATTTTTTTTTTTCTTTCACAGATATATACGGAGCAGGAAATTTCTGAAACACAGAGATTATGAAGTTATCTCACAATAAGTCTGCTAAGTACTTCTTGTAATTTACCCACTCAAACAGGCCAGGTTTTTGAATGGGAAAAGATACGCGTCAGAAGTCCATTTGCAAAGCAGGGTCTTTATCTCCGAAGGGTAAGTACAGCACTGTACAATTTCTGTTGTTCTTGGCTTTCTCCTGTATAATTTTTCATGCAGGAAAATATTAGAATTTGAGGATGCAAAAGTGATGGCAAAGTTTAGTGTGCCAGCCGTCTAATCAACACTGTTCTTTGGAACTTAAAACATAGATAAAAATACATTAACAATACCAGTATAGGTTGCCCATGGACAACGATGGTGATGATAATAACAACAGTATGGCCCAATGAAATATTAAGTATAAGACTCAGAGAACAGACCATACCCTACACTATCTATCTATGTACTGCTTGATCCCACCTCTTCTCTCAAGCATGCTCAGCAAGGTTGAGAAAACTGTACAAGCCAAAACCTGGAGAAGAGAAATCAGTGCCGTTCAAGCTTCAAATCAAATGTAGTTTAGAAATGAAATATAATCCTGTTTACCTTATGCAGGCGGTCCATACAGACACACACATAAACCCATGCAAGCACATGCATACATATGAACAAAACTACATGGAATATCTTTTGAACTTTGTAGAAGAAGCAGCTGTGCACTTGCAGTTGTCAAAGTCCCCAGCTGTGCCTTCTGTGTAAGATCATGCAATGCTGTCTCCAGATTGTCAGGAGAACGTATTAATTTTGCACCATTTTCTGTTCCCTTTACACTCTTTGTCATGAAAATGAGCATGTATAATGAAGAGAACATGAGAGGCATTAACATTCGGTGATAACTCACTTCACTGTCAAAAATAGTGGTCACACAATGGGAAGTGGCATGTTTATCTAGTTTCAAGGCCAACATAGGCATGAAGACTTAAAAATGGCACGGCACTGCTATATTGCATTTCTTTTGAAAGGATTATATCATATGCAGATGGAAAAACATTATGATTGACAATTAAAAAAAAATTTTTTAGCAAATTGCCAATGTTACAAAATGAATTCCAAATTTCCTTCTTCTTTTTCCAAAATTTCAGGAATTACAAAATATTTTTGTCTTGAAATAACCTTGTCCGTCTATCACTGCCAGAATCATTGAAGGAACCTTTGTGGCTAGAATACAAACCTCCTTCAAAACTAATTCCAAATCCCTTTGTGGAAAATGACTTCTAGCCCTGTACCTGAAAGACATCCCCTTTTTTCGTTGTTTCTGACACCCGGTCTTCCATGCGCCATGCTCTAACCCACAGGATATTTTGCAGCCAGACAGTAGGGAACGGAATGAAAAGAAAATGCTGAGCAATGCAAACGCTAACATTATTTGGCCATCTGAATTCAGCTAAATAATTTTCAGCCTGATTTTATATGGTTGAACATGCAAATCACCCATCCCGACTGCTGCCAACTGCTGCAGCAGCAGCTGCTCCGCCTGGCCTCCAGACCGGCGCCCTCTCCTGTGCCCAAGCACAACAAGTCAGAGGGGCAGAAGTTTCCTCCAACCATTGGCAACCCACCCTCTCCCCTCCTGAGGAGCCAAAACGCAGCCCCAGAGTACCAATGACGTAACCGCATCACGCAGACAGGAAACAGAACATCATTTCCCCCTAATGCTCTGCAGGAAAAAAAAAAAAAGAGAAAAAACCCCAAACCCGACACACCTTTTTCTGCAAGAGCTATTCCCAGCGTTGCTGTAATAGGCTCCAGACTGTCCTCATTCATCTGGATCTGACTCAGGATTTTGTGTAAGAAGAGATGATCTGATAGCTCCCCACCGCTTAATCTCTCCCCAAATCTTCAAGGATAGATTACTGGCTTGCTCTCCATTCACAAGACGGCCACGAGGGCAGCTTAACCACCCTGCTTCTGCAGGTTGAGATTATAGGAAAATAAGAAACTTTTTCTATCATGCAGCAGTAGGAATCAAAAATTCCTATAATAGTAAGACAGGGATGCCCTTGAGGCTTGTGCTGGGAGAGAATTCAATCCAAAATAAGTTTGAAGAAATCAAATAGGTGTTTCTTCACTGTCTCTGCTCTTGGGCAGAGAATCAGTGATTTCCCAGTTATACTAACACAGAGGCAAATGCCCACGCTCTATGTGTCTCCCTACTTTGGGGATATCATATTCTTCTACTGATCCTCCCCATCTCTTTGGCTGGAAATGCAAGGTAAGAGGTGGAAAACACTGTCAAGAAGGATCTCCCGAACCATCAGATCCAACACCAGCCTTAGGAGTACACAACATGTAGCATTTCCACATGGCGACCAAATGTCAAACTCCTGAATTAGAAAGGGCAAGAATACCCGTAAAACAATGTCTGTCTTCCGGTAGACAACATTGTTAACATCATTGCTCACACAGCAAACGGGTTTTCTCAACAGCTTCTAGAAAATCTCTCCCATGATCCTCAGCTTGATCACCTTTCCCTAGATGACTATGCTTCCCCCATACTCTTTTGAAATGCTATTATGGGAAGATCAAAGCTATTCTGGAAAAGAAGAATATTAGCCTCTTCCTTGGTTTGCATTTAGTGAAGTCCCATCTAAAGCCCCGATCCTTCACATCAACCCCGTGTGCATACTGCAGCGCATGCAGCAGTATTTTGTTTTTTTGGCAGACATGCGGTATTTCAGTTCAGACCAAACACAAGAGCATCAGGAAAGGGGATCTTTTCGTTCCCAACTCCATTTTCTCTCCCACAAACCATTTGTGCCATAGGAAGTAAGGTATGGGCAACAACCTTCCCGTACCTGGAAGTCTAAAGGAACAAATACTACGGGGTGTCAGCTTAGTCCTCTGTCAGTATTTGCAATATTATTTATGCAGCTGAACAGAGTGAATCACCAGATGACTCAACCTCCAACACACCACGATAACAGTAAATAAATAAATAAAGCCCTTCCCTCACACCAAGAAATCGCACGCATACACACATCCTTACTGAAAAACCTGATTGAGAGCAATTTGAAAGGAAATAAACGCAATTTGAATTTTTTAAAAAACTCATCAGCCCCGCTATAGTTCCCATGAATAGACTGATCTGATTTGTTAAATCTCTTTAACCTTCAAAGATGATTAGGGAGTCATTTTTGTTGTTGTTGTTGTTGCTGTTGCACAAATGGATGGATACATTTCCCAGCAAGTTTCGGAGACAGGCTGGTAGTAGGTACAATTAATTCAGCACATATCATTTACTGCATCCTCGCTTCTTTCACAGAAATCCTTGCCAACTGATCCCAGGCAGAAGATTGGCTTTGGTTCTGCAAGCAGCTGCTCATCTTCCCACTTTGCTGGAGGTAAGTTGTCACAGTAAAGCAGCTGCTAAAAGAGTGGGAGGGAGACACCAATGAGCAGAAANAAAAAAAAAAAAAAAAAAAAGGGAAAGGAGAAAAATAAAGGAGCAGAAATCTCACTTTCTTCAAACAGATTGGGTTATACTACATCTTATTTGCCTAAAAAGAAACAGTGTGACCACAAGTTAACCTTGAAATATGTGAACTCTTGGAAACTTACACAACTCAGAAAGCCAACAAAAAATAAATCTACTGATGAGATATTCGTCTACTGATAAGTTCTGTGATCAGATTTGACATACTGAGATCTGAGGTTCGTGAAGAGTCAGTGCAGATTTAATCTTATCTGATTCTGCTTTAAATGCATTAAGCCTGGCTTGCAAGAGATAATAATTATTTACGTCAACAGTGGTATAAGTAAGAGTTCTTGGGCTCACACTCAAAGAAAACAGAAGTGGGGAGAATTCAGAAAAAATCTGGAATCCCGGAAGTCAAGAGATCTAAAAAATAAATAATAATAATAATCTTTCTGCGTAGCAGTACTCTGCTGAGATCAATGGGACTCAGTTTAGATGTAAAGATCTGTACTCATAATTTTACTTGCATAATTAGGCATGACTCCAATACGTCAAGGTAAATTGCCGGTTATCATGTGTAATTAATTGCTTTTTAGAAGATTTTTAAGCTATAGATTTTTAAGTAATGGTCAGAGCCTGAATTATTTTAGAGGATATTATATGACAGTCACACTCTACACTTTGGTAAAACACTTTGGAGTACTCCAGAATACTTTTTACACTCTTATTTCAGAAATAAAATTAAAAAAAAAAAAACCAACACCAAAAGGTGCATAACGACAAACACCTGTGGAAGACATACTGTGTTCCCAACACTTTAAAACCACAAGATTGGTTTAGGGACATATATATATATGTATATATATTTTTAGCATGAAAGCTGTATTGCTCCTCTAATAAGCTGAATTCAGGAAAGAGGACTTTTAAGAGAAGTCCCAGGTTTTGCAAGTGCTGACAATTTTGAACAGCTAGCAAAGAAATAGTGCATTTCACATGGGGTTTTGGTCTCCAGGCAGTAGGGCAAAGTACACTCCTTCAGTGGAAGAACTCAGTAGTCTACATAAAGTAAGCATCTCCTCCATTAAATATCGGCAAAAAGGAGAGCAGTCCCAGAAGGTGCAGCGGAATACCTGTCCTAACGCTAGAGCTTAAACATAAAATGTGATCCAAGACATGAAATCAAGGACACGAAATGCAAAAACATGGGAAATTTTAAGGCGTGAGAGCTGTACATATTCATAGGTTAGTATGTATAATAATGTCCACAGTCTCAGTAACCTGATTCTCCACTTGTTAAAAAGATAATGAAAATCTCTCTGTAACACAGATGATGGAATATCGGAATGGCGTGACACATAAGGAGCAGCTGGCCTTCACAAGTGGCGCTCCGTGCAAAATGGTCCACCAAATATACGATGCAGCATCTCTGCGGCAGGAGGACATTGTGACCCACCCCACCGCGGGACTGAGGGAAAGCTTTCTCTCTGTAGGTTCTTTTAGTGTCTGGGATTTAATGTTGATCTAGTTCTGGTTACCGCTGCATTCACTAAAGAGATTTTGGACTCCTCCTGATAGTCAATTGACACAGCAAATGGGTGAGCCAATAATTCAGAAATTTGTTTCACGCAATAAGCTAGTACGTAGATTTAAATTTTATTTCTCTTCTTCCAAGTTACTGAGATTGTCTTTTTTAGAACCTTTCCATAATCTTTTGGCTTTGCCTGTTTGTGGTCCTTTTTTCTCCTAATTAAAACTATTCTTTCGGTTATTTGTTATTTGAGAGATATTTAATTAATCTGATTAGTTTAAAGGAAGTCCATAATATCTATAAAGACTAGAAGAAACAACACACTCACCAAATCTAAACTGGCACAAGTAGGTGGCATGCATATGTATGGTATCTACATTTTCATTAGAATATTTATTTCTCCTTTCTGCCTTATCCTTTTTTTTGCCACAAGCTTAACCTATTTTTCTTTGTTCACCCGCTCTCTGCATTTTTATAGCATACATGGAGGATTTTTTTTTTATATTATATTTCTTCTTTTTAGTCTTAAGAGATGTACAAACCCAGAATCGATACCTCATTATCAACATTACATTGATTAAAAAATACGTCAAAGACAGAGTGTGTAGGTCTGGATATTAAATAAACAGTGTTCGAATGAGTTCAAAAATAGCCCACGTTTGTACGTCGTTAATCTGAGCTACCCTCTCCTCCAACCACCCTCAAGTTTTATCACAGTCCAGACAAAAAAAAAAAGGAAGAACTACTCTCTCTCTCCCTTTTCAGATGCAAAAGCCACTCGCAACTAAATTTCTGAGGGAAGAACTCTTGATATCCAAAAGTGGGTACATACCGGGCATGTTGATTTGCTTTTAGTGTGGCAAGCACTTGAAGTCTGGTTATACAAAATGATCAGTGACAACTTTGGCCCATTTCTAATCTTTCCTCACTATTTCTTTCTTCTTCTTTTTTGTGAGTACCACCCGCTCACAATCAGCATGAAGCAGTAACAGCTCTACTCCCCTTTGACTAAACATATTGAACAAAGAAAGAATCCGCCTCATTTTTTTCCCCTGATAAATTGTTTTACAGAGAGGATGCCCAATTACAACTGATTTTGTAAAGTTCATGTGCGAAAACCACCACAGAATTGTGAGCAAAACTCAGATTCCCCAACCTTCACTTTCATCCTTCCTCAAGCTCCTGTTTTCCTTGAACTCCTCTTCCTCCCGCATCCCTCCTGTGAGCAGTTGGGTTAACTGAACCTTCCATGGCCGTGCTAGAGTTGCTTTCCTCTTGAAAGGAAACAGTCGGTCAGAAAACATGGGATCTTGAGCGGCCAACACAAATCTGGAGAGCTCTGGCCCAAGCTTTCATTCCTTTCTGTGCCTCAGCCCCTGGACCATGCTGACGCGGCTGCGTGGGGCTGCTCAGTAAATCTCGTCAATGAAACAGCCCCAAATTAACCCTCCAAAAATATATATTTTGTTTTACCTGGCTCATTTCAGTGTTGTGATTTATAATATGAGGTCTCCGTGTCACCCCACGTGGCAGAGGGATGAGGATGAACGGCCAGGGAGCGACAAGGTCCTTTGCCAGATTTGCCGCAGAAGGCCATGGAAATTGTAAATACGCTATTTGTCTCCCTGAACAGTTTTCCGTCTCATGGCTTCGCTTCTACGTCTGATCCCAAAGAGTAATTTTCTGCTTTTGTTGCTCATTGGTGACATCAGACTTCTGTCAGGCAGAAGCAGACAAGCTGGCTGGTCTTTTTTCCATTTGCATTTAGAGGAAAAGTAGCCAATACTTTAAGAATAGCCAACTCTTTGAAGCTTATTGCACACAAATCACGATGAGGGAGACATGAGGATAAAAAACGAGTTGGAAAACAGTAGATTCTCATCCTGGTTCTGGTTTTAGCACCTCCTGGTCTCGGCTGAATCAACCCTGTGGGAACCGATGGAGGGAAAAGGAAAACAAGGTAGTCTTATCTGAACAAGAGGCTCACACTTCAGACCAAAAAGGAAGGAGAAAAAAAAAGTCAACAGAGTTTTTGAACTCCCGAGAGGATTCAAAGCTAGTTTGATTTAACATTTTAGATAGCACGCAGCTTAATAATTTACCAGTTTCCCAGTGACTAACTGATATCTATTCATAAGGGCTTTGTTTGAGTTCCTGGTCTTGGCAGGTATTTGGCAAGGAGCAGGTGATATGAATTATCCCGTATGTGGAAACTCTGAATTTGTGGTAATTACCTGTGCCGCTGTATGACAAACAAAAATTTAGCAGTATTTGTTCCTCCTGACACTAATTTTATTTTTCCCAAACCTTGCTTTGTGTAAACTGATGACAAATTGGGAATATTTTCTACTACTAAACTACATACTATAGAAAAAACCAACCAAACCCAAACATAAATAAAAATTTAAAAAAATTAAATTCTCACTTTTTGGCATAACATTTGGAGTCGAAATATTATCAGGCGTTATGGGGAGAATATTTAAGCACGGGCTGCCGCATGCCATGGTAAAAATTCTATGACATTAATTCCTTCTTCCCCTTTTTCCTTTTACCGCCAGCATCTTGGAAAACATGTCCAAAAGCCCCTTCAACAGCTGAGTATCTCACAAGTGTAACTGATGCAAACAAAGCCTTGGGGGTCTACAAGGGATGTTGAATCTGAAACCACAGAAATGTGTAAACCCCAAGCTCATGCTTAGATGACTGAAAAATGGTTCCCAGGTCAACAAAGCTCAAGCTGTTCAAACACCCACTGGGATATTTCCCAGGAAATTTACAACATTTATTTCGCAGGAATATTTACAGGAAGTGAAAAACGAGGGAATTTGGATCAACGGGCTACTGCAATGGGCACATTGCAAGCCTTGCGTGGGGAAAGGCCAAGCTGGCACATACCAGGCCACAGTTTTTCACCCTGTTTGGGCATTAAATGGTGAACGCCGCCACCATCTTAGTGTAAAACAAAGGAAAATTTAAAAAATTACTATAAAAACAGACACTGTGTATTAATCTGAAGAGAAGATTGAACAACTGAATGATTCAACTTTAATAATCTGTTATATCTGATGATTTTATTGTCGTTTTAGGAGATGCACTTGACAGTAGTGCAGCTGGGCAAAGCATCTTTTCTCCTGTGAGCTCCAGAACTGCTGGGCTATTTTTGAGTGAATTCAGAGTGCATGAGAAATTCCTGATTGACAGCTCTGGAGAATATATTTATCCACAGACCAGGTAGAGGCTAGACAGCAACAACGAACGCCGGCCCCCACCTCAACCCTGACCTTCAGGGGCAGGTGAGGAGCAGATTGGTTTGTGTTAGGGTCAAGTTCCATCAGCTAAGGATATTTTTGATTGATTGCTGCTTTTGCTTTGTTTATTTTTATTTTTTAAGCAACTCTTATTTTAGAGAAACGAGAAGTCTGCTACTGAGGGACATGAGGATTTCTCTGAGTTAGGGCAAAGCAGTGGTTCTCCCTCTTCTCTTTTTAAAGAAGATTTTCTGGGGTGCTTCCTCTTCCTTTGAGTTGAATTTAGCTCCTGAGGGTAACCCCTCCCGTGATTAAGCTGAGGTAGAAACTTTTGATTGTGAAGAAATTGCCAATAACAATTATTGCTGCTACTGCAGCTCCTATGCGAAGACCATCTCTTAAAACAGTAATTAATGCCCTAAGGTAGTAAGACCTATTCCAGCACTCATATGAAAAACTTATCTTTCGCTCTTTTTTTTTTCTTTCTTCTTTTTTAATTCTCTTGAGGCATTGTCTTGCTCTTCCTTTGTCTTTTTGCTACATGCTAGCCTTGATTCCTCCAGTTAAAATAAAACAGCTAGCTCTCCAGTGCAAAAGCAACGAAGAAATGATGGAAGCCTTTAAAAGGAAGATTACACGTTACTTGTTTATATGACCTTTTAATTGCATATGCACATGCACCCATAAATTTCATAATGTTTTAAATAACCAAATAAAGCANATAAGAAGGTAAGAGGATATTTAAGGTGATTACTAAACTGGGAGGATGCAGGTCCCTAATCACAGCCCACAAACCCAGTGTAAGGTGCAAACAAATGTACAAGAAAAATATGACTCCTGCCTCAGACAATGTATGACCCAAACAAGTTGAACATATTCAATTTCTGGCACTCAAAAACAGAAGCTGTGTCTCATCATCTTACTCCAGGGCACAACCTGGGGAAGATAGTCTATGAAATAGATGTAATTTTGTTTCATAAACTATTTCTTTTTCTCCCCTCCCCCTCTTCCTCCCCCAAAGTGTTTACTAATGAAGTACTGGTAAATAGCAAAGGAAAGTAGATGTACATAGTATCCAGTGAAAGAGAAAAATGTTTGAATGGGAAACAGAACAGATACACTAAAATTGAAATTTATTTTCCAAATTAAAAACTTGAATTTTTGTCATGTAAAAACTTAATAGGTAAAGGTGCTCTTGAACAAGCAGCAAAACAGGGTGCATGTTTTACACTGATAGACGTTTTTGTCACGTGAAAAAAGCAGAATCTCAAAAGGATCTACTAGAGATGACATATATATGTATTAAAAAATACTGCATGATAATTACCCTTGATTATAAAAGAAAAGTGCAAAGTGCAATAAGTGCAAAGACTACTCTAGTGTATCTTTCCAACTACTGCCATCAGACATAGTTGTGATGCCACAATAGCCACAGACTTGTGATAATTCGATTCTCAAAATGCAAAGATGTCTTTTTTTTTTTCCTTTCAATTTGCAAATTTATCGTCTGCAGCTGATCAGAGAATGCCACAGCATTGGAAATACACCATGTAGCAAATTAAATTCTAGTCAATGGGAAAAGTGGTCTCCTGGAGTTACAATGCTTCACATTGGGTTACATACATTTACATTCAATTGATTGTCATGTTTTTTCTCAACACTGTAGAAAATATTACTTTATTCAGTTTCTCAGACAACTTTAAAAATAATTTTAACCCTTGGTATCATTCTGACATCATTCTAACTCACTCTAAATCAAAAGTTCTTCTTATTGTAACATAACTTAGAGCACAAGTGAGACAATTGCAAGGCACTGGATAAGAATAACTAAGTTACACAGTAAACATTAAACAGAGTAATAATGCAAATTATTTATTATTAATATTATTTTTCTGCTCATTTACAAGATCAGGGCCAGAAAGGTGGAGAGAGTTAGTGGGCGATTGCTTCCGCCTCTAATGAAACATGAACTTGTATTTTGCACTTAATCTAAGTTTATAAAATTATATATAATATAGCATTGGCTACTGCTTAACGTTTACTGTACCTGCAGATGCGGAGCCCTGCCCTCCAACACAGGCAACTGGTTTTGCCTCCTTTGCAGCAGCGACTCCCGATCCATATTTTGGGAAATATTAAAGGAAAAGCCAAAATCTCATTGAAAGTAGAGATGAGAGAAGGGAGAGGTCTGGTCAGCAATGCAACAGAAATAAAAGACCAAAGAGCTTTATTAGTTTTGAACCAAACCAGAGTTTGAGAGACTTGTTCCCCTCCCCCTAACCTAAGGCCAATGCAAAGAAAAATAACAAGAAAATCAACTTCCATAAAGGACTTCTTCACTGTATTTGTATGGATTACTATTTACAATTAAAGATTATTTCTATTTTTTTTCTTGGACAATAACACTAGCAAACAGCAGTTTGAAGACCTTCAAGAAGGAGATCCTTCCGTCTATTTGGAGAATATGCTGTAATCACTGGAAATTCTATTGCTGACTACATTAACAGGTGAGCGAAGGATATTTTATGTCACAGTTTAGACTCCTAAACCAGAAAGTCTCACAAACTGAGTCAGCTCAGATTTCCTTTTAATTGCTTGGCTGTAACTGGCTCCAGGGCTTCCTCGGGGATAACCTTTTTTCAGTGTAAAATTTACTGATGGGAGAAGCTGAAACCTGCCTGAATTTATTGCGGATTTCCCGATGCACGATGTCTTACTCGCCGTAGCTGACTGGCAGACACATGGAAGCACCAGACGTTTCGGTAGTGTGTGCTCAGGTTAAGGGCTCAGCACTGGCCCAGAGAGTCTCCTCTTGCCTGGGAACACCGAATTTTGCTGCACAAGCGCTGATTTGTATAAACACGGCACGTTGCAGTGAAAGCCTCATCTGTACGAATGTATCTGATGTTTCCTGAAAGTATTGAACCGCCAGCACTTTGTAAGGTAATTGTGTACGTGCACATATTTCTGTAATTCCAGACAGAAGCACAGCGGTCCTGAAGAAGTACATATTCTGTGGCTCCCAGCCTCAGTTTGCGAGTGTCATTTCAAACCAAAGCGCAGTGACCGTTCTTACCCTTATCTCATGACTTGCACAGCCTTTGCAATGGGTTCATAAACCGATTCCAGCAAAAATGTTCTAATCCATCCAATCCAGTTTCAAGAAGGTACTAACAGGTCTCATCTGACACTCTCAAGTATGGTCCGTACAACATATTCCATGTGATTTAAAAGGATTACAAATGGAATAAACACTTTCACTACTCAGTGATGAGTTGCTCAGATTCTGTGCAAAGGTCTTTTATTTGTTTGCAAAGGCAAAAGGCAAAATAGAATAACCAACCTCATACCTCATCCTTTTTTCTTTTTTTTTTTTAGATTTTCCATTTTTTTCTAAGGGAATTTTAAAACTTTTGGTATACATAAATGTCAGTTAAGCTATCCAAATACAATGGAAAGACATTTAAATCCCCAAAATTTCTTGATCATCAGATCTCTGTGAAAATTCTTATCAGTGAGATTCACACCCTGAATGGGAGGACATCTGAGCCACCAGTAATGTCACCTGCCCCATCAATTGCTATCCAAATACCTTCGTGATCATTCATAACCCATTCTACTACTTTTATTGGGAGTTATAAATGTACATGCCGCAAAATAAACCTCGACTAAAATTGAGACGGGCATCCAACATTTTAGGGGCTGTGAAAACTTTATTGTAATAATTTATAGATATCATACTTTCAAATTAAACTAAACATAGTTTCAAAAACAAGAGGAATGCCTGGGAAATGCAACAACACAAAACAGTGTGTGGCTGCTGTCGACACTTAGAACAGTACTAGAAAAAAGTACTCAATAGTGAGTAGTCCTGGATTTTCACAGTAGACCAAACCAAGTGACCCACGTTTGCTTTATGCTCCTCTATATGTCAACCTATGAAGCTCTGTGCAGCTGGAATGGAAAAGTCTGGTTATTCCTTGGATCCTTGTAGGCTTTCACTGTCTGAAAACTGAACCAACCAAAACTGCATCGTGTTTCTTAAAATTATGTGTACACACACATAATGATATTAACCAAGGTTGTCACAAATGGATGGCACAGACCCAAACTGTCAAGAAGGACGAGCTGAAAAAATGATCGTCATGATCCAAGGTAAAGGAGGAGGCTGAAGAAGATCCATTACAACTTTCAGTGTATGCCACTGGCACAGTCAATGCACTAAAAAAAGATGCTGAAGGTCAATAGTTTTTGATCTTTCCAAATTATAGATCGGACAATAAATGATCTAGTGACACAAACAGTAAAGTAAATTGAAGGCTAGGAAACCATTGTTTCTGTACAGAACTGATGAAATAACTATAAATTTTTGGGGTCATTTTAAAACCAGTATGACATCTAAGTGTAAAATGCAGGGCTTTTTTAAGGTCAGGTATAAACAAGCTGTTATAAGCGTCCAAATTTGGTATTATGTATTTTGTTACAAGATGAAAGAATGCAGATTTTAATACAGTAATTGGACTGCTGGCACTGTTGCAAACTGCCGCGTTTATAGGAAAAATTAAATTGGTTTTCAGAACTATATATCTGAGGTGTCTGAAAAATATGTACTTTGTGTTTGATATTGAAATTAAAAATTCAAGTGTTGATTATAAGGTGAAATGCTATGTTTGCATTGAAGTTCATTATGAAGTAAAGACAATATTAAGCAGCTCTTTAATGATAAAAATGACTTTAACTAGATTTCTAGATCATTTTCTAATAGTCTATGACTAATTGTGAAATTTACCATTTTACCATGACTAATGTGTGAAATCTGTCATCTTTCCTCATGATTTACACAAGGTCCTAATAAGAAGTACAGAAAGTTGATAATATGACATGAATAGTAGCTTGTATTGTATTTGCTCACTTATTTTAGGAGAGATATTTGTCATTACATTTTGTTAGAGCCGTTGGTGTACCTATGATATCATCACTGGAGTCTATCAGAAGTCTGCCTTTACTAACACAGCCAATTATATCCCTGTCTATTATTCAAAAATTATATCAATTGATGCAATGCTATCACAAAAGAAACAATCAAATACATTCTGCAAGGGGAAGACTACTGAGTTCTTTAGACCCCCATAATCAGACAATTAATAGACAAAGCCTTCCACAAAAGCACATAATTTTACATAATCTAGTTAGTTATACAAATTACTTAGAAGGAACTCTTTATTTCCAAACTCCTGTGTTATGTTGGAAATCCTTAAAAAGTTGGAATTTAGTTTGGTTCTACACATATTTCTTACAAGCACAGGCTGGAAAAAACAGAGAAGGTTGTAAATTAAATTTAAAAACAATGCTGAAACTATCAGAGCTATCAGAAGAAGCACATGTGGTGGTGATGGCAGTAACGCTATTCAAACCCAAAATTTCCTGGTTTTAAATCATGAATGTATTCTGAAACACATTTCTATCATGGTCTTCAAAGAGAGAGGAAATATGTCCCTTGATCTGAAACCATTGCATGGTGATATGGAAAGTTATGAGGTCTTAAAAGAATTATGAAACTCCCGAAGTCACATTGATATCAGCATTTGAAAATGCTATTCCAAACTCTCCTTTTTTCCATTATAAGACTGAAGCGACTGTATCAGCAAATTATTTCCCTCTAAGTTTCTGTCCCAATGGAAGATATTTATCAGCAGCATCTATGGAAAATATGTCATGTTGTTTCTCTTGTAAAAAAAAAAAAAAATATATATATATATATATGCATCTTGTAAAATAAAATATTTTATCAAGGGTTTTGGTATAACAGTAGATCAGAGCTATCTTCCAGGGACACAGTCTAAGGTATATTTTCTTTAAAGGGAACTAAATTTTTAGCCCTCAGCAGTGGTGACAGTGCTCTTACAGAGATATTAAGATAACGTAATTGCACTTGGAGACACCTTACATCAGTATCCGGGAAAATGAAGCAAAATCCAGATAGCTTTAACAGACTGAGGAAAACGAAGGTAATAATGTCTCTGAATCATAATGAAAATGAGTGTTAAAGGACGTAAAGGTTTGCTGGACAGGAGGAAACTGCTTGGCTCAAAAAACCTGTTTGCTGCTTTGTCACTGCACCCTTCAGTGTCCTCCCCTTTCAGAAAAATGTCTATCTGTCCTGCATTTACTTCTAACATTTGCTGTGATGATCCAACTTGGCAAATTGCTTCGTATACTTACAACTTGGACATTATTAAATAATTCTTCCTGAATTCCCAGCTTTTACCCCTAAATTCCCAGTGTGTGGTCCTGGGTCCAGCTTGCCCCGCTACACTGTAAAAAACTGTATGCCACCATTTTTTCTCCCCCGATGAAACTCCTTCATTTTTTTTCTTTTTTTTTTTTTCCCCCNTTCCTTTTTTTTCTTTTTTTTTTTTTCCCCCTGTATTATCATCTCAGCATTTAATCTTCACTGAAAAGAACATGTTTCTCATGATAAACCTTTCAGACACTTGTCACAATATTCTTAAAACAGGAAATCATTTCAGTTGTCCCCCAAAGCATCATCTTTAAGGTAAGGTGGAAAGATGGTAAAAGAATGATGTTTTATACATAGCTGTTACTGATCTGTCCTCAATCCTCTGTTGGTGACGCCTCTCAGAACTCTTACCAACCAACTGCTCAGCCATGGACCCTGTACTGAAGAGATTTTATTATTATTATTTTTCACAATCTGTCTTAAATCCCTTCCTAATCTTTATGCCTTGGTTCCTCTTTAATATGTATGTTTGATTTTTGCTCATTAACCACAGATTATTTCACATTTATAGGTTAAGTCCCTCACCTTTCAACTTTCTTCCCATCAGAAAAAATGGCTAAATTTTTGAGATTTTATGTGCTGTTTTCCTGTACATTTTATACCCATATTTATTTGTTGCTAATAGTACTTCTCCACAGTGGGAACCATGTAAACATTGATTAAGGTATGGCCACTGGAAGATGAGGCTGTATAGATAGGTAGCTAGATCAGTGCTAGTGAAAAACAGACAAATGAGTCAGCTAGATTCTCTGTAATCTGAGAAATTTTGTATAAAGTAATTATATGAGTGAATGGATAAACTTGTAGAATCATTACCTCCTTCATTTGCTGAAACAAATAATTTTAGAAAATTCTGGGGCTGGATTCATCACTATTACCAGTGATGTTACTGTTACTGCTTTCAACTGCACTGCGCTCAGGAAGGCTGGTACTGAATTGTGTACCAATTGCTGCTTGTCTGTAGGAATCTAGTACCCTATGTTGCCCCTAACTAATAATTAATGTCTTTAAAGAGTATTACTGACTTAGATTTTCAAATAAGCCGTAGCTAATGGATTCCAGAGCATTTTATTTATAATTTCATTTTCATGTAGCAGCAGTGTCCAGTGACTACCATATGAAGGACACGGGGATAATAAGCATATGTGAGAACTCTACATATCTTCTCCAAAATATTAATTTTATAATATTTGATTGTGACCAGAGAATCTTTCTGCTGATGTCAGATCCCACTTCCCTTCTAGAGATCACCCTCTACAACTCCCTGAAAGGAGGTTTTAGAGAGATGGGAGCTGACCTCTTCTCCCTGGTGACAAGTGATAGGACAAGAGGAAACGGGTTCAAGTTATGTCAGGGCAGGTTTAGATTGGATATTAGGAAGTATTTTTTCACTGAAAGGGTTATTAAACATTGGAATAGGCTGCCCAGAGAGGTGGTGGATTCACCATCCCTGGAGGTGTTTAAGAAAAGGGTAGATGAGGTGCTTAGGGACATGGTTTAGAAGTGGGTGGGTGGTGGTTTGTTTTGGGTTTGTTTGTTTGTTTGTTTTTTTCTTCAGGGTAGGTTAACGGTTGGACTTGATGATCTTAAAGGTCCCTTCCAACCTCACCAATTCTATGATTCTATGATTCTCTAGAGCCGTTATTACATTATGGCTACTCCATTATTTGCTCTCCCAATTTCATATTGTTAGCAGCTGAAACTATTTATTTTACAACCTACACACTGACTTTCCAATTTCCAATGAACAATCCATTGACAGTTCAGAACAAAACTCTTTTGGAACGTTGGAGTGTGTAACAAAGACTGACAAGGTATTTTATGATGTGCTTATGAGTCACATGACTCCACTGGAAGCTTTGCAGAAATTTCATGCTTTTACCATTGTCATCTTCTAACGTGGTTGATGAGAGGAGATTTCTGGCAAGTACTGTGTGATTTTTAGGAAACTGTGTGAGTCTGGGAAACTGTTCTTTATAAAAATGGAAATATTACAGATTAGTGTGAAAAACAGGTGCCCTTATCAGAGTAATACACAGAGCCATAGAAAAGACATAGAGATTGCCAAAAAAAAAATAATCTTGAGGACACCTCTTATGGGAAGTTTTATTTTTCCTGACTAAATCTGTAGAATTATAGGATAAGTGCATGTCCAGATTGATTTACCACTGTCTCAATTATCAATGGAAATGTACTGGTTTACTTATCCTGGTTGGGTTTTGCATGCTCCTCTGTTTTCTTGGTAGACTTGTGTCAGGTCCTTAAAATGGATCAGCTATAGCACAAATCGGTATTCATGAGAAGCTTCAGAGTCAGTTATGTCTATTTTGTAGTGTAGATCTATTCTCTAGGAAAAAAAAAGGTCTTGTATACAACTACATCTGCAATTTTCACCACTATCTCATGGTCCCAATGACAGTCTTAAGCTCAACTATTTATTCACTGAGAAACAGTAATTCCTGGTAAGAGAGTTTGTATATATTTTAGAAAATAATATGAATTCAATAAGGAATGTAGAAGGGATATTAACAGAGATCTGGCTGAGCTATAAACCGCAGCCTTGCATTTCTCCTGAAAACATGTTTTAATGAATGACCCCTTTTCTGGGGTGTCAGACACTAATTCTCAGGTAACGTTTAATTTTTGATAGGCTCATCGTGGAAACCACAGTCTAGCTCTGATGATCAGGAAGTCTAGTGAGGTTCATTACTGTTGGTATTTAGATACAAAACAACATTCCTAAATAATTCAGCCAAACAAAGAACCAACTGGATCATGATGTCAAGAGTTCTTCTGTTGACAAAGAAAGTCAATGACGCTGCAGATTTTCTGACACTTAGTGTGTTGATTGACATGATACTGTCATTATTTTCCACCATATATTTTGAATTCTCTGGGAAACATAAAAGAGTATGCAAATATTCTCCTTCATGCTTTACAGGATATAGCGTTTATCCTCCTAATGCTCCAGCCAAAATCAGCACCTGGATGAAGAGCAGCTGGCTAAAGCTGAACCCAGGAAAATTAATGCCAGTTGGAAAAGGGAAGCTCTCAGAACTTGCCTCTTCAGTCCATAATACCTGCCCCCAAACCCTTAAAATCCTAGTTATCATTTTCCCCCATTATCAAAGATTTGGCTCTTTTACAGGGCTCTTCATATATATAGCAACGTTTCCTACTCCACTTTTTCTAGCAGTCCTATAAAATATACTAAGAATGAAATTGCCCTACTCCCTCAAGGAGTATTTTCTCTCATTGCATTTATACCTTCTGCTAACATTAAAAGGAATTACATACTCAGATTGAAGAGAAAATACATCTGTTTATTAACTTCCATCTTAACTGTCACTGTCCTGTTTCTCTTTTTACATTAATTATCACTAGTGTTACCACTGTCTTATTCTTAGTTTAGTTTGTTTCTTCCTTTTGTATTACCTTTCCTGTTGCATCAAGTTCCATTCAGTTTACTGATTCAGCGCTACCCGGTGCGGTAACAATTTTATATTTGCTCTTAAAAACATGCAGCTCCACTGGAGATGAGTCACTTGGTCTTTTCACCTGTAGTACAGAATTTAGACTTTCAGGCTCAAACTCATGTTGCTTTACTTTTCATTATTATCTGTGATGGTCACCATTTTGCTAAAGAGAGTGGTTATTGAAAGGATGCGTTTTGCCAGTGTACCTAAGACAGCGCACGTAAGGAATTGAGCAGCAAATACACCCGTTGATCCGAGTAGCTCCTGTGCAATGCAGTTCCACAAAAGTCCCCACACAACACAGGAAAGGGACACGTCACGCCAGTTTATAGAGTATTTTCTTCCCTTCCAGTTTATTTTTCCTCACACACATTGCAGTTTAGTAGCCTGCAGGCTGCAGGACCATGTATAGTCTTTTCAGGGACATAAGACATCCAAGAGACCTTCCCTTGACTCTCCTCTGTAGCACGGTCTGAGACGTCATTCTGGCTAAAATCATCTCATCCCATCCCAAAAAGATTGTATGCTCTGAAAAAAGAACTCCGCGATTCAATCTAGCAGGGATGGCATTGCTCCCTCCGATAATGCCGATTCATATCCATCTTGATCTGTTACACAGAAAGCTCAAAAATTGTGGCGTAACCACTGTGAGGTTTCTGGGAGTTTGGCAGCAACAGAAACATACCTCAAAGTCACTTTTCTCCCTCGGTTTTCTCCAACCTAAAAGAGAATTTTTGTTCCTTATGTTTGCAATAATTTCCATAATGAAAATATAAAAAAAAGCAAACAACTTAACAAGCCATCAACAGATGTAAAAATGCTAGGTGTGTAAATCAAATTATTTTTCTTTATGCATATGAGAAAACTCAAATGTTTGAAGTGTGTTTTGTACCATTGCATAGAAAGCATAAATGTGGAGATCAAGAATCCTGGATAATAAAATTCCTAGACTGGACACGACTTGTTATGTGACTTTGCATATATCTTGGTTTCCAACTAAGAAAATTAATGGCATAATAGTTGTCTGTTTTAAAAAGACATGTAACTATGACGCCAGGATTCAGAACAGGAACTGCTGAGCTGAAGAACCAAACTGAGCAGTGGGGCCTGTAACAGGATCAATTTTCTTTTTTCTCCATATTTACTAGAGAAATTGGCAGATTTGATACAAGTAGTAATGGAGCACAACAGGGAAAGATCCGTAATGTGAAACTCCAGTTGCTGAGTACCTGAGCTACACCTTGGCACTTTGCTGTAATCTGCAAAGTGGACACTGAAAATTTGGTGCTACACATAAGCAAATAGGCGATTAAAAGCTTCTTCACTTTTCACTGAGAAAATCACATTGTGTAGTTTCCAGCTCTGAAGAAAATGACTCGATATATGTTTGTATAAACCTGCAAGTTTAAATGTTGTGGTACGGTGAAGGGTAAGAGACCGCATTTTCATTCTACATTCTTTGTTCTTCTTCAGAAAGAAAAAAGAAATTGTTGAACCATGGCATCTTAAGGTAGAACACAGAAGACTATATGATAGTTTTTTTCCAGGGACTAAATAGCCATTATCTAGGGTGCTGTTTTGCCACCAGAAAACAGACAGCCAACCATGCAAACCAGAAAGCTACTGTGACCTTCCCCTCTTTGGTCCTCAGGGAGGCAAGGCTTTGGTTTGTTTGGGTTTTGGGTTTGTTTGTTTGTTTGTTTGTTTGTTTTTGTGTGTGTGTGTGTGTGTGTTTCATTTCTGGTTTTGGTTTTGTTTGTTTGTTTTTTGTTGTTTTTCTCTTTTAAGAAAAATACTTTTTTTATTTGTTTTTGTTTGTTTGTTTATTTTTAAATGCCAGACAGATACATATCACAACTACTGGTAAACTGCCCACGATTCCCTGTATTATATTCCCCAGGGAGCCCTCTGTAAGGGAAAACCAATGATTTTGACTTTTCAGGTACAGATTTGCCCTTAAATTGTCTCTTTTATCATCTTAGCCCATACGACATCAATAACAGGAAAAAGGAAAAAAAGGAAAAAAAAAAGCATAAAAACACCTAGTGTCATATAAAGCTGGGAAGAACAGATTATTCTATTAGATATCCATTAGGAATTTTGCTGGGCAACATTTTTTGTATTTCACTTCCACACTGCTGAGACAAATGTATAAGCAGTAAAACTCATGAAAAAATGTGCTGTAATTCTCATTCTGATTCACTTTTATTTTCAGTCCATTTTTGATCCAACAAGGATGGCCTTTTTCCTGTCCCACCCTTCCTTCAGCTCCTGCCCCATTCCTAAGAGCATCAGGTGGTCAGTTTAATTAAAGCAGCACAAGGGGATCACAAGCAGGATGCGGGAACTGACGTGGATGTCCAAGTCATCTTCTCACATGAGATAGTGACTGCGTGGTTGCACTTAGAGTCATACGGGTGTGTGGTGAAAGAGACAGTGTTGGACTGAAAATGCTGAACATCCAAGAAAATGAATAATTTTCCATTAAGGAACAAAAAGAGGCTGAAGGGATGAGTTCAGGCCTAGGAAGCAGAAAAGGGAGTTGTGGGATGGGACAGCAGAAGTACCAACAATTGGACAAAACCTCACTAACTCCACTGTCCAAGGAATGGTTCTTCCTTTGGATGCGTTCATGATGAGGTTTCCCCAACAGATAGAATAATAAAATAAACTTCCCTCATAAGAAACTTTAACTGCCACTGGGAAATAGCTTAGAAATACATTTTCTCAGTGCCACCAGGGATAAATGGAAGAGAGAAGCTGAAGGGTGCATGAAGGGGACAGATTCAACAAGTTTTGAAATTTGCTGCAGGAAGGAAAACAAAAGAAAAAATCTGCTAGCATCATTCTGTTGCTCTTTTATCTTTTCCTCCCTGTTCTATTATTTGATTAATGACAAATTGTGTAGATGACAAATAATTTCTCCTACTTAACTGCCAACATTTTTATTTTTATTTTAAATATTCATAAATGACTTTAATGCTCATGTATGTGGGAGACTAATAACATTAGCTAGAGCCAGACAAAGCTTGGGCAGGCATTGTGCAAGATTTTCCACACGGCTCTGCCAGAGCGACTAAATCTTTATCTTTAACACTCATACCAATATTCCAAGCACAGGCTTCTTTTGTTTTGCAGATATGAGAAAAGCTGCACTGGTCTTACAAAATGTGTAGATTAAAATAACACGAATCCACTGAACATGCTAATACCATGCTTGAGGCCAGGCAGACACAGGTCGATGGATGTTTGAGGGAGGTTCTCCTTATATTTTTGGTCTCTTACACATGTGGTCAGACGGTGCCCAGTCCCCATGTACACAGGAAAGGTGAATGGAGCTGGAAAAAAAATATGTGGCTGTCTTCTTGCTTTCCAAAAGGTTGGGCAGCTCCAGCTTCCTGCTCCTCAATGAATCTGGGTGCATCCTCCAGGGCAGCTACTCTCTCATACCTCCCTCAAAGACAAGGATATGACAAACAAATCAGGGCTTTAGCGCTCCTCCAGGTACTGCCAGAATTCCTAAACCTCTAAAGACGATTTCTACAACCTGTAAAAGATCATTTCAGCAGGGCTGCTGCAGGTGACTGGTAGCACTACATGCTTCTGCAACACCAAAATATTGCAGAGCCTTTCTCCTACAGAGGACTATTAAGATTTCACACAATACCTGCTGTTTGGCTAGTCTCCTCCTCGAGTCTCCACAGAGCTACCAGAAGGTCTCTCTACATGTGCTGCAGAAACTGAGTTATAAAAATCCTGCCCAATGTTGGGAACCTCTAATGGGTGAAACAGCAGCAGGAGTCTGAGACTGGTATCATCCCATTAGCAATATTTAATCTTTCCAGTAGGGATGATTAGAGCCTTGCATCAGCTACAAAGACATAGTACGGGTAGGAGAATCAGATGGCTGCTAATGTGAGGGGAAAAGGATGAAAGAGGAGAGATAGTGTGAAAGAAAGACATATTGAAACTAGAATAACTCTGCATTCAGTGAGGCTCTATCTGCCTCACACTTGGCAGCTATTTATATATTTCCCTGTATTTCCTGAATTTATTAATGATTGAAAAAGCAACCAAAGAAATATAGTACACGGTACTGTACAGACTCTATATCCAAGTCAATCTCACCATGGTACAACTGAAATAAGGGCAACAAGCCCTGAGCAGTGGCCAAATCAACAACTGAACACCTGGCTCTCATTTATTATGAGTTTACAACTGAAAACAAAGTTTTGACTTTTATAGCTAAAAATTTTGTGACTCATCCCAGCAGCTCACAGTAACACTTACTGGTTCTGACCAAACCAACAGCAACAGAGCTAAGAAGAACAAAAACAACCTGAAAAGATCAATAGAATGAACCCTGTTCTCTTAGTTGTCTCCCCCTCCTGGCTGCTGAGCTCAATGGCAATGCTTTAAACAAAAATAAATACAAAATAGAAAATATGACAGCAACAAAACCATTGAGCTGCACCCACGCACCCACACACGTGTAGTGATAAACCCAAAATATAACAGAAATATTTACCTATGGCAGGGCAATGTTGCTTTCTCATCCTAAATTATCATAGTCCCACAAAGCATTTTTTCTGTTAGTAATACTTTCCCCCTGCCTCTCTGAGGTTCTTAAATAAATCATCGTACCAAGGTGCAGCCATTTCTTTTTTTGGTAGGAGCTTCATTTTCCCCAGGTGAATACCAAAAGCTTTCCTGGGGTGAAGCAGGGAGGTTCAGGGTGGAACAGAGCCTGGATTTCTAGCTCTGCAGGAAACTCTGAAACAGTAAAGCAGAGTCAAACTTCAGCATTTAAAAAAAAAAAAAATTAAAAAATCTAACGGAATAAAAATTTCGAGATCTTATCTGAAAATCTAAGGTGTGGGGAACCAAGGAAAAAAAAAAAAAAAAGAAAGAAAAAACCCCAAGCAACCAAACAGAAATGCCCAGGCCAACCCAACCCTACCAACGTGGTATTTCAGCATAAACTGATGAGGCACCCCAGGTTGCCCAGAGACCTGGTAGCCTGCTCCCGGGCTCTCTGCCATACGGCTGGGTGCTTGGCAGTGCCGGCAGCCGGGGCCGGGAAGCGCTGGGAGCCCTGACGAGAGCTGGGTCTCCCAGGGCTGCCAGGCAAGCTGTTGGGGAGGTGGGTGAGCTGGCAGCAATCCTGCCGGGTTTCTGTCAGAAAATACGAGAAAATCTGCATGTTTCCAGAGAACATTTAAATTTCGTCAAAACAACATTTTCCAGCACAATAATTTTTCCACCATGGAATTTCTGTCTCTCCATTTGTTAGTGTCATTATGCTTGTTTTTTGGGGAATTTTTTCTCCCTGTAGCTGGCCAGCCTTGCCTTTTATTTGCTGCCTCCATCCTCTCACTGCTTTGAGGCACAGCCTACGCAGAGGACAGTGAGGAAGCATTCGTTCCTGTGTGCTGTGCTGAAGGAAGGATCCTTCCTCCTCCTCCTCCTCCTCCTCCTCCACCTCTTTCTTCTCCTCCCCTCGCAATTCACCCTCCTCAAGCACCATATTTAAACCCTAAATTAACACGTGCGTACCAGCATCCAACAAAAGGCCAACAGAGTAAAAAAGTGAGTTAGCGTGCCCAGCTAAATGAATTTTAAAATGAATTTTGATCAACACATACGTTACTGCTTTAGCAATGGTGTTCTCGGCCATAGGGTTGACCAGAAAACTATTAATGTGGATTTGCCAGGAAGACAAAAATATTTTTGCATGGTAGTTGCAGTTGTAGTAACGTAAAGTAATACATTTATTGAAATAAAAAAGAGCATTCTTATAAAGAAGTGATAGCTCCCCATTAACCTCCTATTGACTTACATGAAGACATCATTCATCTGTGGCATTCCCTGGTACAGGATACTGTTGTGGCAAATACTGATTTCTAAAGGATTGTTTCTATTAAGAGTATCACTGGAATAAAATTACAAGGGATACCAATATTCCTGTTTATGACAAACTGACTACCTGCTGAAGAAGACAATACGTTTCAAAGTTTAATAGAAAACAGAAAAAAAAGAAAAAGACAGCTTGGGAAATAGGAAATTCTGTAACTCTGGTCCTGACACTGACTCCTTCCACAGCCTTGGGCAAGGCACTTGAATTTTCTCTGTCACAGAAACAACGATTAACTACCTCTTTTGGCTCTTTAAATTATTGTGTTCGTTAGTGTTTTAAAGTGCTTTGATAATGAAATCCAAACACATAAAAATCCACTGTGTTATAGCAATATTAAAGGTCTTATTTCCTTCCAAAGCATCAGATGCTGACCATCATTATGACACAGAAATTACATATTTTTTAGGAAAGTCACAGAATCCTCGTCTTTAAGGGAGTTTCCAGGTTCCCTGTTTCCTCAGCATTTGCAAAGAGATAACTTCCAGTATAGGAACTCTTGCTATAAGAATTATAAGATTTCGCTCTCAAAATTATTGCTGTGGCAGAGTCCAATACAGATGTAACTATACCGCACAGATGTTGCTTCAGCAGACACAAATTATATTGTTTGGAAGTACACAGGAACTTTACAGCAGAGGCATGTTTTTGGCCAATAAAGCTTTTGGTAAAGTCTCCAAACATTACCATCTTGCAAATCTAATTTTGTGTCTCCGTTTGCTATTTAACAACAGAATCCCCTCCAAAACTACCACCCTCTGAAGGTGTCTGAGCAATAAGCACAAGAAGAAGCCAAAAGCACAGGTTCTCAGGTACAGAGTGGGCCAGAATCTGCTTTTATTCCGTGCTCCCACACTGATCTGTTCACAGTTTTTCCTCAGTATTTTATTACTTTTCTGGCCTGTTTCATCATGGCGCAAATGTTGAGTTTATCTCTCACACGAGATTATCTTGTTATAGACGATCTGGTTATTGAATGTCCTCGATGAAGAACAATCTCGTTAATAGCTTGCCTGTTCAGAGACGTGTCACTTCAAATCCATCTTGTATCTGGATCTCAGCTACATATAAATGCCCTCATCTGCAGCTCCTCTTCCTTAGACTGATGATGGTTCTGCTTTGGAGTCAAATGTCTCACAAAAGACTTACTCAGCTGGTGGAATTTATTTCACGTAAAAACAGTTATACAGAAGTTTTATCTAAATGACCATCATCTTTCTTTCTATAAACCTTATAGTTGCCATTTTTGCAGTTTTCCTTGAACACTGTAATCTATTAAATTTTGACTGAAGTGAAAACATAGGTCAAAAACATTTCCTACAGATCCACATATGCAGGGAAAATGATGTGAATATATCTCCTCTGAGGCGTCACCTGACTTGGGGAGGCTTGTGCACATAGTTCAAGGTCTGTGAAAACTCCGTGTGAACACTATTCTCTCTGTATTCCCAGACATAAAGGGAAGAAAATAATAAATGTGTTGCCCCTACAGCCCAGTACACCTGAAGGCAGCGCTGGATGTTGGGGAGCCGTCGATGTCCCCACACTTACCACCCTGCTATGGTTCTGGCTTTGTTCCCCAGCATTTTTAGCGCGACTACAACCACACGTCCACAGCACGACGTGGTAAGCACCAAAGTTGGGCACTGGTCCAAGGGGTCTTTGCCAAGAAGTTTCCTCTCACCGCTTCTTTTTGTAGGTTCTCTCTTATGAAGATACAATGGATGATCACATTATTTATCAAAAGTTAGATAAGACACAGGTTATATTTCGACCTAGTAACAAATGACACACATCTTATTTCCATGTTATGGCATCGGGAGGTATTTTCAACAAAAACCCCGAACTGGGGAATCTTATTTGTAACTGATGTGTTTATGAATCCTACATTTCGAATCAAGGATTTATAAAGTTTTGGGAAGCTCTTATGTTTAACTTCAGCGATTCTTGTGAACAGTTCACCTCCTGTCTTACATGGTGCATCATGAGCGGGGAGAAGAGGCAGGAGATGTGATCTGAAGACAAGACATTTTTGCATTTGAGAATGTGACTTACAGTCATTGGCACAACATCAAGAGGAGGTCCTGGCACACAGCAGAGGTAACAAATACATCCTCTGAGGAAAAAGAGTATCAGATGCTGCACAATGCACAAACCTCTGCAGAGAGACAGATGGAGGGTAAATGCAATAGCCAAGGAAATAACAAGAAAAAGTTATAATAAAGATTTGCAAGCAACTAACGCTGCTGAATGGTTTGCTAAGAACAAGCTCAGCTCACTGGGAATATAGTCACATTGGTACAGGGAACTGCATTCAAGAAGAGGATAAATGCCCATTACAAAAAAAAAAAAAATTAAATTATTCTGGATAAAAGAGAGGGTGTCAACAAATAAGGTGTTGGCTTTTCAAGGGTCAACTTAAATAATATCAGATCTATAGAAAAAGAGATTCTTTGCCTTGATAACTATACCTATGACCTTGAATGGAGGGATGCTAAATACTTTAGATGTTATGCTAATTGTATATATGCCTGTAAATTCTCGTAAACATATAACTTTAAACCAATACGTATAAATAAATCTGAGATATAAATATTTCCCCTTCTAATGTGATTACTGCTGTGTTTAATTCCAGCCTGAATTCTGAGAGAGATGTACTCTTACAAAGAAATTGTTAAGCTGCTGCATGAACAGCTGGACTGATGAAAACAAACCTTTTTCTGAGTCAGTATCTATTGTACTTTGGGTGTGATTCACAAATTCAGCACCTTACCTTTAAAAATGTTTTTCATTAATGGTTAACTAGATCGTGCTACTTGATACTGCTGTCATGATGTCATTAATGATGATGTCATCAATAGATCATACCACAACAACCGAATAAAGAATTGACCGGTACAAAATTGAACACTGATGTTCCGTGTGTTACTGATAGAGACCTTCAGGTATCCTGTCCCTGTGTTAAACGTCTTTTATATCTCCATGAAATATAAGTATAAAAGATAACTATTCCCACTCGCGCTACTGTGGTACCATCTTATGCTATAATCAGAATAAATGAGTGAGATATGAGCATTTGAGAACACAGTTCGATAAGCAATCTAAACCAGCATAAACTGAGACCACCGTCAGAAGAAGCAGCTTTGCCTTTGACCCTGATTCTGGCTGATCTATCACCCTTTCATAACCCCATTCCCTTTGGCTGGTGCGTGCGCACGCTTTTGTGAGCGCTTGCAGAACCAGGTCAGCGAATTATTCTGTGTGAAAACAAAACAAAAAGTGAATATCCACCCCCCAGCTACTATTATTACCATTATTATTTTTATTATGAATAATGTTTATTTATTATTAAACAATAAAGGATTATATAATAATAATAGTAGTAGTAATAATAGTAATAGTAATAGTAACAGTAGTAGTAGTAGTAGTAGGAAGAAGAAG
This sequence comes from Anarhynchus alexandrinus, assembly GCA_008711295.1. Taxonomy (NCBI): domain Eukaryota; kingdom Metazoa; phylum Chordata; class Aves; order Charadriiformes; family Charadriidae; genus Anarhynchus; species Anarhynchus alexandrinus. The sequence goes on along the minus strand of VUYV01000332.1, from coordinate 779,992 downwards.
AAGAAGAAGAAGAATAGTAACAGTAGTAGTAGTAGTAGTAGTAGTAGGAAGAAGAAGAAGAAGAAGAAGAAGAAGAAGAAGAAGAAGAAGAAGAAGAAGAAGAAGTAACAACAACCACCACCAGGTTAATTAATGTAATTCCTCAATCCAATTCACTATAAGACTGCAAAATGTGGAAGAACCCACATGGTACGGAGGTGGAAATGAGGAGCAATAGGAGGACAGGACTGCTTTTTTCGGCTGCTGTGACCACTTTCACTGGCTCAAAATGTTCGTCTAGCTGTTGCCTCACTCTGCATCCCGTAAATGCATGACTCTTTTCTTAGAAATAAATTCTGACCACACAGATCAGTGATGAATTTCAGAAGAAATAAAAGGCCCTGCCTCTGTGGGTAGGCCTGGGTAATAGGATTTTGATCTCAATATTTAGTAATTATCAAGTAACAATTTTGTTCTCATTCTGCAAACTGTAAATAAGGGATTTATTGGCAGATCCCATTTTTCATTTGATGAGAAAACACAGCAGAAGAACATATGCAGGTGTTCATGGAAGCATGAGTGTTAAGATTAAACAGAGATATCATTCATGATTACTTAGCATAGCTTATCCAAATAGATTTAACAAACAAATATAATTTAATATTGATGCTACAATGCGCTGGAATGCCAAGTTCTGCGTTTTTTTTCCCCGAGAGCCTATTATTTACCATTTTAAAGGTTTTAAGTGAGTAAACAAACCACTGTAATTTACTGAATATTGATGATATCTGCTGATAAAAATCTTCATGATATAAGCTTTACTTCTGATTAGACCAAATTTTTTGACGATATCCTCCTCTTCGTGTTCTGGTACTTCAATTATCAATTTTGATCTGAACTACGAGCAGTAGAGAGAAAACCTTATATGTCTGGAAATATAAAAGAAGCAGGCAAAAAAAATGTAACCAAGCATTTCCAATTACTTGCCTTTTTAAAATTTATTTTATTTTAGGCAGGTGTTAAGGCAATCTGAACTCCCTCCAGGTCAGCGTGCACACTAGCTGCTATTATAAAAAGTGATTTTGTAAACGACATCTTACTTAAGAAACCTGTGACCTCGGGAGCCTTATGATTGTAAAATACTTTTCAGCACTTTTTATTGCAGAAACAAGAGAGAGGATGTTAACACTGTCTTTTGGGCCATAATCAATAGACTAATTAACCAAATCTGGAACCTGTACTATGACTACATGGCCACCAGCTATGCGACTTGACTTTCAGGCTCCATTCGCAAGGCTGACAGCTAGAAAAACATTTGTTTTATTTACAAAGTACCTACTTGAGAAAGGAGTCACTGAGACACAACAAACATGAAATGTCACTGTATCTTTACAGTCACTTTTCTGAATATATTTTGTGTTGTACAAAAGAATTGTTTTTGCCATATTACATCCACATCATATTAATCAGCTGAACCAGTTCTATTATGTCTTCCCTTCTGTATTTCAAACACCTCAGCGGTACAGAACAGATTTATGAATCTTGAAAGTAGTAAAGAAAAAAGGGGGGGAAAAAAACCCCAAACAACCTGTGTTTACAGTGCCTAAAATGGAAAGGCCTGCGTGTACTCATATACAAACAAAATTAGAAGTTACTGTTCTGAAAAAGAAATGCTTGAAAAACACCATGGTTTAAGGCTTTACAGAACATATCATTGTACTCCGTGTAGGAGGTGAAGACAAGAGGCAATTTATTCTGCAGCTGGTTTAGAAATAAACACAGCAACGGAAGATAAGGAGTGAAAGAGGGATAAATCCTCCTGTAGCAAACTTGATGGACAGACAGGCTGCCATTAACAATGCTGTTGCCTTTGTAAGTACAGAGTGATGTGGAGATACCCTGGCATTTATACTGTAGACATGGTCCTTAAAGATTTTACACCTCCAATTCCTTAGAATTATCAGCTATCTCCAGCCTGTCACTCATCCTGGCAATCTTAGATTTCTAGCTTGCAGGCCAGGCAGATTATTGACAAAGCAATCCAGGGTGATATAATACACCCTGACAAACAACAGTGAGGGGGATTGTGTTTACCACTTTCACTGCACCAATTCGGCTAAATTAATTCTTAACGCCAAAAGTAAACTTTCTCTTGATAAGCATTCACTCCCCTCGCGCTATTGTTTTGCGGCGCTGCCCGCGCTCCGAGTGGAGCAGCAATGCATTTTGATGCACCTAATTTAACCTGCTTGCCCCTAATAGAAGTGAGAAGAAGGCTTCTCGTACGACACCGAGCTAGCCAACAGCTATAAATACAAAAACGCTGGCATACGACAAAGTTAAAGCTCTAGCTTAAACAGGGGGGAAAAAAAAAAAAAAAACAACCCACAAAAAAAAAGGCAGGAACATTTCAAATTTAGGCTTCCTTCTCTGTCCTCCCCTTACCTACCTCTACTGGGACCGTAGCGCACACAATATGAACTTTAAGATCACATACTGTTAGAGACGTAAGCACTGTTGAAAACATACAAAATAAAACTGGCTCTGAGATGACTTTTTTTTCCCTCCTGCCATGCTTTTGCCCAAAGGCATTTTTCAGCTTTCAGGTTATACACTCTGTGGATAGAAAAAAAAAAAATGGTTTTAAAGAGCTGACAGACCCTCAGCAATAGGGATGACTCTATATGCTGCTAAGCTTCTGCACTGATTACTTAGACCAGTTGCCTAAAAAGGATTATTTTATGCATTCAGGGTGAAAAAATCATTGATTTCGCACCCAATGCTTGAGCTGCGGCTCATGCAAAGAGTGATGTCATAAGTGTGGGAGAAAACACCACATTTGCTTACTTACAATTATTGATGAATCTCTTCTATGTCAATTTTATCAGACACAGCAAAGCTAACCCAGACATAACTTATGTGCCAGGAGTTCAGTCATTTGGATGAGACAAAGTTAATTGTAAAACAGAAGTAAAAATTGAAATCCCAACAGTCTTCAAAGGAGGAAAAGTGTTAGACAGTGAATTGCTATTCATTCTGAAAACTGAAAAAAAAAAACCCCAATCTTATCTACAGGTAAAAGCCCCTTGACCTTGGAAATGCTCTGACCAAACTTTGATTCAGGCTCGTCTTTACCTCAGAGTTTGTAAATTCAGGACAGGCAGCCTAATCACACACCTTCTCAGGAATTTTAATCCCATTATGTGGGAATCATGTAAAAAAAAATGGGAATTTCTGACACCAAAATATACACTTGATTTGCATCCTATGGAAAATGCTTTAATACATCTCCAGCACTTTAAATTAAGAGGACACGTGTTAAATTCTGTATCAGTTGTGCACACAGGACCTAAGCAATTTCTGCTTCGGTCTCTTCAGTTGTTCACTAGCTGGACCTTGATGACAAAGAATGAAAATTCTGACCCATTTCTTTAACACGGCTCCATTAGATAGGTTAGATCCTTTCACACTTATTCAGAAATTCAGCATGAAGTTCCTCTGCTGAGGAACTAACAAGTCTTTCCAGTAAAACAGCAGCAAAATTGCTCAAAATTATTTTGTTTTAATAAGAAGCATGGAAGAAAAGAAAGAAAATTGGCTTTCTTCAGTCTTCTGATCATTAAGACTTTCTTGCCTAATGTAAGATGGAAAAGAAATATTATGTCTTCGGAAGAACAACTCCCCAGTTATGGTTTCCTGCAAAAATTCTGATCCCACAACGTGGTCAACGATCGAGATACAGACTTTTCCCAGACGTAGTATGGTTATGGTTCAGTTTATGACATTTTCCCCCTCAATGTTCAGGGAGAAACTGGTCATTTAATTACACAAAACCATTTTTCTCCTTTTTTCAAATACTTAAAATCTTGGATCTTTTTCAGCCCAAAGTGACCTTCCCTATTTTCTATATCTGAAGTCTAACAATTCATGGGTCCTGCTGATGTTTTGTTGAGTGCCTTCCAGTGAGGGCACCTATAGGTCTCTATTTGACAGTCTCATTAGTCAGGGTGAAACTTTGCCTCTCCGCCACCCTCTGAAATGTCTTTCCACATTTTCCTGGGTTTTAAATATTAATTTATTGGCTTGCTGTAGCTTGGCACTGGATATTATTATCGCTAATAATGCTAACAACCTTTTAATGTGACTACAATTTTAAAATTTTAAAAATGCGGTAAGCCCTGGGAAGCCAAAGCCACTGTAAGTCATTGAGACTCAGACTCCTAAGACAATTGGACGTGGCTTGGTATTCAAGTATAACTATTTTATGAGGGATAATGAGGTTTTTAACTGAGCCAGTTACACCAGTACAAACCTTCGTTAGGTGCAGGATAAGAAATTGGAAGGTATCACGTTACTTATATCTTCTGACATGTAAGAACCAGCTATTCCACTCTTGGCCTATAAATTTTGGGAAAAGCGGGGTGGAGTTATGTAAAAACCTTACCTGTGGAGTCTCACAAATCAGCCAGGCGGTGTTGAAAACCCTCCCCAGTCTTATTAGTCACACTCGGTAATATCAATTAAATAGTCAGAAAAAATAAAATTCATGAGCACGTTGCAGTGTGCCATGATTGCTGGAAAATTACCATTTGATGACTCCTTTCTAATCTGACTTAAACGTTAACCGTAGCAGTCCAGCACATTTGAGGCAAGCAGAATTACACAGCTTTAAAATGTAATGTTAATACATAGGGGTGGACGAAGACATGCGCAGTTGGGAAATGGATCATTTCAACATTTTGTTTAGGTCCTATGAAGCGAAGGTAAGGCCGCATGAATGCGGTATCACAGCAGTGGGAGCAGAAAGTGTTATTCTGTGCTGCAGTAAAACATGAATTTTTAAAAAATGCTTAACTCGATGACATCACCGTTATGCAAAGTTGGAACAGGTTTACGTCTTTAAAAATTCTGCCACCTCAAGAGCAGCGTCTACAATGGGGTTTGACCTCTGAAAAGGCTGCAGGTACCAAGGGCAAATATTCTGAGACGATGAAAAATCCTGCAAATTACAACAAAGGAAATGTAACCTTGACTGCACCGTGGATGCTGACAGAAAGCAAAACTGCCTGAATTATAACAATGATAATTTGTTAATTTTAATTATTTATAAGGAGACGACGGCCGAGTTCCCAAAAATCTTTCTATTAAGAATTCTCAGTATAAATCTCTCTGATATACTGTAATGCTACTTCATCTCTGCTGCCAACTGCGCTGGAACGCATAAAGCCCCTCATTAGTTCACGCCTCCGCTTACAAGGATTGCTTTAACAAAGGGATCTAGTGTGTGCTAATGACTCTTAGAATTAAGATATGACTGTGGCAAAACAATAAATACCTCCGTCTTATTAAAATGATTTGGTAACAGCAGTGCAGAGCTGCTTTGTATTCGCTTTTCTCCGCACGCATTTTAGTTCAGGCAGAAAACCGGGGATGCACTCCAGAGAAACACATAATGAGGTCAGATGGAAAATCTTGTCTTGTTTCAGATATGAATTCAATCCATCCTTTCTTGCATGTGAGACAATATACACAGAAGGAAACGCTGCTGACATGTTTTAACTTCACTGACACTGAGAGTGTTTTCTCCTCAGCCGGTGCTTTTAATCTTCATCTGAAATATTATGTATAGGATTAGTGGAGGTGGCCATAAAATCAGTTTTTATTTACCCATTTAACCTCTGCTTTTCATCTGGTGCTCGCTTAGCACCGCCGCTCAAAATTCTTTTGATAATTTTGTCAGTTAATTCACATCGAGCAAAGTGCAGGGAAAAAATGTGCTAGATGTAAGGTTGTCACCTTTTCTATTACTGCACGAAACTCCTGGGGGGTCTGCAGATTTTACAGGGAAAAGGGCGGGGGAAGGGCTCGAAAACTCTGGAAAAGAATACTGGTCTTGTAGTTAAAAACCGGGAGAACTGGAGTTCACCTGTCACAAGCAGGTACTTTGGTTCAAAACTATTCCCTAGAGCCATGCTTTGCTATTGAGCATAAGTCAGAACAATGTGTCAAGACTTGGAGCACAGCTCTTCAATGTCTAACACAACTATTAGAGAAAGAGCTAAAAAAAATTCGGTTGTCAGCATAATTTGAGTTTAAAATGATTTTAAAGGAATGTTTAATTCCTAATTAGCCTATTCAGTGCATTATAATGTACATTTATATCCAGCAGCGAAGGAACCCAGGGTAACCTTTTTATGTAGCGTACCTTGTATGCTGTGTAACTGCCCATGGAAAACAAAAAGGACAGCTAAATTAGCTATGGCCTTTAACATGCACAGGTCACATTAGAGAAAGTGCTATATATTAGGAAAAAAAAAAACCACAAAGAACCTACACCAAAAAAACTGAGCTGCGCTTCACCAGAAGGGACAGTTCTTCCCCCTCTAGCCCTGCTGAAACGTGTTGTGCCTCTGCCTGTAGGGAGATCAAGGATCAAGACTTACTATTGAGTTTATACGCCTCATTTTTGGCTCTTCTGCGTCCTCTGTTTTGGTAACGTCTAGGTGACTCATTGTGTTGGGTACATATGCTTTGTTTTGCATATGGTTGGTTACGGTAGAAGGAATTATGCTGCGTGCCAGTGTCACACAGAAGATTTTGCAGAAGGAATGGGGTCCTGGTCCATGGTCCACCCCGGCACCCGAACCACAGCGCCTTTCTCCTCTCTTCGTGGGGGCAACACTGTCCACATTTCTTAAGAAAAAAACACCACAGTGTGAAATAGTGAAAAAAAGAAGACGAGTACCGTCAGGTACAGCATGAATGTCAATTACCACATCATCCTTAATATTTGTGAATGGTGTATATATCTCTGCTACAGGAAGCTGTAACAGTAAAGGGAAATATACCTTGAGTCCTATCGTCTCAGAACTGGGAAACGCTATTCAGGTCAAGGGCTGAATGTCACTGCCCATGATTTTCACAGCGGTGTTACCCTGACTCTGCGGATCTACCAATTATAGATATTTTCAGGACCTCTCTGAACTTTTCCGACTAGACTCTTTGCAAGGAGACTTAACTGTGAGCCAGAGCCTGAACCGGTCTAAATTGAGACAGTGGCAGTGAACTTAAGTAAAGGTGAGTACAAATGAAATGCTTTAGAAGTGCTGGTTCTGACGATTCCAGGTAACGTCAAATTTTACAGGGCATTAACATTCACATCCTTTTTTTCACCTTCTTTATTTCTAACTGGGTATGAAATAATATGATATAAGCAAGAATTGGCACTGCTCTAGGACTTTTCATAGCACAATTAATTTTTAAGTTAAATTATGAAAAAATAAAACTCACAGATCTCATATAAAAGCTACTACTATCATAGAAAATACCGCACTGACAACATTTGTACAGAAAACAAAAATGAACCACACTAATTTTCAGGCCCTATAGCATGTATCTTGCGAGAGAGAATAATTCTTGGAAGAAAAGAGGTTTGCCTGTCACCCTATCAAAAGCAAAATATGAATTACTATATTTAAAAAACAAGTTGCAAATGTGCTCCAAGATTGGATGCAATATGAGATTGAAATAATTTATCATAAGAATATTATCCTCTACATCGTAATTTTTACATGAGAATTAGAGATTAGCTACTAGTAAATAAACCAGGGATAAAAATGTGGTTTTGATCCCAAGAATAGTGGAAAGGTATGAAAAGGCAGGGTGAATAGGAAAAGAGCCAGCAATCATATCATCCGCCAACCACAATGATGTTACTTCATGAATCCATAAATTTGCAAGTGAAAATTGTACAGCTTTTTCTTGAATTTCACAGCTGTGCATTTGCAGCTTAAAAANTTTTTTTTTTTTTTTTTTTTTTTTTGAATTGTGCACAAGTGTTTGTGGTTGTCAGCTAGATGTTCAGTTACTGCAGGGAAAAAAATCAGAGTGGCAAAGCCCACATCAAGAGAGTCTCATCTGGTTGCTGAGCTGGAGATCACAGCCCAGCTGATTAAGTTGTCTGTTAAATGATGGAGCAAAAGTGTTTTGATTATTAAATGGTGTAAACTGATCAAAGCAGTGCAAGACAAACCTTTTTGGCACAAGCTAACATGCCTTTCTCAATGAGCAAAGAAGTTCTTCAGTCACAAAATGTGAAATCCTCCGCATGATAACAGAATTAACTCTTTGCTTACTGAAAAGTGAAAAGTCCTTAAGGGTTTATTCTGAAACACAACTATCCTTTCCCTACAAGGAAAAACAGAAATACAGACCTAACCAATTCAGAAAGAGATAAAATCAGGTACAGCATCCGGGATAGAGGAAGGTTTTATATCTATCTGAACAGAAATAAAACTGTTTCTTACATGGACACAACCTTTTTTTCTCCGTTTTCACTTGCTCTGAACCATTAACAAAAATACGCATGGGATCACGGGACAGCAGTTTTTGCAAGACTGATATTTACAAAAAAAAAATCTGTTTGTTTTTTTTTTTCTCCCCAAACTGTTACCTGTAAATCTCTGTTTGTAAATCTTAAAATCTATTTGAGTTACAATTTCTAAAAGGTTTCTGCAGTGTAAGTGGCTTCTGAAGACAGAAAGTACTCAGCATTTTATGTTATTTTTTTAGAAATAGAAAATTTTTGTCTTTTTTTAGAAAAGACAGATATATATACAGAAAATGTATACAGACAAAATATCCTAGAATACGTTTATGTATATAGAGAATGGCGCTAAAAATCCACATGCGTAGAAGAAAAAGGATCACATA
>VUYV01000332.1:741301-766301 GCA_008711295.1 Anarhynchus alexandrinus | reverse complement strand
AAGGTGGAATTCTGTACTGGGACAAAAAATAAAAATATCTAAATCAAAAGCACCCCACAGATGAACTCCTGCTTGAACCTGTAAGAAGAACAGTTGCTATGAAGTAAAATTTACTGATAAAAACTGGCAAAAAATCTTGCAGGGGAAAGACCCTCTTGGGAAAAGAAGACACAGGATATTGCAAGTAATCTTTTTCTTTATCTCTATCCATTGTTTTTTCTTCACACAGCACTACCACAGTGTGGGTGTAGTGGCTCAGGACCAATGCTCAGGAAAGTTAGCCATTTTCTGAAAAAAATAAATAAATAAAAAAAATGGATTTTCCTGTACAAGAACTGAGCTGTTGATTACTGTGAGAATAAGGCTGAAAGAAGCCACGTGTGCAGGTAAACAGTTTACAAAGCTGAATACAAGAAGATATACAAAACCCAGAAATAGATCCTGGGACCTATTCCCATATTCATAAAAGATGGTGAATAGAATGACCTGTATTTTTAGACGTGTATATAAACATATGTATGTAAAATACTACATTAAATATATTTATAGACCCTATATGTTTCACACACACAGTCTATAAATATCGGTAGAATGTGTTTAAATTTGGTTTTCAATATTATTAGCGTGTTGTACAGATAGCCAAGAAGTCAAATTGTCCATTTACTCGTTATCCACTGCCTCTCCAGCTGGTAGGTCTCATTGCACTTCCTGGCAAAGATATTTTAATTTACCCAATACACAAGAATTCTGGCTTCAAATCTGTAAACACACTAGTTATATTTCCATATCTATGACTCATTACATTAATCACAATTGGATACAGTATGAGAAATCTGTCCCTCCTCCTTTATGAGCTATGAATTAGGTGCGTCTTTTCTGGACTCTGAGGGTTTTTTTTTAACGTTGCAGCTCTGCGACCCAATAGTTAATATATGTTTGGGGAACAGTTCCTTTATGTTCTCTCATTTCCTTAACCAAAGAACTCAGCGCTCTCTGGTCATCCACTAAGAAGAAATTCAGTGGAACAGAATTTCCACTTAAACCACTGTTCCTTGCCTGTTTGGTTATTGTAATTGAATGGAAAAATCAATGAACCACCAGCGTGTAAAAGATTCCATTGAAAACCATTTCAAGGCTACTTTAAAAAATAGATAAAAATGATGGTTTCAGAAAATTGTGCTTGAACCAGCAGGTCCAAGGGCTCAGATTCTGATAACAAACACGGTAGTGCAGGTTTCTCTGTTCTTTGAAGCAAAACCTGACTCGTGAGCCCACACGTCCGTTTCTCAGCCTGATGAGCACATCTCTGGTTAAATCAGTAGGGAGAGATGTAAAAAGTTAAAGGCGACAGAGCAGCTCCCATGGTGGCGGGACACTGACGGTACTTTTACCATCAGTGGTTGTGGTGGAGTGCAGAGATCTGGCCAGAGGGCTGTTGCGTTGGCACCTCTGAACATGATGTTTTTAGAGGGAAAATCAGAGAACAAAGCCCCATGGCCATTATGGGTTCACCCAACCTTTTCTGTTTTCTTTTAATGATTTAAATTTACCGACAGGACAATGCCCAGGCACATTTGCAGTGCCGGGTATCTCAAAAGAGGAGGATTTCCCACAAAATATTTGGTACTAGTTGAACTCTTTTCCAGTTCTCCTGAGCTCTCCGGCACACTGTTAACACAGTGGTCAATATTGCTGCATTTTACCGAGCGGTCAGAAATTCCTAAACAGCTTTTTCTAAACAAATCCTTTCCCAACAGTCATTTACTAGAAATTCGAAGCAAGAAAGTGGAAAAGGGAATGTCTGGTACAGAAAAAATTCCACGTAAAAGTTTAGAGGATCTTCGTTTTGGTGCTTGGGCCCACCAATGTGGTGAACATTGAATTTGCATTGAAAGTGCTCATATGACCACAGATGATTAAATGAGGCAGAAAGTGATGCAACCACACCCCTTAGAGCTGCAATTGCCCATGAACACGCTTATTACATGTCAAATGGTGTTGTGGTGACGAAAGATAATTACAGATTAGGAAATGTAATACGCTTGCTATATGTTTATGTAATCGGCTCCTGCTTACCAAAAGCTGCGGGGGACAACGTTTTCAATACTTTTTCTGGAATATGGGAGCAAAGGTAATTAAATACGACCCAAAGGGTCCAGCTGTGGTAATGCTAGCTAGAATCAGGCATATGTGACTAGCTACTGCATGTGTGATTTACAACAATATACCTAGAAAACAGTCAAATAATATTTAGTATATTTAGGTTTGGGGTTTTTTTTTGTTTGTTTGGGATTTTTTTTTCTGTTTGTTCGGTTATTTGTTTTAAAGTATTGGCACCTCAGTCAAAGACTACCACAATTTTATAAATACATCTGGTCCTATTTCTTTTTAATCAACCTTTTTTTTTCACAAATAAACTTGTCATCATGCTGAGATCACATCTCAAGTTCCAGGTGTGGTGAAGAAAATGCTGAGTTTTATTTTCTTCTGTTTTTGTTTTTAATTTGTAGCAGGTTTCTTTCAAATGTTTTGGGTCAAGACCTATCATCATTATGCTCACTCAGATTGCATCCAAAACCTTATTACATGGTTTATTTGACTAACCCAGTTTTAAATTATACTATCAATTGTCAAATAATAGACGAATTGTTTTTTCCATATTCACAAGGCCAAGCTGGATTTCAAGTTACTGAATGATTACCCATGAATTTGACTCTGGACATTCTGCAGACAAAAAGAAAATAAATACATTGTTCTACATTCTTGTTTGCAAGTTATGTTCTCATATTTGGTTTACAATTATTATTTTTATTGGAATTTTTGGTAAGAAACAATATTTCTAAATATTTAGTCTGAAGCATGTAATACTGTTCAGCTAACAGAATTAATTAATCGGATTCAGACAGTTTTAACCCCTGGAAAGAAAAGAAAAACACATGCAAAAGTAAAATTTCCCTACTGCTTTTGGCAAGTCAATTTTCATTTGCATGGGTTTTTTTCTTTTTTCCCCCTTGTTTCTTGTTTCTTGTTTCTTGTTTCTTTTTTCTTTTTTCTTTCTTTTCTTTTTTCTTTCTTTTCTTTTTTCTTTCTTTTCTTTTTTTCTTTCTTTTCTTTTTTCTTTCTTTTCTTTTTTCTTTCTTTTCTTTTTTTCTTTCTTTTCTTTTTTCTTTCTTTTCTTTTTTCTTTTTTATTTTTCTTTACCACTAATTTGCTTTTGACTTGGATAAGTGACTGAAGGTATTGCCATTAAGAAGTTCATTAGATGTTTAGGTCTCAGGCTTACGGCCAGTCCAGCCTAGACAGACACCTGCATGTATCTTCTCCATGTGGCATTAGGCCCTGAATGAGATTTAGTGGCTTTTTCAAGAGAAAGAATAGATGCTTAGAGTGATGTAAACTTTGTATTTCCTCCGAGACACTAATGATTTATAGGTAGCAGTGACTATGCTGTCAAGACTCTCACAGGATAAAGTAAGTGAATTATTTAGGTGGTGATATTTTAAGATTATATGACTACATCACAAAAACACTACTTCATTATTACTACTTATCATTCCCTCCTCAATAAAGCCATGAGGAACATCAGCTTTTGCAGCCTGGGCATGGTTTTACAAGCTCTCGTCCAGTTGATGGCCTTTCATATGTTTTCAATCATCGCTTCCCAGGAACAAGCTCTCTCTCTTTAAGGACGACCATCAATGCTGTGGACCCTATGTCTGGCTGCATTGAAATACATCATCAATACAACATTGAATGGCATTGGACTAACAACTAATACCTGAGCTCCAACAAAACCAAACATATTTGGAAAAAAAAAATTATGTTCACAATTATTTTTTACATTTAACAGTAAACCAAGTTGTAGTCAGTTAACTACAGTTATTCTCCATGTTTGGTTCATAATATTTTATTCCTGCAGTCAAATGCAGTGGATGACTCAGTAACAGGACCAAAGATTACTAAGTACATTTTAGCTAAAACCACAGAAATATGAAATATTATAAAAAATATTATTTTGAAAAGATCTATGTTTCACAAACCCATGTTGGTTGACATACTACCCTCCTTTAATATCTCAATAATTTGGTTCTTATTGTCCCAAAATAAAAACTCAATTGTTTTGCCTTAGGAATAGTATGGGCACAACAAATCTAGGGACATTTAAATCAAAAAGTTTATCCTTTGTTAAGTGTTAGTACAAGATTAGGTTTCTTTCCATATTCTATTTTTTTTCCTGATTTTCTAAGATTTACAAAACTGAATACAAGTTAAATGGATTTTCTATTGAAATATATTGTTTGTCAGCTGCTTTCACATTTTCCATTATTTAAAGGAAAAGTAAATTCCTTGTCATATGATAAGAACACACTATCTAGGTTTTCCTTCCAATATGAACCAGAAACATTTATTGGATATTTATACTTTCTCTATATTACAAAGAAGCTTCATCTAGTAGTGGTCTAGTGTTACATAGTTGCTTGTTTTTTCCTAATACACTTTAAAAAAAAAAAAATTACCATCTCTAATTTGAATCCTTTTGTTCATTCCTTCTATAACCATGTCCCACTTCCTTATTTTCCAGCTCAGTCCTTTCTAAATACTTTATACCTTTCTAAAAAGCAGTGCTTTTTTTTGCATTTCACCAACACAGTCTTCAATGGATTGAAAACAATATTTTCCTCCACCAACTTTGCAATAATCTTCCAAACAATTTCCAAAATCATGCCTGCCTTTGCTGTTTAGATAAAGTTAATCTCCAAGGAGGTCACAGGGGTACATCTTTTCTTCAGAATTCTCCTGAGTTCTGGAAGTCATTTATAACTACAAGTTATTACATGAAGCAGTGTTACTCATAAGTGTCAATAGAGATTTTTAAAAACCTTTTTGTTAATTATCAAGTCCTTTGTACTTTAAAATAACTCTAAAGAAATATTATTTTTTTTCTGTTTTGTTTAAGTTTCCTGTAGAAAAGAATATTGTGTTTGGAAGGTTTGATTTTTTCCCTGAAAAAGAGTAAATCTGTCAATGATTTTTTCTTTTGACAGTTTATTTTTTAATAAAAATATGATTATTGAAAGACAGATTTTTTGTAGGCATTTATTGAAGAAAATTCAAAACCCAGAAATATCACTGAGCTTCCTGAAAAATACTTTTTTTTTCTGTCTTATGTCCTCTTTCAGCTCAATGTCCTGATTTGCCACATGTGATACATTTGCCATGATGGATCATAATCGTTCTCCTTTGTAAACCAGCCTGTTAATGTTATGGTTTACATTGGTGTAGTGTGTTTTGGGGAATTCAAAGGGTATAAGGCATCGAGATTATACAAGACAGTCAAATACATTTGATTAGAATAACTGAAAAAACTGATATATTAAAAACTTACTAAAAATAAACTGATGAAACACAGAATATGAAATGCAACCTCCACGATATGACTACATTTATTCTTGCAAAATGTTTGTGAAGTTCAGGCCTGGGCTACAGAACAACCTTAATTTACAGGGGGAGACAGAGGACTAGAAGACTAGAATATTGAAGAATATGAAGTTGACTTCCCACTCATTTACTCGTTTCTTTCTGCTGTGTACTTGAGACTTCCAGAAACATTCAGAGCAAAGACCTCCAGAAGGAACCCTATAGTATCCCACTGCAGATTTCTGGCACTTCTGTTTCTCAGCATCCCTCTCCCCAAACTTGGCATGAGTAAAAGCCCCAAAGGAAAGAAAATGAACTTGCAAACTATTTTGGTAAAGAAAAAAACCCCACATATCTATTTTCCAAGTGGAAAACTCAACATAGACAGCTTTGATGACGGCTCCACAATATGATAAAGGTTGGGAAGGGATGTCCAAATATCACAGGTGGAAAAGTTGGCATTAAATTGCAGTATAGACAAATTACTAAAGGCTATTTGCTCATGAGACCTAAGGGAATACTCAGAGCCCTGATTTCTGGCCCGCATATTTACACATCCCTTTTTCTTCAGTAATGGCTTTAATAAGATCAGTAAATATAGCTTTAGCAAATGGGTGAAAACAGAAGAATTATGCCAGAATTGCAAAAGTGTCAATTTTCCTTTTATTTCCACAAAATAAATGAAATCTGTATTTTTACTAATTTTGAATTGTCTTAGGTTCTCCTTAAGAAAGCTTTTTTTTATAAAAAATTATATATTTTCTGCTATGAAATCTAAGGATTTTTATTTCTTTTTTTCTCAAACCTATGAAGAAATGCTGTGAAGCTTTAATAGCAGCAGTACACCCCCTCTGTCCCATTTGACAGAAGACAGGTACATCCTGTACCCCAAATCTGTAAAGGAACTGACATCAAAGTCTGTATGAAATCAGTGCACATAGTGGACTGATCCTAGGAAAGGCACTATGCTCTTTCCTTTGCGAGCTTTTTTCTCGTTTTTTATTCGTAAATATTTTTCAATTGAATTCTAACAATAACTTTTTATGATGAACAAGATTTTAATTGCTGTGGAAGGTACATATACAGAGTGAAAATTTTTCACTGGAGTCATAACCCATCAAAAGCCAAAATCTGTGTTAAAATAAAAGAAGTAACTGCATTTCTCAGTACTTTCTATTTAAAGTTTCTACTTTTCTTCCCTGACAGTCTGGTATTGCTATTAACATACTCACCCTCCTACAAAATGTTTTCTTACAAAGGTAGCCACAGGTTCTAAATTTTTTCTCTTAACTTCAACTGGACAATAAGAATGTCCCATCAATTCTCACCCATAATTTATAATTACATCAAATATTTTTTTTCCTTTAATAGATCCACATTGACCAAATACCATTATAATCAATATATCTCTGATCTATTTTATAGTACCTATACATATATCATATGTATATATACATACATGTCATTTACATAGGAGAAAAAAGAGAAAGTCTTATGCGACATGCATAAGAAAGTGAATAGATGAAGAGAGTAGATAGAACATATATTATAAAAGTAGGTAACAGAAGATCATAGAAAGGAACGCCACATTACTGAAATTCTGCCATAAAGAAGGTTTCAATACCCCCAAAGAAGTCCATTCCTTTGGTAATAACAGGTTTTATTAGTCAATGACATCTTCTGTATTTAAACTGTACGGTCCCATTTGAGAAAATAATGCTTTGGCAGCAGCAAGAATAGAGAAGTAACAACTTTGTATTCTTGCCTGGTTCCCATTTCTCTTCAGGCCTTCTGCTGAGGGACATTACGCTACGCGCAGAAAATGAACATTATCACCATCTGTTGGCTGTTTGGTGATGTATACGGCACGCGGCAACGACTCAGCTCCTGAAAGCAGGTGCCTGTATTTAAAGAAAATAGCAAAAACTCAAGCAGAGCACTAACTGCCATACTGCCTAGTGTTATAACCGGAGAGACCAAGGGTTGGACTGGTTTGATGGATTAACCACCGCTCCCATCCGAAGCGGTAACGGGAGAAGCAGGCTGCAGGTCTCCTGGAGCCCGGGGCGGGGAGGACGAGGCAGCGGGGAAAGGGAACGGCGACACAGTGGCTCAGAACAAGG
This sequence comes from Anarhynchus alexandrinus, assembly GCA_008711295.1. NCBI lineage: Eukaryota > Metazoa > Chordata > Aves > Charadriiformes > Charadriidae > Anarhynchus > Anarhynchus alexandrinus. Next base: position 758,760 of record VUYV01000332.1, on the reverse strand, counting down.
CAGGTCTGAAGCTTTCCGTCTCTATTCATAACTGCCAAGACCAAAACAAAAGCACCCTGGTTTTACCAGATAGCTTGCAAGAGCAGCAAATATTTTAATTAAGAGCCTGAGTCAACGCATAAGGTCCAGTTCCAGTTTTCAGAGGTACGGAGGTATCGTACGTCCTCTTTTGCCTCTACTTCTCTCTTGTTCAACTCCTGTGATAATTCAGCAGTACAGTATGGTAAATACTAAAATTATTACAGCTACACAACTTCAGAATGATGGAAATATGCGACAGGCAGTTAAATGAAGGTGAACATTTCGTGTGACTTGAATTTCAGACGCTAAGAAACATTACAATAAATGCAACATCTCTGCGCTTTAAAGGTACGGTCCTAGTTAAATCCTATTAGAATTAGTCCTTAGCAAGATTGTTTACAGAAGAAAATATTTATAATGGTGACTAAACTAAGCAAAATCTAACTCTATAGCTCTAATTTGAGTAATTTGCCTAATTTTTATTAATAAAACCAGACTAAAGCTATTCAACATCAAGAATTGGTGGAGAAAATCAAGAAATATCTGGAATTCAAGCAGGAAAAAACAAAAGGAATTGAAGGAGAGTAACAGAAGAACATGGGACAACTGAGCAAAAGGCAATTTAGACTGAAAATTAGGAAACGCTTCCTAACAAAGAGTCTTGTTATTTTTTTCCATGATAGTCCGGTAGGAAACTGAACTGTAATATAGGTTATGTAAAGAGGCCTAATAAGATGCTCAATCACAGAACTATGTAAAGAGGATGAGAACAATGGCCTTTTTATTTTTGGTCTTTCTGTTGATAACATTTAGTGTCCTGTCTTTGAGGAGTGTTTCAGACTTTCACAGATTACTCGTTGGGAACAAATCAATTTTTCAAAATACTTAGTGGTTTTCCAAAAGACCACGTCAGTTGCTTGTGTTGATTAGTCTCAGGAACGACTTCCTTAATGATTGGAAATTACATATTAAAATTACAGATCTGAGAGGTACTGAAGATTGCTGGAGATATTTTACGTATTTTTGCCTATTTTTATAAATTATCACCACCCCATTCAACGGGGAAAGGTAATCAGTATAATTCTGTATGCTGTAAGAAGAAGTGATTCTCCCCTTTCCCAAACTGCTCCCACTTTTAAAATCTAATGTGTGACCTTTCAAGCATAGTTCATTAGCTAGTTTATACTGAAGAAACAACAGGGACTGGAAAAATCAGGATATATATTCTCAATAGAAATAGAAAGAATTACATGTTGGATTGAAGTATACATTAGGATAGTCAGTAAAAATACAAAATAACTGGAAAACTAAAGTTAAGAAATCCATTTCAATTTAAAATTTGTTTTCATAATGTAGCCGACATGCATAAAATTAACATCATAAAGCTAAAACTGTTAAGTATTGTCCTACTTAAAGAGGACCACTGAAATATGTCATTTTCCCCACAGTGCCTTGTAAACTATTTGTGTTCGCTCTCGAATATGTAAAATTCACTTAGAAGGCAACGTTACACCATTCCCAATTGTTACACTCATCACATTTCTCCCTCCCTAATCCCGTTCTTTGAATTAAAGGAAGAAAAAAAAAAAAAAAAAAAAAGAAAAATCTGCTGAACACTAATTATTTAACCTTACCTCCTACCTACTTTCTCTCTTTATTCTGAGGTTTCTTAAGGGCTATAATGAGCTGTCCCCACACAAACAGGCCAAATTAGTGGATAATTACTGCTGGGTCTGTGAATGTTCTCACTCCTCCTTTCTTACAGTTTCACAACATTACCAGAATGGTCTGTCACCTCCCTACCAATTAGGCACAATTACTACTTTATAACATTAGTGGTGGCAGGCTTATTATGTTGGAGGATATGTAAAAGTAAGGGAGGGTTGGGGTGAGTGGGCAGTGAATCAGGCCGGAGGAGGTCATTATCACATTGATAACTTGTATAGTCATAGCTTTATTTTTATTTTTCGGCACAAAAGCTGTATACACAGTTAGGAAGGGAAAAATGAAGGGGTTTTTTGGTCTGGTTTTGTTTTGGGGTACTTTTAAGTAAACAAGCCATCATCACTTTTTGTGCCTCCAGGTTTCCCGGGTGGTGGCGCTAACGCTTGCCCGAATTTGTTTCTTCTTTTCCTGGAAAGATGTCTTTTGGCTGACAGAAAAGGATCTGTTTGTCTGGCTTTATCAGGCTGAAGTAGATGTATTAACTATGTCATGTCAAAGGGAGTTACACTGACCTCAGAGTGCACCAAAACATTCCCTTCCAATCTGTATTTAAACAAAGGAGTTCAGGTCAAGATAAATCTATGTTAAATGCTCAGAGGAGGATAACTTCTAAACTTTTATAAACAGTACTATGTATGTAGTTAATTTCTGCCTTCCTTGGGAAAAAAAAAAAATCACAAACCACCAACCACCTCCCCAAAAAATCCCCAAACTGCCACACCCTGGGATTTCCTTTTCTATACTTTGCCTTTCAAATGGCAGGTAAAAGGAAATATTTAACATTGTCTGTTTTACAGGATAAATTTCTGTGAATGAAATGTCTCTCAGAGATTTAAGAGGAGGACACCACAGTTTATCTAGTGGCCTTCAATATACAGTCTTCAATTATTTGCTTTAGAAAATCTTGCATCGACCCACTTCTTCTTTCCTCCTCTTAGAATTTCTACAATCTTCTTCTGATGCTTCCAGTGGTAATTACAGGATATTTACTTACAAATAATGATAGAGAAGTTACAATGTTTAGGATGCTAAGCATTGGGCAGGCTTACTTAATTTAAAAACACCATAACTCCATAAAAACACTGGAATTGAGCAAGCCTTTTCTATGCAGGCGTGATTATTTTACAGAAAATTGTCACCATTCAGTAATGAATATACTGTGATAAACCTGCAGTCATATTTCTGCTTTACAGAAGCTTACCCATCATTTTCATGGAATGTAGTCTTTTTTTTTTTTTTCCAAAAAAAAAATTTAATTATGAAGAGTTGTAACTGATAGAGGGGCATTACCATGCACCGGAGTGGGCAGCCTCAAGGTGCGGGTTAAACATTTTCCCAGCACATCATCCTGCAGCACCGAAATTGCAAAGGCTCGGTGCAAGTAACCTTGTCTCACTGTGCAAACTGAGCTGAGACAAACAGCGAAAAGTTCATCTGCTGCTCCCTCTTTCAAACTTGTTAATTGCTGTTTTTATGATGGGTACCGTTCGGATACAAACATCACTTATGGAAGCTACTACCTGTAATTGCTATTGGATTACTCTCTGCCTATCGCTGATTCTTGGCAAGTTGGATTTTTCAAGAGAAGAGGAAAGGAAAAAGATTTAAGAGGGGAAAGAGAATTGGGCAGAGTAAAAGACAGCTGGAGAATACGGTGTACTCTTCAAACACATTTTGAATAACACCATGAGAATATCCTTACAAGGCATATTCTACATCTGTGTGCACCAAGCATCAAAGTATCTCAGATCCTTCTTGTGAAGTAGAAAATCATGGACTTACCTGTTTATGCCCAGAATGGCCTCACCTCTTTATACCCAGAATGGCCTCTTGTTTGTTTACTTGATTCCTTTTTTAAACGTTAGTGAAGGAAAATATCCCAAAAATATTTTTACATTGGTTTAAACACCAGTCCTCTCTTCTCACAGTGGGAAAATGTTACAAGTTAAAGCTGTTTTCTTCTGTATTTAATATTAAAAGCACTTACTAGTTCAATATGTTCATATGAGCATAAAATGTTACAAGTTGAAGCATAGCAATGATATAAATCCTTGGGAAGGCTCCTTCAAGTAGCTAAGCGGAAAGTCTCATGAACTCATTAGATAATTCCTCTTCAACTTTCTCTTACATGCCACTGATGGATGCCTGTTTGCTTACACCATGCTACCTTACGGAGTGCAAACAAGCGTATACGTGGGAGAAGATTTTTATCACATAGAAGGCAACAGCAAGCTCGTTTCAACAGCTCCCAGATCATAGATCCTACTCATTGATTCAGCATCAAAAATTTGTCTTCTGGAGGGACTGTGGAACAGTCGTATAACTGTGCAGCAAGTCATGAGCTTAAGAAAGAGGGGAAAAAATTAAAGAAGTGAAGTTATAAATTATTTCAGCTTGATATCAAGTAAGATTCACAGCTCAGGACATGCAAATACATAATTTTGTTCAAGATTTTGTAGGGGTTTACAAAAACAGTTATAAAGTTTGAACTTTCCCACTGTTCTCCAGAGCTCTAGTTTATCAAGGCAAACCAACTTCTTATTTTAAAGTATGAATAATAGCCCAAGGACATGGCAGGTTGACGGCTGTAGGTACTATAAAATCTGGATTTTTTGTTGGGGGGAGGAAATCCATCCCTGGCATAGTGACTAGACAAAATTCCTTAAATTTACTCTGGTCTTCCTCAACTTCAACTGTGGAAAGCACTATGCTGTAGTAGCTACTGTGCTGTTTTAGTTGAAGTAAGAAGTTGGAAGTGAAAAAGAAAAGGAAAGATTTCACCAGGATCTTCAATATTTGTGAGAACTTTGTGCCAGCAGATCTACCAAACCTTCAAGCTCATCATGAAAAGGGACATTTTATGACGTGCACTTTGGCCTGATTCCATGAAGTATCAGGAGGTGGTAGTATACGGTAAAAATGAGTTGGAAAAAATTTACACATGAAATATATAAAAAAGATAGCACACTTTTAGCTCATTTTCCAGTGTACCCACATACACCACCTATTTACTTTTCCCTATAACTTTTGTAGGAACAAGAGGTAATTTCACAAGACACTTTGGAAACTGAGTGTTGTGAAACTAATGGGAAATGAGGAGAATTAAACCACCAGTTTCAGTTCTGTAACTAATTTCTTGGAGGGTGGGTGCCAACCACAGGAAAGCACTCCAGAAAAAAAGAAATCTGATTAAAAGTTTGCCTTCCGTGTGCTCTCTTAATTCTGTTGTTTCTTTTACATTTTTGTGATTACACTGAAAAAACGTGAGTGAACTTCCACTTTGTCTGACTTTTCCTAAAATCTGACAGCAAAGTCAGCTTCACTCTGGAAACACCCAGAAAAGCACCATTTCTGCTGTGTGTTTTTGGTGGAAAGCTTGCACTGAGAGCCTAGCAGAGTCATGTGTAAAAGCTCTGTCCCACCCCTTTGGTGGTGTCATGTTTATGATCAGGTATTTTGTGGGATTTTTTTCTNTTTTTTTTTTTTTTGTGTTTTAGACGTCAGGCTAAATCTTAGAAAAGTCAGAAATGAAATAGAAAAAAATTATGAACCAGTTGTGTGCAGAGTCAGAACTGCCTCTGTTTCTCCTAGCAGTTATGGATGAACCTCATATGGGTCACAGCAATACCTAAAATGGTTCTACTTATCTAAGAGGTGTATTTAAAACTTTTCAAACTGGAAGTCTTCTAAGAACAAGTCTTCTCATCAGATTTTAACAGTATGTGGGTTTCAACTAACAGTCAGAAGTAGTAGGACTCGTGGTCATGCTTCTGCAATAATTCCATTTCTAGTCTTCAACAACAAAAAAAAAAATAATCAAGTTTTGATATTTGCTGATAAAAATCGAAACAGAGGAAAAACATCACTTCATTTCTACTTTTAGCATATTTTGAGCTCTTATTATTTGTTACAGTACTGGAGATGACTTATCCTTCTACTGAATTGATCTGCTTTTTTTCAGAAGTATTCAAAATTTCAGATTTGGTCTACAAATCCCGTAGGTCCCAGTAGGGTGGGTTTTGTTGTTGTTGTTTAAGATCCATCAGGGGACAGTTAGCTTTTGAGATTGGCAATAAACAATTGTCTCTCAGAAATAAATCTAATGACTGTTTTGGTACAGATGCAGGAAGACTGACACCTTCAGAAAAACTGCTGCTAGAATGAACGTGGCTGTTGGCAGACGCATCCCTCTATTTTTTGTCCGCACAAATAGAAACTGCACTAACCAGGTTAGAGACAAATTTTACTAAATACATGCAACTTCCCCATGTACATTTGAGCACCTTAATATTGCTACGCATGAAGGGTGTCGTAGCTGGGTGAGTTAGTAAGAAATTACAACTCAGGTATTCCTATGGGTGTCAAGAAGATCTACATACAGTTATTGACAGGAGACAAGTCGGTGAAGGTCTGGAGTGTTGTAAAGGGTTTTGTGCAAATTTTTCATCATCATATCATAGATGCAAGACAGTTATCTCAGCAAAGAGCCTTGATGGAAATAATCTCTCCAAAGCTTTTAACCCCATCTTTCTTGGTGGTGACAAGATAAGCCAAGACCGTCCCATGGTCCATCTCAGCTAGTTTACCTTACTGCAGAACTGAAGCATAGTTCTCCACTTGGACTTTACAAGTTTTTTATACACAAGTGGGTTTTGTAGAAATAAAGAAAAAGCCAAAAAGGTTAAGTGTTGAAGCAATGTAGCCTGAATGTCACGTTTATTTCAGCAGAAGTAAACCCCATGCTTAGCCATGCTATAACTTAAGTGGGTGCAGAACTTACCTTATCATGCCAAATTCGATTAAAATCCTCTTGTCAAAAAGGAAAAGTGGTACTGTACTTAAAAAGAATTTACCAGAAAAAGTGTAGCTGTACATTGTCAGGGAAAGATAAGAAATATTCAGTTGCTTCTACTTGTACTCCCGCGTTGTATATAAACAAAACCAGTTTCTAGTGCCATCACTCTGTCTCCTTCTATAAACAATAAATCAATTCCACAATTTCTGAACTTGAAAAGCATATTAAAGTGGCCTTTCCTTAACACGAAGATCATATCTATCTTTAACGCAACATAAAAATATGTTACTGATTTCACAGTATAGTGGTCCCAAGGAGGCTTTACAGGGCTAATTGAGAAGTTCACATATAAATGTAATTTGCTTTATTGTCAAATAAATGTTAATTTAATATTTTTACACACATTGCTTCTGTTTTTAATTTGGAAAATGACAAAGAAGTAGAAAATGTACTGTAGGGAACAATTCAGAATTGCTGGAAAGATGAAATAGGTGACCTACAAAAGTTTCTTTTTAAACTTCCAGTACCATATTCCTTTGGTACAGGCAATAAAAACTAGTGACAAAAGTGGTATGCATGTCTTAAAATTAAATTGGCTAATTTATACCGTACAACTGCTAAAGCAACAATTACTCCTTAGATACTGCTTACAGGTCCACAGCGCAAACTCATATTCTCCTTTCCACCAGGATCTGACACTCCAGATGTTGGGTGGCAACACCTCAAACCAGGACAATATGTAATGTAATATAGAATATAGGATACATATGATATTATCACTTTGCAGATTCATTGTCATATAACTGCTTTCTCAATCTTATAGTTTATGTAGAAATGCCTTACAAATAACAGCTAAGGATGAACTAACCTTGTTTTCAAAGTTTTATAGGTCAAGCACTCTTTTCGGAGGGATCATAAACTTAGAGTAAGTCCATAAAATTACACCTGAAAACATGCACCAACTTTTAAGTTCAGGTTTTGTTTCATTTCAAAAACATTTCAAAAGAGAAACTTAGTAGTTTAATGCAATAAACAAAGCTAGACTTCCAGTCTTACAGAACAAAAAATTAACAGAATTACAGAATTAACAGAATTACAGAACAAAAAAATTAAAAAGTGTCTGTTATCAGTGTTGTAAGAATTTTCCGGGTTTTGATCTTCATTCCTGTCCCTTCCCATTTGCTATGCACAAACCCTTCCTCCCCGCTTCTGTCCCACAAACATTTTTGCATTCATTTTAACTTTATTTTGTCCATTATTGCATAACCTTAAAGAAATATGACTTAAGATCAAATCAGGATCAGACTTTCCAGCCCAAAACCTTCACCTGACAGGAGCAAGTCTGGATAGTACAGGGAAGAACACTGATGTGATACAATATGCTGTTTTTGTGATTGCTATGTACTCCCTCCCCTGTCTTCCCTCTCCATCCCAACAAGAAAAATCTCCAGTTAAACATCTATGTAATAAGGCATGGCCAATTTGACCATTCTTAGAAAACATCAGCATAAACCTTTCCTAACATGTATGTGCTTGGAAACCATGATGGATAACAATTTTTCGAACAGGAATCAGTGATAAAAATGAAATTTTCCCTTGCACTGTCATTTATTCCTATTGTATTCTTTCTGCAGGCTACCAGTGATACTTTGTTAGATCTTCAGCTGTACTTTAATATTCATAAATTTCATTAGGTGATCTCAAAATATCTCGCAAACTTTTAAATTGGATCCAAAACACAACAAACCAAAGAAACTGAGGGCTTTCTGTTGGAAAAGAAGCAAATAAGTATTCACTTGATTATGTAAGTGCATGTCATCTCAGGGAAGGAAAACTGAAAGTCAAAGCCATTAAATTGTGCTTCAAGGACCCACCACGTGTGAGGGACAGAGGCAAGGAGAGAACTTAGGAACATGTAAATTCTCATTCAGCTTTCATTTGATGCTGGCTCTGACTTACATTTAGATGCAACCTGTACATATCAAGAATGCAGATGCGAGTTTCATCTGCTGATCTAGACATAGATATGCAGTGTATTGTAATTCAGATTTCTTCAATTTGTTGATTACGCAATCTTACCATATTGCTATGTGCTGACTGGTCTAGGTCTGAGCATGGCCCTATTTGTTGACTACAAATGAGTCTTACCATTCAACTTTCTTCTGTATCCTTTAAGTCTAAACATGAAATATTTTCAGTATTAAAAAAAAAAAAAATAGTAGCTTTTTATTTTGTCATGCCTTCATTAAAATACTGTGTCTTATCTGAGTCCTGTATGAAATAGTATAAAATTGATTTATAGTGCATGCATTTCCTTTCATCCTCTCAAACAGCATTAAAATGACAATTTTCTATTATGTAGTGTGTTCGTTTTCTTGATATTTAAAGGTTGCCTTTCTGTTCCTAATTGTTAAGATTAAAACAGCAATCATCTTCTGAAATATCACTGTTCTTTCTGCTCCTAAAGCCAGAAAATATCTAACTCATTTGCAAATATTGCACTTAAACAAGTGGGTGTGCCAGTTCTAAATGCATAGTGCATCCATGATATGTCCAGAGAAAGCAGAGCAGGAGCATTTGCCAAGGCTGTAATTAATGCCCTTTTCTCTTTTGGCCAAAAAGCAGTCCACCATAAAGCAATTGACTTTGCTAATTTGACATTCTTCCCTTGACTTCCCACAAATGACAGCTGAAAACTTCACGTGAAATTATTATAGACAGTTTTTACTATTTTTCGAGTAGCAGTATCCAATTTATCTGTGTCTATGTCAGGAATTAAAGGTCCCCAATACCTTGACGCACCAAGGTACGCTCGAGCACATCAGTTCAAGCTTGTCACCACCACTGCTTGCTGTAGGATAATGTGACTGAAATCCTCTAATCTTCTAACATCTTCCTATCCATCTGCAACTGGCCCCAGAAACAGGGGCTGCGAGTGGGAAGAAACTTCTAATGCTGCCGGGAAAACTGGCCCATGAAGTGCTCGGGACCATGGTGACAGTCAAAGGGGCGGATCCTCCCCCTTTTATGCAAATACACAACTATTGGGCAGTCAAAATACACCTGTGAATGGGGATTGCACATTTCTGAATGAAAGCAACACCGAGAATTCGGTTCAACCCGAGCCAAGGCTGAGACAGGGGGCTAGGACAGCAGCTCTTAAGTTGGGATGGAAACGCAGTTTTTTTGTTTGGTTCCTGTAGCTATTTTTAATTGTATGTGCCTCAGGAAGAGTGCCAGGAGGAAGGCTGTTGGAAGAGAGAAGCTAAAAAAAAGCCAGTTTTGAGGTGTTCCAAGGTGTTACGAAAAGGGCTACGCGTCACCACGGAACCAACTAAAAAGCATATTCTATTCCTCTATTCCATTGTTTTCATTTATTAATTTGAAAGTACATTTTAAGCTGCTGCCTCAGCCACACGGAGAAAACAGTTTCCGAACCCGCCGGGGCAGGGTATTTCCACCGCCCCAGCAGAGCCCTTTGGCACCAGCGAAAGCCTCTGTTCCAATTACACTCTTCGCACAGTTTTAGCCTCGAATCTACGCACAACAACTTCCTCCAGACAATCAGAAACAAATAGCTTAAAAATTTGCATCACACAGCTTCAAACATCTGGGGAAGCTAAAAGCTGGAATCAAAATAGGGCAGAGCACGTTAATCCTGCTGTCCATGTGACCACCACACAAAGCAAAAATGCAGATGAGTTCTGCACGTAGCATGTTCCTGTCTTTGGGACCCCATTTCATCCTTTCTTCTTCCCTCCCTAGCGGGAACATATTGGAAAAAGATGGACACAGCACACTCAAAATACAGTGTCCCGTAATCTCTGATAGATTTGGAGGTGTTTTTTTTTTTTTTCCAGTGTGGGCTCCCGTGTTCTGTGGCCTGAGAACTTGTGACCCCATTTCTCTTTCCAAATCTTTCTCCTTCTCATAAAAGTGTCAGTAATAATTACACCGTAAAAGTCCACGATTCGAGCCTGCTTCTTTTCTGTACTCGTGCTTGTTTGAGACAAGCATACAAAGGAATTACTCTAAATTTGCAGTGGCACTATGGCAGAGTCAAGCCCTGAGATGCTTTAATCCTCTGCGATTTAACACTATGAAATTCAGACTGCCAAAGAGTACCAATGGGGGAACTCTGTCTATGCTTTGATGTCACATTACCTATTTCTGGCTATAAAACATTTCCCTCTTGATTTTTCTAGCCTCGCATCAAATGTGCACAAAAAAGATAAACTTCCCAAGAGATTACTCCGACACAGGGTTGAACACACACTTAAGAAACTGCTTCATTTTGGCAGGTCCTGATATTGATGGGCTATGCAAGCCTAATGTCCAAACCTTTTCTTTTCCTTTCTTTTCTATTCCTTTTGGTGTGGGTTTTTTTTTTTTTTTTTTAAACTCAGAATAACTCATTGTAAAAATTGGCTGTCAGCCTACCATTTGAAAGTGAAGAAAACATCTTGATTTAACATCTGAGCAGGGATTTTTTTTTTGTCATCTGTAAACAATTGGACCATATGTAGTGTGATGGGAAACATGAAGGCTGTGATAGAATATCATTTAAGGAACCTGGTGTTTAATTACTGCTCTTGATTAGCTGGAATAGAAATTAGCTTTAAATGTTTGGTTTGCAATATCAATTTTAAAGGTATATAAAATAGTTCTCAGTAAGCGTAAGTAGTAGAAGTGCTGATGATTGTGGAGTTACTCCGATTATTTGCAAGAATACAAAATAAAGTTATAGATATTTCTGTTTTTAAAAGAGAAACACATTGGTCCAAGGATAAAAGACAGAACACAGACTCTGAGGTTTGCTCTCTGTTTCTTGAAGAGTTCCTGAACATCCCCCCAGACTAATCCAGTATCTCCTTGTTTGCCCCCAGATCAACCAGTAAATGACATCATCTAATAAGCTCTCTAAGCTTATTCTCTTTTTTCAGGCGATGGGTTCAAAGTGAGTGCAACACTATTACTATAGCAGAAGAGAACTATATGTATCCTACACACCCAGAATTTACTCGTTTATTACCAAAAGTCCCAATGCGTAACCTGTAACTTGGGTAAGATTTCCCCCAATCCATCTTTGGACCTCGGCATAGCTGCATTTTCCTATTAGCACATAGGAACATAAAGGGAAACGTCACCTGAAGGTCTTCTGCTCCCCTCCGTCTTACTCCAACCCTCCTTGGACCTGCAGGTAAGCCAAAGGCTCATCTGTGCAACAAATTCTATATCTGCCCAAGACTAAAGTTTCTTTTAAGCTCAGATGTGTTTTTAAAATACTGAAAAAAAAAAAAAAAAAAGAAAAAGCAAACAAACAAAAAAAGAAACAAAATGAGCTTCAAGACACCTGTCATTTTGGCTGAGAAGGAAAAGGAAAATCTTTCGTGTGTGTCAACATAGCAGTGACTTTATAAATACATGGTTCTGCTAAAGATGGAGAACCAGGCAGCAGCTGTAGTAATATTTTACTATGATGCCGGACAGGATTTAAACAGAAAAGAGAAAACTCCAAGATTCCTTGTTGCATCCAGTCTAGATAAGTAAAAGCAACGTGTACATTTTGAGTCTTCATGTCTGGACCCTCAAGATGTGGCAGGGATAAGGAAGACAATGACCTTCTCTCCTGACTTAAGTATGTCAAAGAACACTTATGATATTTCTGATGAAACAGACACCAAGTATTTTCCATTAAAAAAAAAATAATTAGATTTCTTGGGTTATGCGTTCCTTTTGCAATCAAAGCAGGGAAAATAGTTCACACTTTGATTAGTTCTGATTGTTCGGTAATGTGTATATTAAATATAAAGCTGAGTTCCTGAGCTCTCCTTATGCCCACATTCCTGTGTCACAGAAACTCTGCTCTTAACGCAGAGCCAACAACCTATCCCCAAAATATTGGTTATATCTCCCCAGCCATTTCGAAAAGATATTTTAGGCCCTGAGGCTACAGTAGTTGGACATGACCGTTGTAAAGAATTCACTTAACTTCCTTTTGCTGAACTAACTTCCATCTCCATAGAAACAGAGAAAGAAAGACAGTTGGCAGCCAGCAACCAGAAGTTTAAAGAATTTATTCACACCAGTTTCAGCTGTACGCTATCACTTGAAATCTGGAAACACCGGTCACTGGGAAGACCTTGCAGTGCACATAGAGTGTTTTAGAAGATGGAAAAATCTGTATATCAGAAGAATACTTCAGATTTTTTTTTTTAATAGTGTTCCCTTAATTCTGCTTGTAGTTAAACTTCCTTGTCAAAAATGTATTATACTGTTGATTTAAATGCTTTTAATAGCAGAGTCGGTAATGAGAAAGCTGAGCATTAAAGGTCAGAACAAAGAAGATTAAGACCGGGAATTTTAATCCTAGTCCTAGCACTGATGCATTGCGTGATACTGAACAAACAGCACACATGGAACTGACCAAATTTTTTTCTTACAATTTCAGAAACTTACAAAATAGTAATTGTTGACAATGTCATTGACAACATCAGTTACCTTTCAAAAGTTTCTTGCAATTTTTAAAGTGGAAAAAGTTTCAAAAGCATCTATTGACATTTTTCAGACTGAATTGGGAGTAAAAAAGACACTTTAATAATATCCTTCAACCTTAAAAAAAAAAAGAAAGGGGGGGGCACTTTAAATCACCCTAGAATGGGCTCCTTTTGAAAGCTTTAAAATTAAAACATTTTTTTTAATGAGCACTAGCTTCCTCTCTTCTCATTTTTCCCATATGAGAAGTGAGGATAACAGCTGTGGAGATCACAGTTTACTGTCTCTCCTCACCCCTGCTAGATAGCTATGTGCTTTATATGTAGTCTATTGTGCTTCTTCCCACACAACCCTTCCCTCTCTCTGGGTTAGCAGATGGTCCAGAGTCCAGAGAGAACAGAGAGGGTTAGAACCAGTCACAACAAAGGCAGTTCAGATCCCATTATGAAAAAGAAGATGGGGAGTGAAAGGAAAGAGATATAATCTGATTCTAAAGCAGGAGCTACCCTTTTAGATGGAAGAAAAGAGGGGAAACTATACCCATTTTTCTAAACTTCCATTTTTGTATTTCGAAAGAAAAAACAACAATTTCCATACAATTTGCACAAGCTCTGATTTTTTCCCCGATTGGACTTCTTGTTAGTTGTTTCCTACTCATAAGGTTATAAGTCACCCTGTATGTTAAATCTTTAGCATTAATGTTCCAGTTTGAATAGAACTATTAGAAGCATCCTGAAAAGCCTCTTAAGTGGCCAAGGATTTGAACTTCTGACAAATTTTGAGAAAAGGTTCAGAAATGACAGAAATGCAGATTTTCATACTATCACTCAAAACATCTATCACTATTTGCAGTTATCTAGAGTGCCATATTGAAGTGTATGTCTATACACATACAAATATATGTCTTCTTTATCAAGATTAAAAAAAAACAACAACCAACCACAAAACGACGTAAAAACCCCCATTTTTTTTTTTATTATTTTCACAGAAATCTGAAAATAAACTCTATTGGTTCTGTCTTCCTTTGATTTGAATGATGCAGATATGCACATATTAATATTAGGATTTTGCCAATATCACAACCCTTGTTTTCCCTAATTAATAGCACCTTCTCACCCCACAGGCTGGAATTTATCCTAATGAGAAAATTGTACCTGTCTATAATCATTATTAGCATTGTTGATCTCAGATCACGGTGAAAATATGATTCCTTTTCCTGGGGCAGCAGAAAAATACCAACTTATTTTTCCTTAATTCCACAGTGAAATGCTGAAGTTAAAAAAAAAAAAAAAGACATTGATAATCTAGAGAATTATGAACATCTGATCTTAACTCTTAAATTAGCCATATGTTGAGTCTCAACAGATTGACAGTACTTATTAACATGAATGTAAAGTTTTAATATTTTAAATCTGCATTTTATTAATATTTAATCCAGGGTCATAGGTAATGTCCATGTGTGTCAGATAGAAAGGAAAGAAGGAGGTATCACAGGAATCCAATTACTTCTGCTTCTAATTGCAAATGACTTTCAATATTGAGGCAATGTTCTTCTTATGTGACCTTTAGTGCATATTCTAGACTTCATTAAACACCTTTTGTTCTTGTCAGTTCAGGTAAATCCCATCTTGTCCCATTCCTCTGAAAGTATTCTGTCATCTGTTCATGATCCAATGAAAAATGATTGTGGCAAGAAATACACACGGAAGTGTTTAAGGTACGTGCCACAATTTAATCTACATGAAGGACAAAAACAATTCTCTTATAAGTTTTTCTTGCAGAAACTTCAGGCAATCTAGATCAACTGTTATTGTCCATGCAATTATAAATTTTATCTAATTTTATACAGTTTATATATAAATATTGGTTCCTATAACTGCTTTACTCTGTACAGAACAACCACGGATTTGAAGCTTAAACAGTGTATGCCATTCATTCCACGCAACTCTATGCGTTTGAACAGAAGAAACACTCATTGACCTCAAATTTTAAATTAAAAGTAGAGAATAGAGAGTTCAAGATTGGGATAGTATCATGTGAAGAATTAAATTATATTTATCTCCTCATAAAGGAATATTCATAACATGCAATGGTATGTAGAATGCATAGGTTAGTGTATGGACAAGTAGTAAAACAGTAACAGTATAATAATTGTTGTAGTATAACAATGTTGTATAATAATCAAGTTTTAGACTGAGCATTGCCATTTTGCTAGCATCACACATACACATTACACGAACAGTGTCGGTTATAAACATAAAAGAAAATGAAACAGTCTATTAAACACTGTATATAAATAATAAGATAATATAAATAAATGAATTGAGAAACATTTAAAGAAACGGCTTCTATTCTCCCTGAAATTATGTTCTGTGAGTTTCTTCTCCTGTTTTCTTTGGAGTCTGCATCTGCAACACATGCACACGTTTCAGCTTCTGTATTCCTAGATGTAAAAGGTACCAGGGAAATGGTCATTTTGGCTTACTTTCAAAGTTACATTTTTTAAAATGCATTGTATATATTGCGAGACGGCCTTTTCATAAGAACCTCTTGCATCCTACACTTCTGGTTGATCATTTGTCTCCTTGTGACCCAACTCAAAGTAAGGGGATTCAGACTGTCTTCTGGGAAACCCTGAGAAAGATAAACACAGGTCTCCTTTTGATTCACGTGCACAGCTGAAAACGTGCAGTGGTCAGAAGGGTCCCCCAAAGCCATCACAAGATTCAGACTTGTTTTACAAGAATTAAGTCATCTTCCAATTCAGGAGAAGCTTGTTTTTATGAGTCAAGTGACACTGATGTAAACCATCCTGATTAAAATGCAACTTATTTCTTTGAAAATGATACTGAAAGCTTTTATCGATAATCTTAGATTTGTAAGAATCTTGTCCAGGTTTCAAGGATGACTTGGGTACTTTGGATTTTACTTCACAAAAGCTTACTGGGAAGGGTATATCTTGAATGTAGGTGCGGGTCTGGATCTCTCCTTGAGTTTTATCCCATTTACCTTACATGGGCACCTTTTAAAATCCCATGAATCCAGGCTTTTTTTTTTTTTTTTATCCAGGAGAATGAAACCTGACTTATGAAAACTCAAAATCAAAACGTGATTTTGAGTAGCCTTCCTCTTGCCAGACTCCAGCTGTAGAAACTGCTATTAAGTTAACATCACCAAACCCCAGAGCTGGAACGGCTTCATCTTTTGGAACTGGTGGTAATGAAGGCTGCAGACAAAAATGTCTAACATCGTACATACTCCTTGCACTGATAGCAATAAAAAAATACTGGAAGGGGGAATCTAGAAAGAGTAATCAAACTTATATTGTGATAGTTCATCAGACAAATGCCATACAAAAGGGCATTCTCACAGTTTGGGTATGGCCACCCTGATAGCTTCCTCCCTCTGTCTTCACCCCTAAAGTCAACTTGACCCACAATACCGGTGCACCTTCTTCGTTTTGAGTCCTCTCCACTCCTGAGCTGTTCTTCCCCTGCATCGTATGCATCTCCTGATGGGCACCACTCAGCCCAGCGCAGCCTTTGGCTGCCAACGCTGCTCTTCCCTCAACCTGCTGCAGGGCAGGCTCCAGATGGGCTGAGTGGAGGAGTCCCCCCAAACGTAGGTAACTTGATACATCACGTAATTGGGTCTGAAATGGGTCCTTGATACTCTTACAATTTTTTAACCTGTGGTTAGAAAACTCAGTGCTGATAACCACTTTTTCACTTTTCTATAGAATAAGAATGCTAAAGCCATCAAAAAAGAAATACGATATTAGTAATTGATATGGACAGGAAGAATATATATATATATTTTGCCATCTGTGAATATTAATGAAGCATAAATCTAACACATTAGGTCATATTACCAAACCATATAAACAGGACCAGTTTTAAAGTTCACCTAAAGGGCAAATTAGACTGGTATCTATTGTTATGTTCAGGTGAAATTCTTCAGCTTTTACAAATTCTGGGGTTAGGGGTTTATTTTCTTATTTTTATGTAATTGAATTTCTCCCAGTTTCCAGTACCAAAGGATTACACATTATTATTTGAAATAATCTTACTTTGCAGACAAGCAGTACATTTTCCTTCAACCTATAAAACCCAAACATTACTGGCATAGTAAATATGTATGTTTCAGAACAGGAAGAAAAGGAAAATGAATACCAGCTAGAATATTTACAATACGAACTGTTTAAAGAAAAAATGTGTTTGATCTTTGGCAAGTTCCCTGACTTTGAACTGACACGAGACAAATGATTATGGAGAGAAGATTCATGAATAGCAACTCCTCCACTTGTGGGCTCTTACATTCGACTGTGCAGCCAGCATTCCTGACCAGGGAAGATCTTTGCTCCCACATATGTTACTAAGGTCAATTATTTTTGGTACGTTAGGACAGAAAAGGGGGGGGGGGG
>VUYV01000332.1:709440-741158 GCA_008711295.1 Anarhynchus alexandrinus | reverse complement strand
ACCTAAGATGATAAAATAATTATATGTGTGGTAAACCATTAGGCTAAAGGATGTTTGGGGACATGGGTTATTGCTCTTGAATAGCAGTTTTGCCAGGACTGACTTCACCGGCGCAATGCAGACATCTTAGCAAAGAGCCTAATGTGTAAGGCTGTAAATAAATTTGAGAAGCAATTGCAGAAAAATAAAGGAGGGACGGACTGCTGCAAGACAAATGTGATGCAGCAACTCACGTTATCCGCTGTAACAGATCTGGATGAGCACATGTGTGACAGCTGAGGAATCAAGCATTCCATGCGCTGTTTCCCGCATCAGATGTTTTCTGTAGGACCCTAGGCAGCTCACCTAACCCTTCTGAGTCTTCATTACCTTTTAAAATTCCCATAGCCATATTCACCTGCCCACTGAAAGAGCTTTGAGAACCTCACAGAACTAACTATCAAAATATAATTTCTAAGATTTCCAACACTAGTGGGGGAGTGCCAGGTAGGGGGAGAACAAGAAGTGCTCTATCAGTGCAAAGGAATCACATCTTAGTGCACACGTGTAGGTTTGTGTACCTACACACATGCGTCAGTGAAAGTTACAGCAGTACTCAAACGATTGCATTGACACCTCATCAAGATCTGAAATTTACTGTCCAAAAATACTCCTGGACGACCTTCCCTGAAAATGGAGAACAGGACCATCACTCTGAGTTCCACAACTCCACCACATCCGTTACTCCTTGTAAGCCAACACTTCACTAATGCTTAACTCATTGTACCTCTCCCTTTATTTCTGCAAGGCAGTAAGTAAAAACACCAGCTCTGCAGCAATTCACAATATCTCGACTTGGATCTTCAAGCAGGTATGTGAATGCATATTTTTCTCTTAATGTAAATCTCTCCCATAGTGCCGCCCTTAATAAATAGTGGTGGAGAATCGGTTTGGACGGAACGAAACTCAGCCCTTCCTTGGCTGGAGAGGTGGAGTCCCTGCTCTCAGTCCTCAAACAACATGGCTCTGTATGACCATTTGACTCACACTGGATAAAGTTCCTATGGAGACGAATATCCTACGTAAAACTAGGCACAACTCAGAGTTTCAGCAAGTGCATTTTGAGAGTGTACAGGGGATGTAAATGGGGGAACAGGCCTTGCGTTGAGCCTATAGAAAAGGCTGAATTGTAGCTTATAGATCAGAATACCTTGCAGACAGGAGAAGAAAGATCCTTGAAATAAAAAAATAGAGAATTAAAAATTTAAATGAACAGATCTAGCATTAAGACAGCCTACCAGAATTAACCACATTTGCAAAATCACATGCCTGCGGTGTTCCCCATATCAGAGAGTTTGATAGCTAAATGGCATGATGTACAAATAAGTCATACTTTTTATGCTGGAGGTGTTGCAGAAACAGCCGTCAGCTGCTAGGACTGGACCTACCAAACACCAGGGTGGTCAAGTAAGTTAGACAGAATCTGTCAGGGACTCAAATAACAAATTAAAGAATGCAGTAATAGACAATGGGGACATAGTTGCCTTTATTACACAGTCATAAGTTCTGGGAGGAAATAAGATTATTGCAGAAATATGTGGTCCCTTTAGTGTTTAATTTTTGAAAGAGCAGATTGGGTAAAAACCTTATGCATTTTGTTGACATTGGGTGCTGACGAAACCCAGAAGTTATGACTTGCTGGCTGGTATAAGAACGCTCCTGTATTAACCATGATTTTTGGCACTTTTTTACTCATATTTGTTTATTAATATAAGGTTGTAGGCCAGCCAGGAGACATCCAGCTGCTCTTCACCATTCACTTTGATCTCTCCATTGGCCCTTCCAAGCCCACAAAACCCCTACATTCCTACACTACTTTCTGCAGCAGTTTCAGAGAAGTATGGGCGGTTTTGGTCAGCTCAGCAGCACAAGTGCAATTAGAGTAACTGTTGCGTTTTTAACTACTGCTACCTTGCTCAAACTGAGATGCATCCACTATTTCAAAGGTTGTGTGGACAGCTGATGTCCTGTAGACAGAAATAGGAGGCATAAGGAAGACAAAGAAGGATGGGGTTTCCACAGAAATCCATTCTAATGACAATAGGGATCAAGATCCCCCTCCAGATGGTCTCAAGTTTTAAAAATACAGCTTCCAGATTTCAAAGCACTAATGTGATCCAGTTACTCTTACTTTCAAGCAAAAAGGAGGTGGCTGTCAGAGAGGGAAGCAGGATCAGGCTGAGACCTGTGAAGAAGCATGGTGCCGTGGTGAGCTGGGCAGCTGCACGAGGCATTACTCTTAAAACGCTCTTCAGATTTCACGTGTACTTCAGGTGTACATATTGTATGTGATGTGTACATTGTGTACACGCAAATGTATTTTTTTTGCCAGTTTTTGGGTACTTCTGGGTATTTGTTCCCCTTAAGCAAAGATAAAAGTGGATTCTGCAAGCTCTGTTTTTAATATTATTTTTAACTCTCTACTTTCAGACATCATTTCACTCCCTCTCTACTTAAGCAGAGACTTCTTACTTCTTTTATGTTTAATAATTCAGAGTATCATATTTATGTACTTCTTGAAGGCACCTTGAATTGCTTATCAGAAAAGGGGGAGGAAAAAACCTCAGAGGAAAAAAAAAAATATTCCAGGAACTAAGAAAAAAAGTCCCTTTCAGCTGAGAAGGGCAAGCGAACAGCAGCTTTGTTTGATCAGCATTTACTTTAAGAAAGTTGGCAGACATCAAACCCCTGTTGTAGCGAGCTAATTATACACGAGCGAGAACCGTCGTCCAGGAGGAGAGGGACTGACCCACACGCGTGGTTGCTGCACGCGGTGCCAGGGACCCAGCACAAACCATACTGCCCCCGAAGATTTCCGTGAAGACCAAACAGAAGAGGTGCCAAGTTATTCTGATTACGGGAACAACTGGAGCAGCTATCAACAAGCGAGCAAAGGCGTTCAATAGCGATTCGCGTGCGCCTAGAACAATGTGATTCAGCCGAAGCGAAATGTTGCTCTGCGTGGAGCTCTGCACCAGGACTGTGTTTTGCTCCTGCAGGAAAACATCGTGATCAACAGTGCGAATGGCTAAAGATTAATCCAGCAGCAAAAGAGAAACGAGCGGCAGACGCCGAATAGGCAGAGGTCAATGCATCCCTATGGAAGGGTTTAATGCTGCCTCTGCAGCGTAAGCTATATGTGGAGACTAATATATTTGCATATAAACAGGATGACTACATGTAAAGATCACATAAGTAAATTTTATACATTATGCTGCAAATGTCATGCAGGAAATATACTCTCTGATTGATATGCAGAATGTTTGCCAGAACAGTGACAGCCAAAGTAAGTTCAAAGTCATAGGAAATGTTGTCATCAGCCTACTGTAAAAATGTACAATTACTTGCTATTCTCTTTCTGTTTAAAGGTGACTACTACCATCTTTTTCCCTAGGCTACTTGTTCACTGTAGCTTATTATCATTACAAAGTATTATAATGGATTAGCTTTTCCATATTGTGTTCGTATTGGGAAGGGCATGTTTCAGACAGCACACTGACAAGGTTTTTGAAAAGGCATTTATTCCCCCACTAAAAATTACCAGGCAGCTTGTTTTCAAGAATAAAAATCTCTAAATTGCATGCTTGCAAATTCCTCTTTCCCGATAATTGATTTAATATAAAGAAATCAGAAGGAAGAAGCGAGCAGTATCTAATTAATATCTCCTAATGCCCAACTAATGTCAAGCATGACTCCAATTTATAACCAAACTATATTTTTACATTGAAAAATTCAATTACATTTACTGACAGACTTTGAAATGCCACATTATTTATATTGGCAAACTTTGCAGTCTCTCAGTATATTTATTAACATTCTTTCCACAGAATAAAGTGTATATACAATACAGATCACTGCATTCTTCATTTTTTAATCTTTCAAAGTGATATGTACATCTGCTGGAGTAGGATGGAGCTGCCTCGTTGCTGGATATCCAGAAGACCAAATAGAGCCAGCAGTTAATTTGCCCTCCCTTTTGATTCTCCAGGCAAAACAAGGTAACCTTGACATTTCTTTTCCTTCTCTCCCTCCCTCCCTCTTTCCCTCTTTCCCTCGTTCCCCTTCTCTCCTGCTCTTTTTTCTCGCACACACCCCCACGCTGCACTCTCTGTGCACACATCAACAATTTTGAGCTGTGAAGAGGTTCAATTGCCACCTTAGTGACTCACTTATAATGCACAAATCATTTACTAGGATAGCTTGAGGACATGACAATGACAGAGAGACATCTGTTGGGTGGATGGGATGAAAAAAAAAAAGGGGGAAAAAAAAAGGAAAGAAAAAAAAAAAAAGGAGGTTATTCACAGCTGGTACATTAGCCATGCTAGCCACTAGGCCACCACAGTGTCCTAGTCCTACAGCTTCACTCTCCTCCTTTCTGCCTGCTCCCTGCTGTCAGCTGCCAAAAGATATCTGTTCTCACCCTTTGCTGAATGAAAAGGTGCTAATGCATGACTTCAGGATATGTCAGAACATACAGTACTTACAAGTGTTTGGAGATGCAGCCAACCTGACCATGGGGAAAAGAAATGAGTAACTAAAGAGTGATTTTCTTGAAAAAGAATGACTAGAAAAATAGTGAGGGGGCTATTCCTTTTTCTAGCTGTGCCAGGCAGGACAGGTTTTTGTCTTCTTGATGCTCATCTGCATTTCTTGTAGAGTACTAAATATCCTACCAAATGTTCAAAAACTGGGCTGAGTTTTCTTTTGCCTACAATTTCTGCACTAACCGAACTTAAAAATACATCCCCAAAGGAGGAAGAAATACAGAATAACTAGAAGACTTGCATTAAAATAAGAACTGCTTTTTTTTTCTTCTAATTTAAAGAGACAGAAAAGAATAGATTGAGGGAGGGGTTTGAATAAATTGTGATTAAAAAAACCAAACCTTAGCTGTCTGTATAGTGCCAGGGAGCAACAGATACCCCGAGTATTCAGGCAGCAATCTCCTCTCCAGTCCCACGAGGTCTGCGGTCTGCGCCCACGGGCACGAGCTCGACAGGCGGAGGGGAGCGGTGCCCGTCTCCGGCATGACAGTAGGCTTCTGGGGGCTTTATTTTCTCAGAGGAGTCTGCTGGTCAAGGTGGCACGGGGCGGTTTTAAAACCGCTTTAAACCTCTGCACTACAAACCTTTAAAGAATCAGCGGTGTAAAGTCAGTGGGGGCAATTTCTGCAGTCTACATGGTAAAACAGCCATACCCGTGTTCACTTGTTTACGTAGCATGGCAGCAAAAAAACGCCATAAACTTAACCAAAAGTTCTAGGGTAAGGAGAAAATGCTGGGTATTATTAGTGAGAGAGATACATCTTTTTAATGACAGTAGGGGATTCTAATGTTAAGCCCAGCCGATATGAAGGTCATGCAAACGTTTCAAAAGATATTGCATAACCACGCGCCAAAGACCCCTGACAACACACACTACAGAAATCAGTACACAGAATAAAGAATTGTCCCAAAGTGACCCAGGCAGGCCCGTCTAGTACCTTGCACAGGCTCCTGGTGCGAGTTAAACACCTCAGTGGTGTCCCTGGCTCACCTCTGAGATGGACGCTTGTCCATGGGCAGTTGTCCGTGCCTTGTGGGCTTCCTGAAGGAGAAAGGGAACAAGCCAGGGAGAAGGGAAGAGTCCCTTTCCTTACTTGAAGAGTAAAAACCAATTTTCGTGAAAATGTTTCCTAGCCTCATCATGTTAAAATTCTAAAAAGAAGGAATTATTGCTTGCCTTTGTTAGTGATTCAATTCCAGGATATTATCTTCCTGGAACTCTTGAGAAGGTCAGTAAGAAATATATATTTTCTCTGGAAGAAGAGAAAATATTTCCCCGTTCACCAGGTACTCTAAGCTGCTGCACATTCAGTAACCTCGGAGGTTTTGTTGTTGTTTTTTTTTTTAATAGAACCACAAAAACCCCAAAGGTCTAAATGAGTCCCAGACCCAGGTGGGCACAGCTCCCACCGACCCTCCCATGCTTTGTGCCATACTTATCTGCACTTTTCAACTGTTCCTGGAACTCCTGTTCGTTTGCCAAGTTAGTCTGCACCTTCAAATTATCAGCAGTGCAGACACAACATGTGTATACATACACTCCTTTTGTTCATCTGATGAGGTCACACTGCTCCGACAGCAGTGATTGTCCGCCTTCAAAAAATTTGGACTATCTGGACTGAAAAGGTTTCTTCACCAATAGATGGATGGGACTGCATTTACCTGGTAATTAGGGACTCCAAATTACCTGGATTTTGCTCATCAGGTCCTATTTCGATAATGTTCACCATTTTTCAGAAGGGCAGATTTTTTCTTCACCGAGAATTTGCTTTTGGAAAAGGATATCTAAAGATCCTTAGGAAATGAATTAAACAAAAAGGACCAAAATGAGGAGGTTTTTTAATTATGATTTTTTGAGCAGAGGCTTTAATAGTCCACATAACATTTCCCATTAAATACAGGCAGCAGAAAAATGGGAAAGAATCTGGTCCAATACTGGGGTTTTCAAAAGAGACTGATTCTAACATGGACTTGGTTGGACTGATAAAAGGAATAATATGTGTCAGGTGCTTTCTGCCTATCTCCATATATCCACTTTAAAGTTTTACGCAAGCACTCTAGTGTCAAATAGCAAAAGTAAGTATTTACAGAAAAGTGATACTTCGTCAATATAGGATGTTATCATCCTCACGTTACACAGACACAGAAATCAGTAATTTTCCACTCTGCTATTCACTAATACTAGAGAAATAAGAAATAGGACTGCCACTGGGCAAAATTAAAAAGAAAAAAAAAAGAAAATATCTATTTTTTCACCCTTTTGATGACTCCATTTCTGTCACATGCTGCCTATGTGTATGAGTCTATTTTCATGTCAATTTTTAGTTTCCTTTTAGTTGAGGGGACAGTTCAGTACTATTCTATTTTTAATTGTTATCACAGTCAGCAGGGGAAGGGAAAGTTTCTTGGTCTTTGGATGTTTTAGCTCTTCTCTTTTCTTCTTTTCTAATCAATTTTTGTTTCACTTCAACAAAAATTCTACTGGCACAAGCAACATAGTGCACACAGATGATAACGAAAATAGAGAAGTTCAGCTCTGGCCCTACAGAATGGTTGAAATTTAATATAATAGCTGTACTTCAGTTCCTATTTGCGATAACAAATGACCTCAAATATTTATTAAAATTCAGAGCTGACAAATCTTGCCAAAAAGAAATCTTGGCTGAAGAAAATGTCTTGACTTTCACTTGTCAGAACTTCGCTGGAGCACAGTGGCAATCTTGGCAAAACTACCAAAAAGTGCTATTCACCAACCCTGTGGTTAAAACACAACAAAATGAATCCTGATGACCAGAACTGGAGGTTGAAGTTGCCACACTCTGAGATACCAATTTCTGCCATCAGTCTTTCACAATTTCCTTCTGCAGAGACAGTTGCCAGAGGCTGGGCTTCAAACAGCCAGACCCCCAATTTCCACTTTTTAAACAAAATTGTTTTGTGTCCAGGGAAGGCATCTTACTTTAGACGTTACGACACAACACATCTCTCTAGGTGGAAGAAATGAATCTAGATGCCAAATGCGACACCTAAACCCTGCTTTGTGTGCAACTGAAAGTCAGCGATGAGCTTTGCAGCAATTTCAGTCAGCTTTATATAGTTCAGCGCTCGCTCCAGATGTTTCCAAGTAGTAGAAGCAATTAACATGCTGAACTGCCTGCTTTGGCACTGACACCCTCAACCCAAGCATCGCTCCGTCTGTGTTTGCAGTTTCTTTGCACCTTCTGAACGTAAAAAGCACGAAGTAGATTTAAGCTTTTAAGTACAGATGCTGATTGTTCTGGGAGGCTCAGAAATTAACCAGTGACATCCAGTCCTGCTCGCTGTATCCGCTGAAAACTCCCACCCTGAACACGGGCACGCGAAGCAGGATTCAGCCTTTCTAATCAGTCCGTGCTAGCTCAAAAAAATATACAAGCAATTTCCAAGCTAAACCAAAGGAAAAATATCCAAGCAATAACAATTAAATCTAGTTTGTACTGGTCTTTTGTATACTTGATGGTTTTTCTGCTTGTTTTATTGTGGTGCCTGTGCAGATCACTGTATCCTCATGGTTAGCTGGCTTCAAGTGGGCAGTATCAGGATAAAAACAAAAACCAGCTGGCAGAAGAAGCCGTGTTATCCTACAGCCAGAGATTTTCCTCTAGAGATTTCTGTTTATTGGGTTACACAGGGTCAGTATGAATTTCCTCTGGATGTCTAGTTTCTAATCCCCATACTGACCCAATACTTTATTCTCTCTCTGCAACACAAAAATGCTATCCTTCCTCATTGACTGCCTGAAAAAAAATATAAAAGTCCATCTTTATTTTCTTCAGTTAGTTAAGGAGAATATTACCTCTCTATAGGAGTCTCCCATGACATCCAGAGAAGAAGGAAGACAGAGAAAAGCTAAACAGGCCAAGGGTTCAGCAATCAAGGTTCAGATGATGCACTCTGAAGTGACATTGGGATATATAACACTCTGAGCTCCGGGTCACCACAGCATTAGAGGGCAAAACAACGAGTACATCACCGTGCACGACTCATTTGGGGCCATTTCACTATGTCTTTGCAACTATTTCTGGAATATACCAGAAATGACTTGTCTGAGAGTAAATTTCATAGAATCATAGAATCATAGAATGGTTTAGGTTGGAAAGGACCTTGAAGATCATCGAGTTCCAACCCCCCTGCCATAGGCAGGGACACCTCCCACTAGACCAGGTTGCCCAAGGCCACGTCCAGCCTGGCCTTGAACACCTCCAGGGATGGGGACTCAACAACCTCTCTGGGCAACCTGTTCCAGTGCCTCACCACCCTCAAAGTGAAAAACTTCTTCCTAATGTTCAATCTAAACCTGCCCTCTTCCAGTTTGAAGCCATTCCCCCTTGTCCTGTCACTACATGCCCTAGTAAAAAGTCCTTCCCCAGCTCTCCTGTAGGCCCCCTTTAGGTACTGAAAGGCCGCAATAAGATCTCCCCGGAGCCTTCTCTTCTCCAGGCTGAACAGCCCCAACTCCTTCAGCCTCTCCTCATAGGAGAGGTGCTCCAGCCCTCGGATCATCCTCGTGGCCCTCCTCTGGACACGCTCCAACAGGTCCATGTCCTTCTTATGTTGGGGACTCCAGAGCTGGACGCAGTACTCCAGGTGGGGTCTCACGAGAGTGGAGTAGAGGGGCAGAATCACCTCCCTCGCCCTGCTGGCCACACTTCTTTTGATGCAGCCCAGGATGCGGTTGGCCTTCTGGGCTGCGATCGCACATTGCTGGCTCATGTTGAGCTTCTCGTCGATCAGCACACCCAGGTCCTTCTCCTCAGTGCTGCTCTCCAGCCATTCCCCGCCCAACCTGTAATTGTGCTTGGGATTGCCCCGACCTAGATGTAAGACCTTGCATTTGGCCTTATTGAACTGCATGAGGTTGGCTTGGGCCCACCTCTCCAGCCTGTCCAGGTCCCTCTGGATGGCATCCCTCCCTTCCAGCATGTCTACCTCGCCAAACAGCTTGGTATCATCGGCAAACTTGCTGAGGGTGCTCTCGACCCCACTGTCCATATCTCCTACAAAGATGTTGAACAGTGCCTATTATATGTGCCTACTATATTGATACAGTGCCTTTGATTTTGACCAATTCACTGTACGTTCATTCCATTATACACTGTTTAAGGGCTCTGCACAAGAAGCTTATATGAATTTCAGTGGTGACCAGGGTTTTGTGCAAGTTCATTGCATCTGGCAAAGTTTCATCAGTAATAAAGATATACTGCATATATACCAGCTGAATTTACAATCTCTGAGTATAACAATCAGCATCTTTTGGCACTAGATTGTTTTGTCATGATCACTTATAACTTCTGCCTCTGGAAAATTTTCCTACAGAAAGTCATCTCTCGACTCATACCAATGGCACAGAAGGTCTAGACCAGAAGGTCATGCCAAAAGTAGCGAGGTTTGTTTAAGAAAAGGTTCCGTTTAAATTGGATAAAACAAATGAAGAAGGTGCATAAAAACACACTCTTGAGAATGCATGAGTAATTAATACTAAGCAGCCAAGAAACTTTTAGATTAAAGTGGGAGATACCTAATGAATTTGGCTTCTTGCAAGATTAGTTATTCCTGGAAAAATTGTAGATTGGATTGTTATATTTTTGCATGTCAAAATCTCATACTGCAAAGTTTTTGGATATACTGGATCCTACCACCCAGAAAAACAAACTCTATGCTTGAGATGGACAAATATCTGTACTAGAAGTCTGGCTTTAAATAAGACCAAGATTTCTGGATCAAGGACAATACCTTGAAACATCTTGCAAGGCAAGACTGCTACTTCCCACCAAGCCACCTGTAAAGCCCCTATTTCCACGCAGCTCTTCAGCCCTAATCAGTGCCCACCAAAAGGACAACATATATACAACTATATTTTTCTAATCAAAGAAGAAATGTGGCTATTGTTATTTACTAAATTTAAAAAAAAATTACATAGAAGGTTGGGTTTTTTTCCCTATGAAGTTTCTCATCTGTCTATACTACACACTCTGCTATTGGAAATTAAATGTGTATTCTCCTTTAGTTGAATAACATTTTTGCAACTGGAACCTAATTAACAATTTTGTTACTGACATTTTGAGGAGAAACATTTCATTAAATATCTCTGTCTCTAAGTAGGCCTAAAATCCAGGTTTTGGAGTTTAATTGAACAGGAATTAATTTTGCCATTCTGGGAAAATAGAGTCTTTAGGAAAAAACAAAACTCTCATCCTTAATCACACAGAAAGTAAACCTACTAGAATTTGTTTAAGACAAATTGAAAAGAATGATGGTAGTTTGAGTGAATTCAAACATATCATTTTTTAGGATTAAGTTTGTAATGTCAGCTTTGAATTTTTATCACTTTTGTGAGAGCTATTGGCTCGTTTTAAGTGGAAACCTATATTTTTCTTCTATAAAATCATAAATGGAGTAGTTCAACAATTTCAAAACTGTTTTCCTAATATCTATCAGAACACTGAGAAAATGGCTTCAAAATATTGAAAAATCTGTTAAAAGTCTTCACTTTCATAATTGTTGATTTGATGAATTGACATTTTTAGAAAACATTTTTTTTAACCCATGTGTTCCAATCTTGACTGGTTTTGGTGAGGTTTTTTCAGTTGCAAAGTGATGTACTTTATTTCGCTAAAGTATATGCTACAGTCGCATTTTGCTATATTAGTAACATCCGTTCCTATTGCATGCAAATGAAAATTGGTCGTCATTAATCTTTGCATAGAAAGTGGTGAGCAGAGGATAAAAAGCCAAATTCCAAAGGTTTATGTAGTTTTCCTAGTCAACAAATATGCTATCTCCTAGTGGAAGAATGACCAGTGGTAAAGAAAATAAGGAAAACACACCGAATTTGATTATGGCTTGAGGGTGTGAAAAATTAGTTTAGAATCCCAAAATTTGTGCAATTAATCCAAAAACCCCCAATCATTCCAGTTAATGAAATCAAGCTCTTAATTAGGTGAGAGTGTAGTCAACAGGAATTAAATCAGTAAAGTGTTTTTATAATGCAATAAATGAAGACAGTCCTTCCCCTTGTTTCCCCTCCACTTCTTTCTTCTACCACTCTTGATCTTTAACTGAACTACTTATTCTCCTTGCTCACACAGTCAACCTGATTTCTTTATATATGCAACCTTCAGGTTAAACAGGAACGAGACTAATTAATTACCATGCTTGATTTTCGATCTTTAGTGTCTTCCAATGAAATATGATAACTGGCATTGATATATGGTTTGCTGGCTATATTAGCCACCTTTCTATTTCACTGTATCCTTTTATATTAATTACGCCTCTAACCTAATATTTTATTCATGTATGAAGACTTTTTGCATTAGTGCTTTTTTTTCAGTAATAAATAAATAAATTAAGGTTGGTTAAAATTTTTCGGTATCTCTGGGATAAACAGACAGGGCTGACCCCTGGAACAATTTCTATCTACTGACAGAAGGTGTTAAAAAATATCCCCATTTAAGAACTGAGGTCTCCCACACTGTTCAAAATTAAGAATGGGATTGGGTTTGGGTTTTTTGGGGGGGCTTCTTTTCCCCTCAGCACTGTTTGTGATCATGGACAGGATGGAATCCCAATAGCATACAAGAGAAACTTGGAATACCTTACTCATATGGCTAAATCCACCACTACTGAAGCTTGCTCCTGTGCAAGAAACATAGAATAATAAAAAAAAAGAGCTCCTGTGTTTGTGAGCTTGCACAAAAGCCAGACGTTTGGCAACGCAAAGGGAACTGACTGGTTCCACTATTTTCCAGCCCTTCAGGAAAAACGATCTACTATTTTGATGAATTTAGACTGTCTTTAATCTGATTTGTTACAGATACAAGGCTTGTGAGAGCACATTTTTTGTTTGAGCATACATATTGAGCGGGAAAAAAAAAAAGCACAGTTAAAAATAATTATTGTCTAGCAGCTTAATAAAAACAGGGGGAGAGAGATATTTGGTATTCCAGATTTGGTTAAAGCTCATTAGGACTCGCATCTTTTGGATAGCAAGATCAATAGACTGCAAAATATAAATTTGTAAGAAATGGGCTCATTGACTCTAGTGCTTCTGAAACCCGTATTGGAGTGGTACCAACATGCTCCTGGCTAACTGCAGTCAGCTCTGTATGAAAAGACTTTCCTCTGAAGGGCATACAACCTAGAGAGGTTGAAAAGAGGCTGAGAAAATGCACATTTTGAAAAGGACAGGGCTGAGATCTAGGTGTGACAGTAACTTCTTCTCCAGCTCTCATTTGTTTCCACAGTCTGTGGACATGAGCTGAGGGAAAGGGGTGGTTTACCAGTGGAGGAGGACAGTAATTGCCTTCACAAGTGCCTGTTTTCTCTCCCCACCCCTGAAGAGGGACTGTACGAAGCCAACAGAGAAGAAATAAGACCAAAACTACACTACTTTGCAGTAAAGCCATACAAACATCCTCCTCACAACTGCCACTTACTGGTCCAGTCTCTACGCCAAGACGAAGCATGTCTGCCTCTCGCCATCCGTAACCTCTGGCACTCAAGTGTAACAAACCCATTTAAATCCTGTCTGCACCCAATCTCCTTCCCCTCTCTTTGGATGTGGCTGTTTTGCTTTGCGAACTATTATAAACATAACACTCAAACTTTCTTAGCAGCATCTGTTATTTTCAGTTAGAACTGAGTGAGAACAAATAAAAAGAATTTTCTATTGTCTTCAGATGAAAGAAGGTTTGTATGTGTGAGTTAGTACTGATGACTGCATGAATGGAGATGCAGTGTTACATTTGATTGGTAATTAAAGTCAAGTACCCCCAAGTTTAGGCAAAACCCAAATAGCTAATTACAGGTTTTATACTACAAAACAATTGTAGTATCAAAAGACCCTTCAGGGAAAATATAAATCTACAGGGACTTTTTTTTTTTTTTTTCCCCAAATTCTGTAGTAGATTCTCTGGGTTCTGTGGAAATTTAATTGGAAAGAAGAGCAAATGACAGAGACAGCTCTCCTGCTTGACACTATATGCTCTCATACTGCTGCTCCCCTTCTCTTCATCTACCCCTCAGTCACCTTCACGACACCAGGTTTTGGAAATTTAAATGAACTACGTTCTCCCATTCCTATCCCTTAGACCTGCTGTTCGCAGCCACCCCCCACATGAAGTAACAGCAGAAGAGGGATGGAAATAATTTATAGTATTTGAAGGGCAAACGCTTTTCTTTCTTTTCGCCAGAACATCACAATTTGCACCCCATTTTTATTAACTGTTGGAATAAAGAGGGACAAGCCTTCCTTTTCCTACCTCCTGGCCTGACCCAAGTCCCTTTGGCTCTGTTTTTGTTTTACTGACGTTATGCGTACAATGAGACAGATCCTGATCCTATGGAAATCTAAATATTAAATGATAACTCTAGGATGTAAATTGTGTTCAGGGCCTGGCTGGACATAACAGTACAATGAGCAGAGGTAGGTCACCTCTTCCTTGCCTTGAAGCCCCTGTTTGACCTTGAGGTCTCTCCTTGGCTTCACTCCTCGTCACTCGGTTTGTGTTACTGGACTGCAGCAGGCTTTACTGGTGTTTCAACTGGCTACCTGGCACCTTCTCTTTTTCTGTATTTTAATCCCCAAGAATACGCAAGGGATACTTGTGCAATAGTTAATTTTTGAAATCAGACCTGTTGCAAGGAAAAAAAGAAAAATGAACGGCCCACCTAACCTCACTCTTTTTTTACACCTGCAATACAAATGAACGTCAGATGTCAGTAAATAAAACCTCTGTTACTCCTCAGTAATATAGACTTGATTCAATGCTCTTACAGAGAGGGCCTTTTAAAAATTTAATGGCAAATTAATATTTTCTACAGGTCCTAATTCTCCCTGAAAGCTAAAGGACCCTTGAGTCTCAGAACACCCAAAAAAACCCACCAGAAACAAGACTTCACAGTAAACTGCAACAGATAAGCATTCAACATATTTTGTGAATGCAAAAGATATTGCTTCTTCTTAAAAATTGGTAAAAGCAAACGATTTGATTGAAAAATACATCACCTTGCTTGCTAGTTTCTAAGTGCTTTGGGTTTTCCTCTTATCCAAAACTTCTGAAAATAATTTTGTGGCCAGACGCTAAACTTGAAATCAGGATGTTTTCACACTTTTCCTTCTAATGGTATCATTCTTTACATGTGCTACCAAAGAGCTTAACTAAAATATTTCCCCCCCTCCCCATTTTAATAGAAAATAATCTTCCTCTGGCTAGAAGTATCTGGAAGTATAAGTGAATTAGCATGTTAAAAAATAAACCTTTTGTAAAGCAATGTCTTTTTTCCTTACCATTATGAAAGCTTCAGCAGAAATTACTGTTCCTAGCCATGGAGGAAGTTGTCCATATTCCCTATGATGATGAGCATCAACGGGGCTTGTGTTGTGGAGCATGGTACTAAAAGGATATAGGATCTACTGGTACAAAATGGAGAAATAAGGTGCATTGTCTTTGTAGGTATCATTTCTAACATGATTTAAAATGTCACAAAATATGGTTCATAAGATTATATGGCAAATATTAATCATTTATGATGATAAAGAAGTTAAAACACGGTGTGTCATGATGTGTGCAACGCAATGCATGAGACATGGCATGTAGCTTAGTGGACAGACTAAGAAAACCGGAACAACTTTTGGGAGGATTTGAGGTTTCTACAGGTGACTGTGGAAAAGCTACTGTGTTATCACAGTCAAACCGTCTAGTGTGCTTCTTCCTCAGTTTCTTTGTTTGTGGCATAATGTTAATAACCGCCCGTGTAAAGCACTTAGGATTCTTGGGAGAAAGATGTATTGTCAGTTCAAGGAACACGATTATCACCAACCATTAAGAGTTGTTAAATCTTTAATACGTCTTGGCTGATCATTTTGCATCAACATGATTCAAAATATCCGGGGCAAGAGGTGGGTCTTTTTGAGACATCTGATCAATGCTGGGTATGCAGCAGGCTTGACTGAATCTGGTGTGAAAGTAATCACTTACAAACACTCAGTCTTGAAATGAATTACTGGATGTCATTCTCTATTAACCTAACAGTTAAATTTGGACAAAAATATACATAAAAATGAAATAAAACAATTAGGTAACACTTTAAGTGGTTCATTATTATTAATTCATTTAGTATTCATTGTAACTGTGCTGGTCATAATGAATTCATTTGATATTAATGTGGATGTTCTGCAGCAATTTCATTGTAATGCAGTTTTAATTCATGTGCCATTAAAATAAAGCATTGTCAAAATTTATATTTATTATCCTAAGTGCACAATTTCTTATTTTCAGGACTAGGGAATTACTGGTTTTGTTTCTTCCAAAGTTAACTTCTTATTTTCATCAGAAGATCCTTGATGCCAAATGGATTAAACTCTTTTCCACTGTTAAGTATACTTGTTTCTATACGTTAAGGCAACACATACAGCATAGCCGTACTACTTTAGCTAAAGATTTTAGGCTGTACGTGGTCACAGTCTGCAAGACACTTAAAAAGTTTGGGAAGAGATGATTAAACAGAAACTTAGTTTCTGAGTAAGAAACCATGCACTATGGTTTATTATATTTTTTTTGATATTTATGTTAACTAGTATTTAATGGTAACTTTTCCTACAGACAGTTATACTGAAGTAAAAAAAATACTCTAAGCAACATGGAAGATGTTAGACCTGTTCAGCAGTTTAAAATTTAATGGAATCAGAATTCCTGTATGTTTCAGTTGCCAAGAAAATGAAAGTTTAGTTCTTCCCAATTAAAACCAAATGCATACTAACTAATACTTAATACATTTAACACAGTGCTCAGCTACTCAGTGTTGCTGGAAAATTTTTCAAGCAGAAATGTTTTATTTAATTTCTAGAAATTAATGCAGATTGTGAATTTCACAAATGGAACTGGGGCGAAAGGGTCTGGAGACAAGTGTCACGCTGCTCCATATATTATCAGTCAGGTATTCAGACATTTATTATGGTCACATCTAGCCTGTTTTTCCAGGTGGTTATCTCTGATGACAGCTCTACTTTCTCTCTCCTTGGCTTCCTCTTTGCCAGCCACAGGGGACTGGATCTTCAGTCAACATCTGCTAGTTAGGGCCAAATAAAAACTAGTTTCTTCAAGTTTCATAGAATCATAGAATGATTAAAGTTGGAAGGGACATTAAAGACCACCCAGTTCCACCCCCCTGTCCTGGGCAGGGGCACCTCCCACCAGCCCAGGTTGCTCCAAGCCACGTCCAACCTGGCCTTGAACACCTCCAGGGATGGGGCAGCCACAGCTTCTTGGGGCAACCTGCACCAGGGCCTCACCACCCTCACAGTCAAGAATTTATTCCTAATATCCCATCTAAATCTCCCCTGTTCCAGTTTGAAGCCATTCCCCCTCACCCTATCACTCCGTGCCTTGTAAAAAGTCCCTCCCCAGCTCTCCTATAGCCCCTTTAGGGACTGAAAGGGGTTCTAAGATCTCCTGGAGCCTTCTCTTCTGGAGGCCGAACACCCCAATGCTCTCAGCCTGTTCCATATCCATCAGCTTTCATTGTACAGTGGCCTGTGACTTGAAACAACTAAGGAAAAAAAATTCTGAAAACTCACTCTTTTTTTCTTGAACAGTAAGTGAAATGTTTTTGAAATTGTGGTGGTTTGTGTGGTTACTGAAGTGGGTGAATTTAGAGGAATGCAAAATTCTTACAACTGTAAAGATGGTGAGACAGACTAAATAGATGTCCCCTAGCCTTAGGGGTAATACTTACCCTGTAGTTCTTTGGACAGCAATAGGGTTAAAGGAAAAGTGAAGTTGAGGGGGAGCAGAGGGGAGAAAGGGGAAGAGGACAAGGTTAGACTGTTTTTAATGCTTTAAAGTACTATGCTTTTGATGGGAGTTTTGGTGTTCTCAGACTCTAATGTGAAATCTGTTGACTTCAAAAGCAACCCAAAATGAATGTTGGGATATACTAAAGCAACAAAAGGGAGTGGCTTCTGCATTTAATTGCATTTTTCACTACTATAAATAATTCTGATTTTTCTGCGATAATCAGCCAAACAACTACTATGAAAGGATTCCTTTCCTTACTTTTTTTTTCATTGCAGTTCTCTACACAAAGTCTCTTTTTACTATTGATCACAAAAAGAAACATTAAATCTCAAAGGAAGAAAGGTATCATCCAAGGCATACAGAAAATATTTGTAGTTGATCTGGCCTGTAAGGAACACTGGGCGAGATCAATAAGGTGAAAACTGAAGATGCAACCTTTCTGGTCTCAAAGCCAGGCCGCTCTTTGTTGGGCCAATAAAAGGTATTGCTTTAATCTACTGCACTTTGTCTACCAAAGAAAAATTAAAAGTTCAAGGTTTAAGCCCAGTTTTTCAACACTTCATATGGTCTAACACTATATAAATAAGTGTAGTTCCACATGTTTCTGTCTTTGTGTATCTTTCTTCTCTGTGATATGCAATTTTGTAGGATGGTTGCAAATTAACTATTTACCTTTGTTAGGTTTTTAAATCATAGCCACTTACTGTTTAATTCTTTCTTCCCACTCAGAAATAGCCTGACAGTTACGGTGTTCAATTTGGGTGGGCTGAAAGCCCGGACAATGTGGACTGCTATTTCACGGATGGTAGTTAAATGTGTCTAGAACCTTTGTGAGATTCATTCCCTTGCTATGCTCACACCTTGGCTGATTAACTATAGTGTAGTAAACATAACAGAATTTATATATGGAACCAGTCTCTGAAAACAGTATTATAAGGGAATGTGACCTTTTATAACAGTGATTCTGCAGTGATTTAAGATTTTGAACTAAAAAGAAAGGAAACCTTATTGAATACTGTGTCTCAGGGAAAGCTAGGGGATATATTATATTTATCCCATATATGCTATGATTTTAGAGTCCTAAACCCAACAAAATGGTTCAGTCACAGTCAAGTATGCTCAACTTACAACAGTAAAAAATTTACAGAAATTGATGAGAATATCTGTATAAGCAGAGATGTTCAGATACGTCAGAGTCAAAAGAGATGTGGCATTGTCCATCGTATATACCCATGAAAATTCAGAGATGCACAAGCACCTGGAAGCCACCTTGACCGAAGAAGAAAGCCAAAACATCACTCATGACAGCCAGAACATGTTGAATTTGTTTAGTGTGTGGGGTCAGGGCGAAGATGCAGTACTGGTTGAGTGCTTTTGTTATGAAGAGCACTTACCCAGTCAGAAAGGGACTCTCTGGATGTTCTTGGAATTGAAGGGCAGCAGTTGTATGAGAAAGTCACCCACAACAATGGTACAAGTATTTGGGAGACACTTTCCACCCCTTCTGTGAAGACAGGAAGAATGCTGAAGGCAGATGGAAAATAAATGAGAGAAAGTAAGACTCTGTCCTAACAGTAAATGGCATAACTGACATGGAGATGGTGGAATAAATGGTCCAGGTCTCTTTCTCCAGAGTAGCTCTGCTCTTGTCCAATTAATATTTAGTGTATAAACAGGCTGGCATGCAGTAAACAGAACCGTATTTTCTCCTTCTCAGGCTTGAAAACATCAATCCAAAGTGTATTGATTATGGGTATCGCATGTAGGTATCAGCTGAAATGACCCCCATTCACTTCCTTTCATAAATAATATTAAGACTAATAATTACAATAATAACCACCTTTTCACTCCTCGTATTTTGTTCTATGTTACTGCCTACCCAAAGATGAATACAGACTGGATTTGATTCACACATACCCCTACACGTTTATATTACTGATCTACAGGATAAGTGTTCTATTGCTCAGATACCAGATTTCCTGGACTCTTTAACACTTTTATAAACATAATTTGTTTGGTTTTGTCCATATTTTGTCTAAACAGAATCTTGCTGCATCACCGACAGTCTGGATACTTATTTTGGTATTTGAAGAGATACACATCCTTCCAGCAAATACAAATAAAAATATGTTGAACTTCATCTGTCACAATGCATAAAGCCTCCTCTCATTATTCATTATGGCAAAAGGTAAGATACAGTATAAACTTCTCATATCATCAGGATCTTTAGGTCAGCTGAGCCTCAGGGTTTAATTTAAGGTATGAGCCACAAAATGAGCCGCATAACACATTGAATCACCAATTTAAAGAAATAACCTTTTCTAGAAACAGACCAATTATCCTAGGGTGCTGGGTAGTCTGTTCTTGGCAAATGCATGTGTGCACACAAAAGGAGAAAAGCAAGGATGTCTGCTTAAGTTTATGTCACTGATTCCTGATGGGCGTTCTATTTAAAACATTTGATCGGTTTTGGCATAAATAGAAAGTCTAGTCATTAACATAATGTTCACCAAACTGAAAAACTGCAGTTAGTATGGCAGCATCTAACTTCAGACAAGGTAAACTTCATTTCATCTCCAAAAGAAACAACACAAAGGAGCATCCTAACGAGCATTTTAACATTACTTCTGCAAGGACTTCTGAAATATTTAGCTAAAATAGCTTACATGCAAATTTACCATAAATCGATTATTACAAGTCCCTGTAATACAATCTTAAGAGCTTGATACACACAAAGTGAATTTTACAATCATGGGTGCAAAATGAATGCACGGTTGAATGCTTAATTTGCACATGCATGTTTGCAGTTGTCATACAGATCAGGAAATTCTACAATAAACAGAAATTTGAGTACATTTCTAGCTACTTAAATACACAAACCCATGATTTGGTACACAGATAGTAGTCAACTATATTAAAATAAGCATACAAACTGCTTGTGCATAAGCGCACTTGAAAATTCAAGACCAGAAGATTATATCTAAAGAGTTCATAAAAGCCCTAACTAGAAAACTTTGATAGTTTGATGAAAAATATCAGGTCACAAACGAAAACTCTCTTTACAACAAACTCCAGTTTAAGATCAAACCTACATTGATGAGAAAGCTCATTCCAGCTCACAGAGCGATTGGCGGAAAAAAAGAGAAGGGCATGAAGGAGTTCCATCAGCTGCTCAGAAGAGTGAGAGACAATACTAAGCTGGCAATTAAGATGCAATGGAAAAATAAAACACCAAAAACAATAGAAGAAGCTGCAGGTGCTATACATATATGAAGGCAGGAAAAAAATATACGCAATATACCCTTGCGGCCAACTCATTCCCAAATGGTACTGCATTACTTCCAAATCAATATACTACCAAAAAGTCAGCCAATGTACCGATTGCAAGATGGGAGAAGTGTGAGCTATAAAGTGAGACTTGTTAATAACAGCTCTGATGGCAGCATTCAGATGATGAACATCTGCAGATGATTTAGCCAACTATCTAGCATGCCTGGCACTAAAAGATTTAAGTGGTCAATTTTGTGAGTAATGAAGGCATGGAGAAGTGCAATAGTGTCAGTCAGAGAAGAAAGGTCTTTAATCTCATGATATGCTATAAATGTTGAAATGAATTTCTATCTGTATCTTTAAATATGAAGCTCATCAGACAACTTGCTTTCTATTATAGCTCCTACTTTCTTTTATGTAAGAGCATGGCAGTTTCTGCAACTCAATGGAAAGTCTAGTAAGAAGTCAGAAGATGTTTTCTTTTGTTCCAGTGAATATTATTTCCTTTTTATAAAGAAACAGTTGCAGTCAGGTGCTGGCTATCCTTATTAGAGATGTCTGGAAAACATCTGGATAAAGCTGCCATAGGACTCACAGGATTGTCTACTACAACAAAGAAGAAAGTGTTGGCAGAGGTAGGTTGGCGTAAGTGCCAAGGAGAAATGAAAGAGAGTTGACTTCATAAGACCCAAGATGGAAGTTTAAACTCCAACTGCTATTGGCTAATAAGGAATTAAGGTGTGTAATAGGTCTCATAGTGATTCCAGGGTGAGTAATTTTACTATAATGAGATCTATCTTTATTAGGAGTACAGAAATTTTGAAGATAAACACCATACACGAGAGGAAAAATATTCCAGAATATGTTGGCAGGAAAGTCAAAACGCTTTTTTGTTCTATGGACACTTTTTCTTCATCTCTACTAAAGAAAGCAAGCTGAAATAGATCAAGCAGTCATGAACAGAAGAAAGACATAATTTGAGAACTGAACTGAAGAACCTAATGTCCACCTCTTTGAGGATGGGGCAAAAGACTTTCATGCTACACCAGTTCCTGGAAGCTACATCTTTGCATAAAAATGTGCAATGAGACCAAAAAATTGTTCTATTTCTACTAAAGGAACAAATCAGCCTTATGGCCGTACTGTACAGCAGTATCCTACTACTGCATTTACATAGGACAGAAATACCTTGGGAGTCCTCCTTATTTTATCTTCTACTCTCCTGTCCAACTCATCATTCCACACACACCAGTACAATTTTAGAAACATAAAGAAACACAGAGGTACCCTTATTTTAGGGTTAATTAGAGGACTACTATTTGCTTCATGGTAACCCCACAGGAAGATGGAAGTCCCCTAAGTGTCTAAAAAGCCACAAAATGACAATACGTATTGCTACAATCTAGAATGAAATCAATTTTACAAATAGTCACTGTAAGATTTCTGCTTACAGGACTGATTT
Organism: Anarhynchus alexandrinus; assembly: GCA_008711295.1. NCBI lineage: Eukaryota > Metazoa > Chordata > Aves > Charadriiformes > Charadriidae > Anarhynchus > Anarhynchus alexandrinus. The sequence goes on along the minus strand of VUYV01000332.1, from coordinate 719,004 downwards.
TGGAATGCTATCTAAACTGAAACCACAGACTGAATATGAAATGCATTATTTAACCATTCATTTCAAGAACAAATCACCTCCAATATCTTACACTCAGCTGTGTACATCTATTATAATCTCAAATGACAGAAAATAGTATAGGGATTGCAGACAATGCATACAGGTGAAATGGCGCCAGTTTAACCCCTATAATATTATTTAAGAATAATTTTAGAATATTTTAACTGCAAAATTTATTCATAATCCTTCTATGAAAACATAAAAACCAAAGGAAAAGACAGAAATTACTACAATGTTTTTTTGTTCCAAATTAGGACCACTGTGGTGATAACGAAAGTGAAAATGAGAAAAGCCAAACAGAGAAATAAAATACATGTTGTCCTTCCTTTTATAAATGAAAGATGAACAAGAGGAGAGGGAGATGAAAATATACACATAGTGAAATATGAAATATACTCTGCGACATTATTTAACCTTAAAATGAAGGGTCCAAAAACTTAATTTTAAATTCCAAACCCGAACTGTTCAGGCTGCCCAGTACTTTAGAGTACTAAATGGAAAGAATTCTCTAGCAGCCAACTCTAAATAGTACCGAAACAGTGGTAATTTCTGTAAATGAAGTCTACAAAGGGTATATTCCAATGGAAAATATGAACTGTGTTCCAGTAATCCTGGTAATAATTTAGTTGTTTTGAGTAATAATCCGTTATATATAGTGCCATGTGCCTTTGAAGGAAATGGAGAAGACAATCCAGTACCTGATTGGTTACAGCAGCCAAGTGTCTCCCCCAACTTCTTTTTCAGAATGAACTCTCTTGAATTCTGTCCATAAATTTAGTGGTTGGAAGATCAGTATAGAAGTTTCCGTCTATGAGTTTTCCAGCTGATCCACACGAATCAGTGTCCCACTGTATTTTATCTTTATTGATACACACTGTGATTACAGCTCTGAGGAGGTAATGCTCCTGAAACATTAGGTATGTTCATATGAGATCCATGAAGCATTTCAGAATTTAAAAAAAAAAAAGCACTATTTTATGGAAACTAAGCCAGTCCATTAACTTTTCATTGCACAAAACCACCAGGTTGGGTTTTTAATTGAATGGGTTTGCACTTCCTACTGCCCTCCCCTTCCTCTCCTTCAGTTTCACTGGGTATTTTTCTTATCATTTTGAAGTCACGTTCCCAAAGTTGAACAGATGACTTTGCAAGTTATAAACACTCTCTATGAGAGGGTACAAACAACACCATGTCTGTTACCACCTAATTCAAAACATTTGATTTTTTCAGACATATTACTTGAAAAATATCAGGTTTATTATATATTCTGTGTTATCTATCTTGTAGGTTACTCTGATTTTTACATCTATTAACAACTAAAAATTTAGCAGTTTGTTGTTCTACAGTTGCACAACCCAGTAGTTTTCAAAGTTCTGTCTTATTTTGTGATACGCCACTTGTAAATCTTCTTTGCTGACCCCATTTCTGAATAGTTCCCCCGATCTCATATGCAGTCCCAGCATTTCCCATATAAAAACACTCAGTTATCGTAAAACACATTACCTTCTAAATAATGACTTTAAACCAGTTAGTAATACTAAGCGTTCTATGCAAAACTTCATGACTTTTCTTTTAGAGGAGTGATGCATGGGGAGGATCACACATCCTCCTCTTTTAGCACTAAACTTTTTTGGCTATACTTATATCCCAGCATAACAGAACTAATTTTTGGGGACTAACAGCTTTATTAAAATATAAATCAGAATGTAAATATTAGTCTTAAATAACCAAATGAAAACATAGAGAGGCATATAGATATGACCAAGGAGTTCGTGCCTATGGATTTTAGCAGAGCTCCTCTGCCTCCAGTTTAGCCACCGCAGAAGACATTAACACCCTGTGGTCTGTTTCCTTTCCCCACTGTGAAATTAAGTTAAACTAACTGAATGGAAAGGGAGATAAATTCCATTTTTTCTGAAAGCTAACACTACATCTGAGTTGATCAGGACTTCTAATAATCGTCTTTCTCTGTCTCTGAAGAATAACTGCTGATGGTAAAGTTAATTAGCTAATGCCTTTAAATCTTGGGGTGCACTTGGATTAACAGATTTGTATATTTAAAAAAGGTCAGAAATAAAATGGTCAGCTAATTTACCTTGTAACTGATGTATTATTCAAATAATTTTCTACCTTAAACAGGCAAGTTTGTTACATTTCAAAAAAGGCGAAATGTTAGATTTAGTGTTTTCACTATATTTTCCTCCTGTCTGTTGATAGAAACAATTGAAAAAAAACCCCCAACCTGCAGCTGCATGTTTTTGATAATGCCCGGAATTTGTAAGTTTAAGCATGACAGCTGATCACGTTGTAGAAAAGTAGAACAAGCTGGAAAACGATTACATTAACTATGCAAATTTGTTCCACATCTGTACTAAATTGTCATTTACAATTAAAAAATGAAAAGATCAAGTTATGCCCATTAAAACAAAACTTTCTATTATTTGTTTTTAAGGTTGTGTGGGTGTGTGTTTGACCGCAATCTATTTCAAAAGCTTGATAAATATGACAGCCAAAGTTTGCTTTTATATGAAATATTCCTGCATGTTTTTTATCACAAAATTTAAGTCCTGTAGATAAATACTCTAGAATGAGGTTGCACATTTCAAAACAGTATTTTAAGAGTACTGGTGCAATTTAAAAGAAAGTTGTTTGTGCCACTGCAAGAGAAGAAAATAAGCTCATTGATTTCTCCAAATGATATCACCTTGGAGAATTATTCACTGGTCAAGTCCTTCATTTTAGTTGCACAGACTAACCCCTATATCTTAAAAAATAGTGTATTTTTATTTTTGTTTGCTTTATTGCTGTTTTATAATAACCTCAAGAAATCATCCCAAATACAAACCTATGTCCATGCTTTAAAAAATGAAACTTCTAAAGAACATTATGCTAAAACAGGTAAAACGTTACTCTCTACAACTTAGTCCAGGAGTTCAAGCAATGAGTGGAAACATCCCATTACTGTTACTTCTAGAATGTTTGACTGAGAAGGGGGAAAAAAAGAAAATTGAACATTTCTAAGATTTAATGCTGGTGAAACCCTAATCATTTTAATTTCTATATAGCATTCAACTAGACATATTCAAAGAATATGAAATCTCTTTTCTCCTTCCCACAGTTCCCCATTTTTATGCCTTGTTTTTCACTGTCAGTACTAAAATGAGGAGGAAATATTATTTCATTTTTAAAAACCTTCTCTTTTGCCTTCTTATCACTCAACTTAATCCGGTTGAACTCACTTGTGTAGTATGTTAGGGTAAGTGAGACATTTTACAGAGCTCACAGCTTTATTATTTATTTTTAAAGTAAAGGATCACTCCATCCTGCAACAACTAGATCTAAATACAAAAATTAAAATGTTACTTTCTCCAATAGAGAACCATTGCAAAAAAAAAAAGGAGTATGCCTTTGCCTTAAAAATAATGCATCTTGATAAATTTAATGTGACATATTTTTATTCCGTATTTCCATTTAGAGAAACTTGCATTTTGTGAGCTCTAAAAAACAAAGGACTAATCATGTAAGTCACCACCTTTTCCAATTACTATGCCATGCCACTTGATTTGATGAATATTTGCCTTTCCATCGTGCCACATGCAAACAAGGACTGAGTTCTGCTGCATTCACAACAAGAATGTCTGACGAAAAACTGTGCTTCAGAGACCACATTAAGAAAAATAGAGTTACCAAGCCAGTTAATCTTTCATTTCAGAAAGCCAGTTCATGGCTTTCATTTGTTTCACTTACAACGTTTTGGCTTTCAGAGCAGATCTTTAAGTTTTAGGGGTAAAATTAAGCAAGTCCTTAGAATATACACAGAAATATACACAGAGATTGGGTAACGGACTGACTTAATAGCTATTGGGGACACCTAACATTTTCAAAAGTTTAGCCTTTCCTCTCCCTCCGTGCACATCAGTGCTGTTGTAAGATGAAATCGAAAGCCTTTACCTACCTGACAAAGGCTTTGTGAAGTTTACCCAACTACTGCTGGTCAGGCACAAAGAAAATGCCATACAAACTAAACGATTATTAGCGTAAAACAGAAGGAGCTCTGAACAACTACTGGAGTTTGGAAATTATTTGACAGCCTTTTAAGTATGACAGGACACGTAGCAAAATGGGCTGCATTTGCCACCCAGATACCCGATGCTGAATGTAAGTACAAGATAACCATCAGTGAGCACAGGCTGGACGCGGGTGGGCTCGTGTTTACTATTCCACCTGATATTGAAAAGTGCCTCTTTATGCACACAGACCACTCACTCCTTTTTCTTTCTTTAAAGTCTCTCTTCCTATATTTTTTGGATTGCCTGCTTTCTCCACTTGCTAAGAATTTTTAGCTAGCTCTTTTCACATCAGTTGTTTTGGGGTATGCTGCTGTTTGGTTTTATCTACAGGAAATACACATAAGATTTATGTGGGATTTTAATATTTTTGAGCATATTTTTCCTTAAGAACAAGTGGAAAAAAAAATATTTATGAAGCTGCATGGCTCTTTCAGATTACCAACAGCTTGCTTATGAGTTGAACCTGAACACTGGCTTCAGGATAAATTTAAAAAAAACCCCAAGCATTCAAAAAATTATGACTTTGTATGGTATTTTGCAGCAAAAACAGTTTAACACAGCATGGGAAAAACCCACTTTTTCTGGAATCCTATTTTCTTCATCATGATTTTGTAATGTACAGTCACAAAAATACTTCATGCAAAGTAAGAATAGTTGCAACACTTAAGATCAACAGTGTAAGATATGAAAAGAAATGATAAATGAAAAAGGCCACCAAAACAAAGGACAGAACTATTCACTTGAATATTTTGAATTAATGAATTTTGGCTTAGTAATAAATAAATAGTGAAGTCCATTGGTTACAAACTACTATTTTCCTAATTCTAGGAATAAAGCTCTTAAAAATAATTCATAGCACCCATTAATATCATGTAAATAAAACTAACCATATATTAATTGTGTTTGATTACAATATTCCTTTACATTCCTAGGTTATAACTATGGTATATGTTAAATTAATAGTAAATACATTATTAAATAAGACTTAGACATTCGTGTAGATATTTAGACCACAGTAAATGTTATTTTTTTAACAATTAAGAGTTTTGGATTTTTAAAAAATAATAAAATCAATTATTTCCTGTCTTAAACTTCAACAACAGAAAGCAGATATTTTATCTGTTAACTTTTTTTGAAGCATCCTTATTCTGCACTTGCTACTTTCATGATAAGTAAACAGTTGGCAAGGAACTCCCTCTTGTGGTCAAACATTCTTAATTAGGAAAAAAGAGCTGCACTGAGCTGATGGTACAGATTATTAGAGGATGGGTCACTTGAAACCATTAAGATTAACAATACTGATATGAGTAGTTTTAGTGAAGCAGTTCATTGCAAATTAGAGATGAACATATGCTTTTGATTTTTTCCTAAAAAATAAGGATTTGCACCACTGTTCTGGATAAATCAATTTTAAAGTGAACTCTCTACCTCGCCTCCTTTCTCCTTTCTAAATCACAGCTGTATCTGTAACAAGATCTTAATTCACAATCCACATCTCTGATACAAAGCACAAAGCAAAGTTTAACTTCTCACCGGTCCTGACTTCCCGTGCGACTCTCACAAAAAAAAAGTAAATCAGATGAGCTTCAAAGAGCGCAGAAGGGCTGAACGTTTCTCCGAGGTGCATTAGCATTTCCAGCGTGCCCTTAACTAGTGTTTGGCCATGGCGTGTGCCAGCCCTGTCCCTTGCGCTCTGCGGCAATAACTGAATAGCCCCAAGTCAGAAGAGCTTTGCAGTGCTTCCAAATTATGGGTGTGATAAAATAAAACAAAACTCAAACGCCTGGCAGGCTGAAAAATCATCCCATGCTTATTAGCTTGATTTGGATGCTGCTGCCAAATACTTCAGCAACAACAGCAAAAACCAGCTGCAACTGGACAGACCATTTCTCGTGATTTTTTCTTTCATGCTACCCATGAATATTTCTGCCTGGGAAAGTGCCCTAGTCTGAGGGTCAGGTTCAGTTTCCCCAAAGCAATTCTCAAGGTTTTCACGAAATCGGGACTGAGACCAAGCATAATTTATTTTATTTGATTCCTTACTCTGCTATTCTACTTTGCAGCTGTAAGGTGTAGATAGGAGTGTGAAACGCCATGGCATAATGCACCAAAGATAAAGTATTTGTCTTAGACATTCCTTTACTATATGATCTGATTTCCATAAGCAGAGCTTTTGGACTCCAGTTCCTCACAAAGGTATGGATTTTATACCCTACAAAAATAAACACGAGCAAAGGAAGACACACAGGTAGAGAGGAACTGAAAGGAAAGCAGCCCGTCATACAGCGTGGGGAAGCGGATTGCTGGCTGGGCTGGTGGACCAAAATTTAACCCCTCCCCAGTAAATCTGCCTTCCTATCTCAGTTCACAAGAAGCCCAAACGGTGGCATGGGAACTGTTTGCACTGTGAGCAACACTGCTATTCACTTATAAGCCAGACAGTCAGCAGAAAGTGGACACTCACAGGAACAGCAAAATATAATAATTTCTCTTTATGACCACTTTTACTCATGCACATTAAATGCATGACAATGCACTTTGTCTTCAGGACACCTCACATTCCAGCTAGCAGAAATATGGATGGTGGTATAAAGATTGGTATTACATTTAGCTTTCCTCGGAGAAAGTACAGCATTAATCTTTATTAAGCAAAAGAAAAATCAAGGTTGATGAAGCAATGTTACTAAGAGAAGAAGAAGCTGCTGTTTATTAATAATCATATATTTAATGCCTTAGTTGAAAAATTTGAGTTCGGTGTCTACACTTTACCTCTAAAACATGGAATCTGCGATCTTCTGAAAAAGCAGGGCAGAAGACGTAGGGAGTGTAAGCCGTCCTTCAATTTTTCAGTCCTGGGGTGATGAGACCTACAGAGCTGTTACATATCGAGAGGTGTCAAAGGCCCCAGTTAAGGTGCAGGAGGCCAGTAGACTACTGATGGATGTCAGCAGTGTCCACAACCACTGCCACACTCATTCTTTGCCTGCTCTTCCAGTAGCTAGCCAAAAAGTTAAATTCAGCAGGAGGTGCTGAGTGGGTCAATGCCCTTAAGATGCGCCTTGTACGGAACCTTCTCTGTACAAGTTCAAGGGGCTGCACTTACTGAAATGACTGACACCACCACATTACACAAAGACCAGGTCGAACATGGGAATCTATCCCTAAATCTCTGCCAGACCCTTGGGTCTTGGAATCAATCCAATGTGTAACGATAAAGGGCAAGCACACAAAGAGGAAAGGGGAGCCATCAATTGTGCTATTTCTCCTCCCGCTTCCTGGTGATATGGAAATATATACAGGTCTTTACATGAAGTTGTTATACTTTTGTCCAAGATAACGCTGAGCTGTGTCTGCTCCTATACGGGTGCGCCTAAGTCAGGTGGACTCCGACTAGATGTGCATGAGACTGGCCATTTCTCCTTGCACAGCTGAAGCCACAGTGGAGATTTTGCTCGATTTCACACACTAATCCCACTTGAATATNCGATCTACAAGTTTTACAGATTACATTGGCCCATACTGGCCTGTTTGATATCTCATTCAGAAATTACGTAGCTGATATATTCTGAATGTATCCTGTTTCATAGAGAAGCCACATTCATTATGCAGGTTATGTTAAATTTTATGTATTCATCTAAAATGTTTGACCAAAGACATGAAAAACTAATATTTTCTGTCCGGGTAGGATAATGACTGCCTTTTATATTTGTTGTGTGTTTCAAGCACCTATACAAGTAATTGTGGGATTGGCATGAGAAACTCACGGCTTTTGCTTTGAGGTTGTGAAATTTTCCCTTGGTTGTAACATTGCTCCCTTGTTTTGTGTTTAAATCTAAGGCCCCGTTCACCTTTCCCATAAAAATCCATAGGTCTTTTGTGTGTGTTATTCTCACGCTGCACAGTGTAAAGTAACCATACAGCTGCAAATAATCAGCATGCGACATGGTCTACTTGTGCACTGATAACGCTTTATGGATAAATGTGTAATTCTTGCTATTTAGGGAATCTAAAATTTTAACATATGCTATAAGACAGCCCTCAAGTATTTTCAAGATTTACAGTTTAAGGACTCCAAAACTTTAATTCATGGAAAATCATGTTTTAAGAATAATTTTATATTTGAGAAAAAAGAGACCTTTGAATTAATGCATTTTATTGAAGCAATTACACTATAAATTCAAGATTAAGGTAAAAAAAGCCTACAAAGAAACAATCTCATTTTTACTAAAAAAACAACCCTGAGGGTCTACTGATAGTAGAAGATGAGTCGCACTTCACCAAATGAATTCAAGATTTCTATGGATTTTTTTAACTTTATTCTTCTTTTATTTATTTTTTTAGTGCAATATTTCAAGGAACTCAGGAAGTCTTCCTTCTTACACTACACCTTTTTACATCTCTTGTTCCTTTAAACAAACACAGAGCTTAGATATCACAGTCTGGTATCACCTGCTAAAGCACATATATGGAGTCAACCTGTGCATGACTTTTCAAAATTGTTCCTCTAAAAAGGAAAGAAAAGGGTCATCTGAATCCATTAAAAGCCACTATCAGAAGGTTCAGCAATGATCTTTGATTATTCCAGGCCTGCTAGAAATGATATCAGGCATAGGATTTTAACTTCGTGGTCCTGTTTTTTCCATGTAATCCAAGGAAAGAAACTAGAAATGTGGCTTCTGTCTTCCTTGACATTGCTTTGTTCTGTACACCTGGAAAGGTCTTGAGGTGGAAAAAANTGAGGTGGAAAAAACAAAAAAAAAAAAAAAAGGGGAAAAAAACCCTGAAACAACAAGAAACTCCCTGTACAAATAGGAAAACTGAGAGCTGTACCAAAGTGCTCTCCAGTAGTTTTAAGAAAAAGCTGTGGACCTTTCCTCAGCACCAGGAGGAGGGACCCTGCCCAGTAAGGAGATGTTCTCTCAGTGTGACAGTGTATGGAAAAAACATACCTGTCTCTGCCCTCTTTAAATATTTCATGCTGTCAGGGTAACCTTGGAGACCTTTGCACAACTGATGGCCCGCTCCTTCCCATTAAAAAGGGATATCAAGAGCAGAATTTTCTGCTCTTGCTGAAAGCCTCACAGCAGTATTTTCATCCTGAACATAATATAACTGGATAGAAAAATCCATAAGTGGAATGGGCCAAGAAGAAACAAGACTGACTTGTCCAATTTGGTGCTCTCCATGGAAACAAACGTAGACAGAGAACATATTCTTAAAGTGGGAAATGATTTAAAATGTTCTCAATTTGATAGTCAAGGTGTTGCTATGTTAACGCTGGAATTTATGGCACAAGTTATAGAATGAAAGAGCTCAAAGGACCCTTCAGTGATCACCTGGAAGGAGACAGGCTGCATGCGAGTCATTGCTACAGAAGTCTATATAGATACTTTTTTCATGCCAGTACAGTTGTAACAGGGGTTTTGGTTTTGTT
>VUYV01000332.1:672184-709432 GCA_008711295.1 Anarhynchus alexandrinus | reverse complement strand
TTTTTTTTGAGGGCCGATCCCTAAAGCATGGGAGACTGTGATTAAAGCAAAACCCAGATTGGCGCTAAAAATGTGCGCTGTAAAAGAGCCTCAACCACTAGAAATTTGGATTGGTTGCACAAAAACTGTGGCAGTCTGTAGAGAGTCACAAATGTACGTAGAAAAGTGAGTGGTAAAATGAGTGGGTGGCAAGGCTTTTTAATATCTCACTGGGGAGAAAGAATGAGACATCAATGAGAGTTGTTGTGAAGAATAATACCTGAAGCATTAGAGCAACTGATAAGTGTCTGATGAATGTTATGACTCCAGATACAATGAGGCTTTAGAGAAGTACTTTTTATTTATCCTTTTTTTCCTTTTACCTGAAACTTAGAAGCTGAGAGGAAATAGATTCTTATTTTTGACACTCTGAGTAATTTTGAGAACAATAAAGACAGGATTACCAGTGGAGTATGTGATTCCAGCTAGTAGGAGTATTTGTTGAGAGAATGCTCTGAAAAAGCAAAAGGAGATGAGCTTCCATTCTATGATTCTATGATTCATATGAAAAAAATGAAAAGTGTGCCTACAGCGAAGCAGAGTTTATTTGGTCACATTAAAGAAATGTGGAAAGAAAATAACAGAGCAACCAAGAAAGCAGACATTGTATTGTGACATATGGTAAAAGACAAAAAGAGGCATTCCAGCCTAAAGGTTACAAAGGGATAGAAGGACTTAACTTGGAAGGGAACTCCAGAAGTTGCCTAGTCTAACACCCTGTGGAAAGCATGTGTAATTAGGTCAAGTTGATGAGGGCTATGCCTGATCAAGTCTCCAATACCTCCAGGGATGGAGGGACAACACCCTCCGTGGGCAACCTGCTTCAGTGTTTGTCCACCCTCATGGTACATATAAAGTAACATAAAAACAAATCCTTATATCTAATCTTAATTTCCCATGTTGAAACCTATGTCACGGTTTTCTACCTTGAGTGGAGAGAACATCCTGATCTGTTGCACAGTTGTGTTAATTTTCCTGTAGCTGCATCTCTTGGTGGCTGCTGCACGCAGAGATCTATTAATACATGTGGTTTCCCCTTCTCCACAGCAATTTCTAAGAACCTTACCTGTAAATAGATTTTTTTTTTTTCCTTAGTACATTCCATCAAATTTATGTGTGATGGAGGTTAATCCTGTGAATCTTGCCTTCGACCCCCTCCCCTTGTTCGGGTAGGTTTCTGATTCCATTTCCTTGCCTTGAAGTTTCTGCTGTAGATCCCTCCTGCCAAAGGTGCTGCCTGCTAGGTTTAAACTTTCTCCCAAAAATCAGATTGTGCACAAAGCTTTTTTTTGGCCTTTTGGAAGAGTAAGTCCTAAAGAATTTATTCGTTTTAGGTGACTACACTTTCTCAAACAGGTAATGCTGTAATGCGGTGCCTTAAGAGACGGTCAAAATCAGTGCAGGCCCAAAGATGGAAAACAAATTACTTTAGTATAGCCCTTCTTGACAGAGGAAGGGAGTATACTCAGAAAAACTGCTCTTAAAAGGGGCCTTCGGAATAAATTGTTGCGTCACTTCAGCCTTTGCTGCAAGGTGAATATTTGGTCTAATTGCAAGCTGTTAGGAACCATCACATCAATGAGGAGTACATCCAAGGGGCTACAATGGATGTTACCAAAACTCTGAAAGTCCCACTAAGATGGTGTGAATACCTAATGCACCTCAGGGACAGCAGTTTCTTGTGCCCAATAAACTTAATTGGATACATATCCTGCTGGATACCAAAGCAAATTTACAAGCACAGTACAGAGTATAAACACATCTCTTAATGTTAGGATCCAAAAACATCCATCAACAACTGTGTAGTAGGAGAAGTTGAATTCTTATTCTAGTCATATTCCAAGACAAAGATGTTCTAATATTTAGTAAACATTCGTGCAATGCAAATTTTTATTATCAGAAAATGTAAAGGCTGACGTGATATTGTGTACGCACTTTTTCTTCAAGGTATCAGTGAGGTATCTGAAACTTCTGTTCTGGGTGAAATTCTAATGATAAGTCTACATTGAATGACAGATGGAAAAACCAAGGTAACTAACACCAGGATCAAATTCTGTAGTATCACGGAATCCGAAATAGTCTGGGAGATTTCAGAATAGACCTAGTTGGTTTCAAGTACAAAAAAATAGGCTGTCCTGGTAAACTACGACCCGATTTTGGCATGATCTGAAGATGAGAATGGCTATTAGCAAATTTTGACTCATCTCACAAAGTATTGTTTGCAGTGCCGTGCACCAGGCAGAAGAACCATCCACAGATTCTCCAGAGGACTACACTTGGCTGTCGTGTGCCAACAGGCAAGGCAAGAGCACACCATGGAGAATTAAGGATGAGTCTCAACTACCAGTTTGAATGACGTGAGGGAATCAGAACAGGGATATACATGCACCAGCAAGAAGCAAAGGGAAATAACTCAGAAAATGAAATGAGAAACAACATTTCCAGTAGGCTTAATAACTCAAATGAGAAGCATAAGATTGACTTAAAGGCCAGGACACATGCAAGTCATCGTAACATCAGGTTCAAAGGATCAATATTGACCAAATCTAATGGAAAAATAATAAGTGCTTGCCCCAGTAAATATGGCAACAGTCACGCAAAGGCACAACAAAATCTTCCAAGTCACAACAACCAGCAAAGATTTTGGAGGAAGGAATCCAGGAAGGAATAGTTCGGCTCATTCACCTGAACTGTATCCCAAGGTGAGCTGCTTGCCACCTTTTCTAGATGCTTTACGTTTTCCTTTCATGTTGGAATCCGAACTGCTAATGCTGTTAATTAGCAAAAAACCTGCAAAACAGAATATGAAACCAGATTGCCACCAAGTGAGCCAGCGTAGTTTAAAACAGGTGAGTTGTTTTGATTTTTTTTTTTAATTTCAGACTGTTCACTTAATTTTATGTTTTAATATTAATGCAAATAAACCCCAAATAGCTTCACAAAATTAAACTGATATATGTATTCATCAGTGAAATATAACCACCTCCAATGTAAAATGTTGCAACTGTTGAATACCACTTACCATACCTAATTAATTTTTGGGAGGGGATTTAAGAATGCACAATTTAGTTGCCCAAAGGCAGAAGTGCAGTTCCTCATAGTGACTTCTGAAAATGTAACCCTTAATGTGACTAAATAGTACCCATATGAATTTTTAAACTGGAAATTTATATTCTCCAATAGCTACCTGATCATACTAAAAAAGCCAGTAAAAAGTCTTCTGTACCAGGAACAAAATACAGTGACTTGGTAACAGAGATCATCATGCCTTTTAACATTTTCCTTGCTACTGTGCCCTATATGAGTGGTTCAAGTATATAATTATTGTTATTGTTGTTTCAGTAAATTATTTAAGTTATCAACTCATCTTAGCTTTGTGTTTTGAAATAAACTGAGTTTTTAGTTTGAAGCTGTTAAAAGTAATATGCTATTGTGACTCTGGAATAAGCGAGCCTGTTCTAATGTCTTTCAAGGTTTCATTGTATTTTCATTCTTTATACACGCAAATCCATAAATTCTTTTTTTTTTATTATTTCGTAACTATGCAGCTTGAAAACGTCCTTATTAGAGGAGTGGTTGCACCAGCATAGTGGCAAAATTAGAACACCAAAGGAAAAAAAAAGTTATTTAGCATAACTGGATTATTGCTCTCAGAACTACGTAATTTAAAATACAATGCTAGCATCCACAAGGGAAAATCCAGATGGTTAGCAAGTCCCTGTACAGTCACAGTCTCATGAAATTACTCCCCTAAACCCAAAGGCTTCTTGTCTGTTTTATTCAAGTTCATATGAAAATGGGAATTTAGAAGGTACCCTAACGTAGCTGAGAGGTAGTGTCACAGGAAGCTGATTCGCAGAATGTCTGTAAAATTAATACCTGGATTATACTTCTCTTTAAGCCCGTGAGAAATTCAGATGCTTTGCGAACCCCTGTGCTAGTTTCATCGGAGTCAAATGACAGATCGTTTACACCGTCAGATGTTAGCCGGTTAGTGCTCTGTTAACTATGCTCGCAGCTCCCGGTAAGCACTTCTCCATATTTCATACACACATGAAAATGCCACATAACATCACTCTGCAGCGCAAATCTGCAGGAGGGAGAAGAGAGGATGCATTAAACTCAGGAGTTCATTGTTGCAGAGCATCTTCTCCCTCGGAGGGCAATTGCAGAAGAGGAAGGAACAAGTGGAAACGGCTGGATCCTTGCGGAAAGGGAGTTTTCGGCTGCAGGAAGAGTTCCCCATTGCACACCGATCTGCGGTGTCTCCCTACTCTCACCTGACACTCGTGGTCAAATGCCACCAGGAGTGGTAAAGCACCACCCCTCCTCTTGAAGAGGTGTTGAAAGACACATCCTCAACACCTTTGTCATGCAAACACTTCAGCCTAAGGCAGAGAGAATTACCCGGTACCGATCACTACATACTTTTTAACACTTTCTTGGGTACTTTATGTGTCCTTTGGACCCACAGCCGGGATTTTACACTGCCCCCCCAGCGCATACGATGTCTCAGACCTATTCATTTCCAGCGTTGTCGCTCACCGCCTGCGGATGAAAGGGCTCTATGAAGTGCGGACGCGGCTCAGATACGCATGTCTGGGCATGGCTGAGGAGGATTATGCTGCACAACAATGTCACGCACGGATTATGTCCCACCGTGTTATGTAGGTGCTGGCCGGCCCGATCGGCCTCTTTCAGAGGTCACGAGGCCTCGAGCCTGTTTTCGGTGCGCAGACAAAATCGTAAGTCTTGTCGTCGCACTCACGCTCGCTCCCACTGTAATTAATTGGCTTGCCAAGCTCATCAATGGAAGAAGCATTGAGGCCTTTAATTAAGCCTTTTCTGGATACGTCATATTGTTTTTCTGACATTTCAAAATATTTAAAATATATTTAAAATGCGAATTCTTTCATTCACCAGTTTATGTCTATGGTGGGGTTATCTGTTTTGGTTTTTTTTAAGTTTCAAATCAGCGCAGACTTTGGCACATCAAGAAATTATTGCCCTGATTTTCCTTTTTGCAGCCACGTACTCAGATTTTCCTCAGAATTAAGTTTGGTTGCTTTTTTTTTTTTTTTAGTGGAAGTACAAGTCTCAACAGAACTGGCATTTATTCTTTTGATATTTGTGCTTTCAATTCCGGATATTTTCTGCATGCTTTTAAATGGATGTTGTGAAGTGGGTTTTAATCACTCATTTTACACTCCCTGGTGTAATACCTTCTCTATAGTTTAAATGTAATTTCCCTCTACAGTTTGAGTCGTCCTTCATTTAGCAAACCATTTCTTTTATTCTTTAGCCTGTGCTCTGAAGGATGTTGAAATTACCATAGCTGCTATTGTTTTACAAGTTTCTATCCATACAGCATAAAACGTTTTTATCATTAAATATTACATCTAAATCACTGTAAATTAATACATTTACATTTTACTGAATGTTGTATTTCCTGGAGCAGGCGTCAGAACAGAGCACTAAAATGATCTGATTTGGGGGATATTTTTCAGGTGAGCTTGCATTCTGAAAACATGCAAATTTTGAGAACACATACAAAACTATTTACTTGAATGCGGATCCTTTGTATATGATGGCATTGTAAAATGATTCATGTAAAGTCCGCCCTTATTTGTTTGAAATAGTCAGTGCCTGGAGAACTCACTGGTTTAATTGGGAGTTTGAAGGCATTCTGTATGGAGCAGGATGAGGTCTTTTGACATGTTTCAGCCCAGATTGAATCTTTACAGCTGAGCTACAACCCATGAAAAACATGGCTTTATAATGGAAATGCTGACACAACCTTTCAATTAGAGTAGTGTTAACTGCATCATTATAATTAGGGACGCGCTGACCCTCTGAAAACTCTGGTTTTCAGATCAGGAGAAGGTATTCTCCTTTAGCTGGTCACTAGTCGAATTTTTCTAAATCACGAAAAAGCCAGCTGATTAAAAATACGTTACCCAAAATTTGTTTTCTTGACAGAATAAAAAAGGGATCTAGAAATTTGTCCCAGTCCCCATGGTCAGATTCATTTACAAAAATACCTTCTTGAATACACTCTGTAACCCAACAAAATTACTATTAAAAAAAAAAATTAGAAAAAAGATTATTATGACTTAATTTCTTACACAGTAAACCAGACTATCACTCTAATATATCAAACTGACAACAGAAATCTGGGTGTTTTCAATTGACTGTTTCATATATAATATCGTGAAATATTTGGTGAGTACACAGTTTGTCAGCCATTCTGAAAAGCCAACAACTAAATACTGATTGGGGTCAAAGCTGAAAAATTAGCAAAACTGGATGGAACTGTGAAAATTTTAGCGCAATAAATGCCATAAGAAGCAGCAAAGTTGCTTGTAAGAAAGTCAGTACCGTTCATTGTGGGATGTTGTGGTCCACAAACTATTTTTGGAAAAAGCATCCCAGTGCTTCGTCAGTCACTGCTGTGTTCCAAATCTGCTGTCTTAAAGTGAGCTGTGAGGCACAGAGCTGTAAGAAAATGTACTTGTGTCTATATTTGTCTACGGACTTACTGAAGAAAACAAAAAAATGAATCAATAAAAAGCTATTCTCTCTAGATTAGAAGTACTACGCTTAGCTGTCAGCATTAAAAAGGTTATGGTTTACAAATGTTAACACAGTTAAGTACAGTTCATTCCAAGCTATTCATGTAACTTTTTGATAATACCCATTTTATAAGTTTTGCTGCTTTGTAAGTGTATTTTTTGCCTCTTTTAACTTATATTCTTATTTATCACAAGAAACCATTAATATATTAAGGTTACAAAACCAAATATTCTGGTGCTAAGAAAGACAAAAGGCTGATGACGTATTCTTTGTTCAGTGCCCTTGTGTGTGTATTATGATAATTTTTCCTTAATTACATAATCACATGTTACTTTTTCTCTGCCTTCTTAGGTGTAGGATGAGCAGCACTCACCAAATAAGTAGCAGTTTGTGATTTTGTGCCCTGTTTACTACACGAAACCCAAACTCCACTCTGTTAACGGAAAGATTAATTTAATCTTTGCCTTTTCCATGACTCCTGCTGCTGTAACTAAACCCTTCACGAACAATCACTAATACATTTTCTGCAACACTTAAGAGTCATTTAGTGGTATGGTCTTCACAACATTTACCAACTTTCGTCTGTCAACTCCAAGACGCCGAGCGTCTGATTTTTCAATATACTTTGCATTAGATGGAATCAGACAGAGTCAAAAAGCTTTCCTCAACTAATTAGTTTTGGGTTTACTGCTAGGGAGCAAGCCTAATTAGCCCAAGCATAGGGCCACAATGCTGTCGAGACCCAAGCTAGTATCTCGGTAGATTGCATGTCAATATACCAGCTTCAATAAAACTTAATTTAGGTACCCTCACATGGTGCTACCTGGTGTGACAGACGTACTCTACCGTTAGATACAAGCTGTACGGTAGATGCAACGCAGTTTTCCATGTCTCCTTTGATCAGTAGTCACAGCCCTTTCGATCTGTGTTTTGTAGCTTCAGCAAAAAATAAGTCAGAGTACTATAGTCAACATTTTCCTTGACAAGAGAAGCACCAGGACGACCCACAGCAATGACCGTCCTCTGCACCAAATAAGACAGAGAGGGGAAAAAGTGCATGATGAAGTAATTAAAGGCTATAATGCATTCACACTGAGTTGAATTAAGGTTTCAATTACAGTCTTAATGACGGGATTTCTAACATCTGAATGGAGTGTCAGTGTATAGAGCTACTTTGCTCAAGGTAGACATATGCCAAATTTCTTAGAAAGCTTGCAAGAGATAATCTGAGTATTCAGTTTTAGTAAGCTTCAAAGTCACTATGTAAAAGAAGTAGCTTAAGTGGGGGTTTTGACTGTTGACTTTCTTTGTCTTTTTTCTCAAAGCAAACTTGGAACTCTGCTGAAATCTTTCCATGTGGCATTATATTTAGCGGCACACTTGGTTGACCACTTGAATCAACCTTTTAATTGGGCAAAGTTGCCTTCTGGTATCTGTCTGAGAAACAATTCTCTAAAAAAGATAAGGGACACTTCTTTCTATGTTGATTTGTGGATGTTTGCTAACAGCACAGGGTACAGACTGTTATGACTCCGTTAGCTGATTCCTACAGATTTAAGACAAGCAGGGGCTTGGCTGGGCAATGCCGTTTTCTAAGCTTTTCTATCTCAATTCCATCCCTCTTCTCCAGGATCCAAATGCTTGTCCTGGTTGTCTCCAGGCTTGGCTTCAAGTCCACCCTGCCCCTGTGTCTGTAGCTGTAATCCAAACCATACCCTTATTCCCTTTGCAGAACCTAGTCTTCAACATCTAAACACCCATGCCACCTTGCTTGTCTCTCAGCCTTGCTTTGCTATCAATTCTATTTCTCTTTTCCAGTTTCTGCATTCTCTTTTCTCTTTGTCTGGACCATCTCACTGCTTTTCCACCCAGCTTTTCTCCATCAAAACCTAGTTGGTCTTTCCCTGTCCTTTAGTTTACAAATCTACAGTGTGTTTCATGCACAATTATGAGTTTTGGTCTTCCTCCTCCCTGCTAGTTTCCTAGATCACATCAACTACGTTAGTTGTTCTCTCTCTGTCAATCTTGTTTTGTTTCCCCTGTATTTAAAATATAACCTTTTCATTCCATCTGCTACCTGGAGGTGATTTCTGAGGAGGAAAAGTCTTTTACCTGGGTTATGAGACCAGCAACCACGGTGACCTAAAGTAACCAGTGCAGGTTTATAGGAAGGTCCTGCTTAGCCCTCATGGGTCTGAACACAGCATGTGTAATACATACACATAAATTTCACAAATTTATTTGCCAATCATGACTTTTCTAAGTGCAACACAGAAACTGTTTCTAAAAGATGTGTAACTTCAACACCAACTTGGTTGTCTTCTGAGAAAAGCACAAGGCATATCCCTGGCACAAAGGTAATCCTCTTCTCCAGTTTACTGGGTTTTAAGAATTTGCATGAATTGTTAGTGTTACTTAAGCACAGATAGACCTGCGTAGTTTGTCTAAACTTCCTCATTGAAAAACAAAAAAAAGCCTTACCACAAGGCAAATGCCTAGCAGAGAAAATCACCAGCATCTAGAATTTGGGAAATTTACAAACAGAAACAGAGGAAGAGGTGGCAAGTGCTATCAAACCTGCCGGCAGCACCTACTTCACAGTTTACACACATTGCTCAGTGGCAAAGGTTTTTCTGGGCTGAGTTCAGCAGCATAAATCCTAGTCTCTCACAGCAGTCCTACTGTGGAAAATACTGTGTACCACGACTGTGACAGCGGAACACACGACTTTTTACTGTCAAAGACCAAAGCACTGAAAAAACCTTGTAAAAACAGTCGGAGACCTCGGGATTCAGGGGAGAAGAGGTCTAGCAGAATTTGTTGTGCTGGAGCTATCACAGGGCATCCATGAGAGGTCTGCATAGCTGGAGAGGCTGAGCTATGAGTGCTGGGGCCCTTTCTGTAACCGAGCTGCATTTCTGCTCTTTCATGACATTAAAAATCTCACTTATAGATTCCTCATATGCTAGTCTGGGGATAGAATACTTGCCTTTTTCTTTCTTTTTTTCTTCCCTACCCCTCCACCCCCCACCCCGAGTGCTTTGAGCGGTTGGCTACTGTTAGTGTCTTTAACTGAGGTTATAAAGGGTTTGCTTATCCTTTGTTCAAAGAAGTAAAACTTCTGCCCATGATCTCAGACTCAATCTTCAGTAAAGGGAAGGCATTTAAGACGGATGGCATAAGCTATGTTATTTTGAGCCTTTTTTCTGTTCCTGTGAAAAAGAACGAGTGTTCAAAGAAGTTTCTGTTTATATTTTCAACTTTAAGATGGTACGTTTTTGTGGTAATAGTGAACTTAGAAAAAAAAAATCTTAAAAAAATTTAGCTGTGGTTTTGTTAGATTTCTCACAACACACATCTCAATAATCTGGTTTCCACTGGCTGTTTCCATCATTTCTATAAATGATTCACATGCGAGCTTGAACTCAATCACATTCTTGTCAATAAAGAAGGTTCCCACTGCAATCCAGTGAACTTTTTATGGGAAAAATACTTGTTCAAGTGTAATAGATTTGACTGGATTCTTGCACTTGAAGCCTTATTTTCTACTGCAAGACAAAAGTTCTCCAGCAGTTGAGAGTTGAGATTCAAGAATACTAAACCTTTGAGAATGTTCTGCAAGAATTACCAGAACAGTCAAGTATAAAGTAGAAAGATTGAGAAATTATTTGAAAACAGTAAGTCTAGTGCAAAATACACATCAGGGACATTGACACCTGCATTAGGTAATAACGGTTCTGCAAGGAAACCTCATTAGTGTCCCTGTCACTGGCATGTTCTTCCCAAGTTGGATGTTGAGATATCCACAAAGTGTGAAAGAAGAGGTTAACACAAAATAATAAGACTCATAAATTCTCTTTCAGATATTCAGACAAACAAAAAAGTTCATTGTTGGACACGTCAGTGAACGAAAAACCTGGAACACTTGAATTGAACAAACAATTCAAATTGGCATTTTGTGAGAAACAGCCCTTAGTAGAAGGTGGCCCTGTGCACCTTTTTCATTCCCTCGTTTTTTCTCCTGGTCTCTTTTCATTTGTCCTTCACTGCTTCAGCATTCTTAGCATACTTATTAACTCCATAGATTTTAAGAAAAAACAAAGGTGGGAAGGAAAAAGAGGGAAAACTTTCAAACAAAATATAACATTAAAACATGAGTTGATATCACCAGTCCTTTACAGTCTAAAGTAATCTTCTCTAATTCTTAACAGCCTATGCTAATCTGTGCTATTCTTTTATGTTTTTGGATCAGTTACATATTTTATTATGCCAGTAACAGGAAGTTTAATGAAAGAAGTAGTTTTTAAAAATTTATTTGTTTATTTATTTATTTACCCTAGCAAACTTCTAAAAGGAATGTTCTCTTAAGTTATGATTTATTTGGAAAATGGAAAGTAAAAAAATACAACCAGATATAAAATAACTAATTTATGTTTTGTAATCGTGGTAGCTTCTGAATAGTTTTGTGCCTGTGTCAAAAGATTGGTATTAAGTGCTCATTGACTAATACACATAAGAACCTTCTGGTCCCAGACAACTAAATAATCTAAAGGTTTATTTATAACATAGACTGTGTTGTTTATCCGCTTAAACCAGGTTCTTTTCCAGCCAGGCAGTCATTATTTTCTGTGTATCTCAAATAAATTATCAAAAAAGATATTCAACAATTGACATTTGATAACACTCAGTAATTGGTACCGACTGACTGGCTAATAGGATTTAAAAACTTGACACAGAAATAAAGGCAACTGGTGTTTAAAAGGAAAACAGTAGTTTTCTGCATCTAGATGAATCTATAAAATCTTTTGAATAATGACAAGAGTCTATGGGTATCCACTATATGTTTAGTGACAACCTGTATTGGCTCATACACAAGCTGACAAGATAAAGGTTCATTCACTGTAATGAATTAGCTTTTTGTTAGTTTAAGATAGATTACTATGATTAAAGAGTTAATAGTATGATAAACAATTCTTTTAAACCCTCTTTTATGTTTATTGTGTGTTAAGATAGTATATCTATGCTTTCTGAAAACCGTGCATATAATATCAGATATCTAATTATATACTATATTTTTAATTTGAGCATCAGCTGTTTAATGTATTCTCTGTGCTCCCTTGTGCAGCTCAAATAAACCTTCCTTATGTTACACACACAAGCTATTTCCAAACGAGTCATCATATTTAAAGTGCAGTCTAATGAAACCTTATTTTAAGAATATTTTTGTTTTCCAAATTGAATGTTCCAGTGAAAGTTCTGGGCTGTATTACTATGTTAATGATACTGGTAGATTCTAATATATAATTATTTGAATCAAACTTTTGAAACAAGCAGCTTTTAACAATTTTTTAATATTTCTATTTCATCTTAAGTACCAGATGTCAGGGACTCGAAAATATGTTTATTTTGGTCTTTTCGTCCTTCAGAGATTTTTCTGACTCAATATCACTCATCTCTTGTGGATATGTATTTAGCCCCATTGAGTGAACAAGCTTTAAGGAGCAGCAATCTGTGTTCTTATAAAATGAATGGTTAGGCCACCTGCACTTTTGGAAAGATCTCGAAGAGCTAGGAAAAAAAAAACATGTTACACAAACCTAGGCATTGCCCCAGATCAGATTAGGAGAACATCTACTGCAGTTTTCTTGTCCTTGTAGTGGGCAGAGCATTTTCTGACAAGAAAGCTCATAGTGGATAACTCAAATCTGTTGCAGAGGAAGTTTCTCCCAAACCCTCCCAATACACTGTAAAGCATATGTTGCATGTACTTCAAATTAGGCATCCTGATGTAACTATGGCTGTTCTCATTTACTGTGTAAACATCTAATTGGTGTAATTCTTAGACTGCTCAACATTTAGGAAACGCAAGTGTATAATAAAAGGATGTCACTGCTATTTTAAATTAAACTTGTTCCCTATTGTTATCAGAAGAACAGCCTGTAAGGACACTGCCAGTAGATTTCATTTCGCAACTGGAGGAACAAAGTAGCCTTAAAAGAGTTCCAATTTTTCCTATATGTGTACAGTGTTGACATCTATTCCCATGAAATCCAACAATGACACATTAAGACTTTGCGGGGCATGGGGAGGCTTCTTTTTCTAACCTCAGCATACTAAGTAGCCAGCTGAGATTGAGGAAAGGCACACCGTGCATAATAATGGCATACATGCATTCTGCTGATATTTCCTTGGCAGTGTTATCTTAAAGAAACAACACAGATCACCCGTTCCACAGGCACGTACTGAGAAATCAGAACATCTAATAGAAGCGCAGGTAATTATACCAGCACCTGTTGAATTCGTCAAATAAAAATAAATTTAATGAATTCTCTTCCCAAGATGCAGCAAGAGATGATGTGCTTAGCTAACTTTAGAAGCAGTGGGTGTTGCTATAAAAACAATATAGAGAGTTCAGTTGTGTTCTTTAAAAACAAACAAAAAAATTGCCGTGTAAATATACAATAATATCGCCACTGCAAAAAGAGTATTGTCTCACTGATGGGTAGTATTTGTAGAGCCGTGATGAGTTTTGGTAAGAGAAAAGTGGCCAAGAAGAGAGAAATTTGGAAACAGAAGCATGGGGGAGAGGCCACAGAAGTGGCTCGAACCTCATTAAGGAAAGCAAATTGCCAGAAGAAAGTACTGCAGAAACAAGTGACAAGAGCAAAAATACAAGAATAACTGGCAAATCTCGAGACAGATCATACGGTAAGGGGGAATGACTGATTGGCTAAGCTGGCTTTTGAAAGGAAGAATTGGGAGGCCTCAAGTGTTACCTAACCTAAATTAAAAAAAAAAAAAAAAAGTTGCTGAAAAAGATGTGTTCAGCCATCACAGGGGGCAGCTAAGCTTGTGTTAATTAAAACGCTTTAGCCACTACTGTGGGGGAAAATGTTGCCATGTGTACCATCATCACATGGAAATGTGTTCGTAAGTGAATTGAGTGAAATTTTTCCTGTTTTATACCTGGTAATATTTTGAGGACTAGCCCGAGTTCACAACACAAACACTAGGTGATCAAACACGCCTTTTTCTGGTTTAGAAAGTGTTTTTGTGAAACAACTGCAGGAGGTCCAAGTGGAGACCCTGAAGCAGCTGCCGCAGAGAGCTGTATAATTAAAAGACCCGGGGCAAAATAAATGTATGTGTCTAGAAATAGCAAAAGGCAGATTATGGATGATGAAATTGTGCAAAATTTTTGTGAAGATTGTCTTGGTAAAAAATTTGTTATATCGACTGAAAAAGAACAGGAAAAAGTGGAAAAAAACTTCAGCAGAGTCAATATATTACACTTCATTGGTGCAGTTCATTAAAACAGTACTTAAGCATATAGACGTTACCATTTGCTTGATAAATATGTCAAGTATACAAAAAGTTAAGAAAAAAACATCAGAAGAAAAATAAATCATAATGCACTGCACTTCTGGTAATCCTTCCACAAAGATATTAAGCCAAAAAGGAGATGGAATTTGCAGGAGAAGAGCTATCCCTTGTGAAATATGTGTACCTTTTAAAGTGTGAATTACATTATAAAATGCATTTTAATGAACCTGTACACTGCAAATTAATGTGTTGTCTTGTTCCACGTATTCTACAGGCAGGAGTCCGTACTGAGATTTGCTGTTCTTACTGAGGTTAAGATTTACTTTCAGGACTTCAGCATTACATTGTTTGAACATACTTTTTGAACACAAAGAAGCACTTAAAATAGCAAATTGAGAAGGTTTCTGTGGCCTTGCTATGAAAGCCTTTGCTGCCTTATATGATCTATAAGCAGAAACACAATTTATCATAGAATCATAGAATGGTTTGGGTTGGAAGGACCTGTTAAAGGCCATGGAAGGACATTCCAGCCAGCGTAATACTCTTTTCAGCTTTACTTCATTGCACAGGCTGTTGTCTGACGAAAAGGAATGGTGTGGGAACGTCAGTATTGCTCTTTATCACAGAATCCCGGAATCCCTGACTGGTGAGGGTTGGAAGGGCCCTCTGGAGCTCCCCCGTCCCACCCCCTGCCAGAGCAGGGGCACCTCCAGCAGTGGCACAGGACGGCGTCCAGGCGGGTTTGGAATGGCTCCAGAGTGGGAGACTCCCCCACCTCTCTGGGCAGCCTGTGCCAGTGCTCTGCCACCCGCACAGGAGAGAAGGCCCTCCTCAGGTTGAGATGGAACTTTCTATGCTCAAGTTTGTGCGCGTTCCCTCTTGTCCTGTCACTGGGCACCACTGAACAAAGGAACACGAGTATTAGTGGAAAGGCAGGTGGCTCCCCAGGGTTTGAGTGGAGCATGGCGGACAAGGAGAGGGGTGGACAAGGAACAGCCACTGCAGCCAAGATGCCCACATGGCTGCTTGTTCATAAAGCAACAAGCTATAGTTGTAAATTCTCAGTTATCAGTTCATAAGCCAGGAGGAGACGAATACGAAATCCCCATTTGAAACGTATGGTACTTCAGTTTGCAAATCCATGAATATTTCACGTGCTGTACAAACAGAGCTGCAAACAGCAGCAGGGACCTCCCAGGATAGCATGTGTTCTGTACTTTAAGTGAGTGCGGGCAAAAGCAGGGGGCCTTCACATTTTGAGAAGGAAACAAGCCTAACAATACGACAAACCTTAATTTAGACCATTTTCTTAATGTGCTGTCAAGGGGATCGTGCTGGGTGATTTGCTGTAATGAACTCCACCTGGAAGCTCGGTATATCTGAAACTGGGAGGGGGGCTGACTTGCGGAGGGTTACCATTGTCTCCACAGCTCTGGCTGACCTAATTTGATTATTAAGTGACCATCCCAACGAGGAGCGACGAGAAATGTCGGGAGGCTGCCAGTTCGGCGTGCAAGGTTTCGCAGGCAGATTGCTGCATAGATGGCCTTGCTGAGCAGCTCCCCTCTAAGAAGCAAGAAACTTCACTTTTCTTCAAAACTGGCTCTCATAAAAGAAGTATTTCCACAGCTATAATGGCAAGTGGAAAATAGTAGGACAAATTGATCTATTAAAGCTGAACTTCAATACTATTTTAAGCCGGTGAGTCCTCTTAAGCAAGTTTAGGATACACCACCCACTGTCATTTTTAGTTCTCTGTTTCTGCATTTCTGGTTTCTACACCCAGAAATAAAGCATTTGATGTATTTAAACTACAATATATCGTACTTAACTGTTAGATACATATGAGCTATTCTGTGTGTCAAAGGATCATCAGTTTAGCCAAGAACAAATTAATAGTTAATGGTACTACAAGTGCTTTTTACCTACTTTTAAATGTATTAGTCCCTTAATAGTCTTACTGTCCGGAGGCTACTTGCCAAAACAGTATTAGATAGAAGTATTATGAAAAGTACAAATAAATGATATCTATGCAATCTGTGCAGTATTAACTATTAAACTACTAATACATTTGGAAGAAATGGGATGCAGTACATTGTTTTATTATTACATATGTATATAATTTTTACCCTTTTTAAAAGGTTATTCTGTTATGTTTTGTAGTACAAAATACATGGAAAGAGAGCAGATTTAAACTGAAAGAACAAGTTTGCTTTGATTGTTTTTATTTGCCTTTTAGTTGTAATTCAGTATAACCTGAAAACAGCATGTGGTAAAAATCCCCCTGAATCCCACTTTTCCTATGAAATTCGTGTCCTAACCTAACATCAGTCATATCTCAAAATTTTATGGTCAGATCTCAAAGCACTACTTCACACTTGAAAAATTAGAAATTAATTATGAGGTTACAAGTAGTTAATACGTAATTTTTTAAAGGGACTGCCCACTTGGGAGGAATATAGGAATGTTGCCAGAGTATGCAGAGATGCAATGAGGAAGACCAAGGCCCACTTCAAATTAAACCTGGCAAGGGATGTCAAGGACAACAAGAAGGGCTTCTTCAAGGACAGCAGTAGCAAAAGGAAGACTAGGGAAAATATGGGCCCTCTGCTGAATGAGGTGAGTGCCCTGGTGGCGGAGGATGCAGAGAAGATGGAGTTACTGACCACAGCCTTTGCTTCAGCCTTTACTGCTAAGGCCGGCCCTCAGGAATCCCAGACCCCAGAGGTAAGAGAGAGAGTCTTTTCCTTGGGTGAGGAGGGTCAGGTTAGAGATCATTTAGGCAAACTTGATGCCCACAAATCCACGGGCCCCGATAGGATGAATCCATGAGTGCTGAGGGAGCTGGCGAATGTTATTGCTAAGATGTTCTTCATCATCTTTGAAAGGTCATGGAGAACAGGAGAGGTGCCCGAGGACTGCAGAAAGGCCCATGTCATTCCAGTCTTCAAAAAGGGCAAGACGGAGGACCCAGGAAACTACAGGCCAGTCAAGCTCACCTCCGTCTCTGGAAAGGTGACGGAACAGTGCATCCTGGATGTCATCTCTAAACATGTAGAGGAAATGAAAGTTATCAGGAGTGGTCAACTGGGATTCATCAAGGGGAAGTAACGCTTGACCAATCTGGTAGCCTTCTATGATGGAATGACTGGCTGGGTAGATAAGGGGAGAGCAGTGCAAGTTGTCGGCCTTGACTTTAGAAAGGCTTTTGACACTGTCTTCCATAACATACAGGTAAATTTAGGAAGTGTGGGGTAGATGAGTGGACAGTGAGGTGGATTGAGAACTGGCTGAATGGCAGAGCTCAGAGGATTGTGATTAGTGGCGCAGAGTCTAATTGGAGGCCTATAGCTAGCAGTGTTCCCCAGGGTCTGTACTGGATCCAGTCTTGTTCAACATATCCATCAATGACCTGGATGAAGAGACAGAGCATACCCTCAGCAAGTTTGTTGGTGGTACAAACCTGGGAGGGGTGGCTGACACACCAGAAGGCTGTGCTGCCATACAGCCCAACCTGGACAGGCTGGAGAGTTGGGCAGAGAGAAACCTACTGAAGTTCAACAAAGGCAAATGTAGGGTCCTGCATCTGGGGAGGAATAACCCCATGCATCAGTACAGGTTAGGGGTTGACCTGCTGGAAAGCAACACTGCAGAGAGAGATCTGTGACTCCTGGTGGACAAGGAGTTGACCATGAGCCAGCAATGTGCCCTGGTGGCCAAGAAGGCCAATGGCAACCTGGGGTGCATCATGAAGAGTGTGGCCAGCAGGTCAAGGGAGGATATCCTCCCCTTCTACTCTGCCCTGTTGAGGCCACATCTGGAGTACTGTGTCCAGTTCTGGGCTCCCCAGTTCAAGAAGAACAGGGAACTGCTGGACACAGTCCAGTGGAGGGCTATGAAGATGATCACAGGACTGGAGTATCTCTCTTAGGAGGACCGGCTGTGAGACCTGGGGCTGTTTAGCCTGGAGAAGAGGAGACTGAGAGGGGATCTCATCAATGCTTATCAATATCTAAAGGGCAGGTGTCAAGAGGATGGGGCCAGACTCTTTTCAGTGGTGCCCAGTGATAGGACAAGGGTCAACAGGCACAAAGCGGAACACAGGAAATTCCATGTGAACATGAGGAGAAATTTCTTTACTTTGAGGGTGGCAAAGCACTGGCACAGGCTGCCCAGAGAGGTGGTGGAGTCTTCTTCTTGGAGATATTCAAAACCTGCCTGGACGTCATCCTGTGCAACTGCTGTAGGTGACCCTGCTTTGGCAGGGGGGTTGCGCTAGATAATCTCCAGAGGACCCTTCCAACACCTACCGTTCTGATTCTGTGATTTTGTATAATACTAACAGGGCCTTTGACTATCATAAAAGTCAAAATTAGAAATTAGAGGTTTTTCTGATATTTTTAAGAGCAGGAACGCTTATGAAATGAATCTGTAAGGTTTGCTGACTGAACATTTTACCAAACAGAGACACATCAAAAGCAATCTGGAAGCCCATGTATTTCTAAAAGTAAATTAGGGTGTTGTAAGGTAATGTTTGTCTAAATAATAGAAAGGCTTAAATATTTGTTAACTTCAAATAAAAATAAGGCAACAATGATATTTGCTGGTGGTAACTTTTACCTCCAGGGGAATTAATAATCATATTTTGACCAGTGTATTAAGATCATAAACACAGAACATGATTTTCTGCAGAAATATGAGTAACAGGAAGGAGGAAAAATGCAGGTTTGAAAGGGAGTGTGTGCACAGTGCTCTTAAGCATCTTGTGTTGGGCTGGGTGTACCTGGAGGAATCAAAACTGTTACAGACAACTCCACACTTCAAACTTCCCAATGCAGGTAAGAGGAATTAAATGTTCCAAGCCTGCAAATTTAAAATCCTGAACTCATTTCATAAGAATGATCACAACCACCACAAAATGAGTCTTGTGAGAAATGAGGTTGTTGTTTTTTTAAAACTTTCTAGGAATTCTGAATAGCGGCAATCATTTTTATTTTTTTTTAAAGTATTCTTCTGGTTTGTAGAGGGCATATCAGAGAAAAATGTTTTAAAAAACATATAAAAACGCAAACCCAGTTTATACCACTTTGAAACAGTGCGCTAGGATGGAGATTAATCATTAATAGAATTGTACTCCAGAAAGAACAAAGACTTTTTGTGTGTAATTATTGATCTTAGTAGGAACCTTTACCAATTTGTTGAGAAAAAGGTAAGTCTTATGTTACAGAAAGAAGTGTATAACTATAAAAATTATTCTGACGACTTTTAATGTTGAAGATTACTTTATCTATAAGGCAATTAATTATCTGAGAATTAAGTGTTTTGAATGAAAGACCATAGGATCTGTTCTAAACCCTTAGCTGGAAACCCAATGGCAGAAATCTGGTGCTTATAAGGGTCATAAATTCAGTTCCTCTTGGAAGGTTTATTCAAATTTGTTGCTTTTCTGAATGGATGGAATTAAACCAGTAAAAAAAAAAAATATATATATATATATTCATTATTTAAATCAGGCCCTCTCCATATATTTTAAATTTCTGCAAAATTATCCCCTTTTTTAGGTGAAATGATCTCTGCAAATTTTCAAAATTTATGGATTCCAACTTCATATGAGGGACCAAAGTTTAAGCCCCAAAGCTTAAATGTATACTAGAGTTTTAACCTCCCACTCAACAGTTTAACAATGCAAAAGCTGGCATGGGGTTTGCTTTAGAAGTTATTAGCTAAATTTCCCCAAACCACAAACCAGTTTACTTCTAAAAATAAAAGGAAATGTGCTTATTTTTTAATAAATATTTATCATGATCCCACTGAGAATGTTTTAAAAAAAGTTTTGTACTTATGCGAGTGCATAAATGCATATAAATAGCAATTTTTGAAAAAGCACATTTCAATATTATTATTTATATTTTTATAACCGGGATATCTAGTCACATGGTTCAAGTTTCTCACCTAAAAATCATGTGAAAAATTTTGTACTCGATTGCAATTGAAGGGCTTTTAAAATAATAGCTTTGCAGAAAAATGTAACAATGTGAACCTTCCTCCCATATCACATCAATGCACATTGGGCACAGTGCAATCCAAAATTATTCATAATACACAAATAGCTAAATGTATTAGTCAGGCTACATTAAATAGCATTTCAGCTGGTGCCTCAGCATTTCAATGCCTTGCAACATATCCCGTTTCAAGAATGATGAATACTTCTTAGTCTCTGTATCACAATTTTGTTGTTGACCACTAGCACAGAACTCATATCTTTTCTGTTCGGTACATTTTGGAAACTGAGATTGGACTGCACGTCTTTGGTCCTTTTCTAACCCTTTGCTGACTCCCTTCAGCCCCAGGCTCTTCGACGCATCCTGCCTTTGGGACGCACATTTCTCAACAGCCGTCTACTCCCTGCTTTGGTGACTCAATGATCAGGTGACCCAGGGCCTTTTTCCATCATGGTTCATATTTCAGTAACTTCACAGGTCTCCTGACAATATATCTACTTTGCAGATATGAGATGACAAAGTTAGCTTTAAATGAATTAGCTCGGGTCAGCAGTTCAGTCGTAGCAGCCCAGTATGAACTCATTTATTCTGTTTGTCAGCAAATGGGGTAAGTGTCATTCCTTAAGTCTCCTGAAGGATAAAATAATTCTTTTTTCTTTTTTCTTTTTTTTTAAGAGTTACAGACCCTCCAAACAAACAACTAAGGAAAAGGTCTTTTAGAAGTGTCTGTGTTAGTGCAGAGAGTGCAGATAAACCCGTCAATCTTAGAACTGAAAAAATCTACTGTTGCATCAGCGTGACACTATGCCCTCTCCTTTACCCAAATGAAGTGCCATAGCAAATGCATACATTGCTCCAAAGACACATATTTTGCCCAGCTCTAAATTGTGCCACACGGAAGCAGAAGGCTATTTAGGAAACCCCAGTACCTTTAAACAGCATCAAGCTACTCTGTGCAGACAAACCCTTAGGGATTCAGATCCACAAATGAGAATAAAGACAAATGGTCCCAAAGCAGGTGGGTTTCGAAAATTATCTTTCTTGGTCAGCATTTTACCAGCCTTCCTTCTCCCTTCTTTAGATGTTTCAGTGCAAAGAAGCACCAATCACTTAGTCGTTTCTACTTTGCCATGAGTACTTCAGTAACACTGGCAAAGTTAGTGAAAAAAACAAATGAACCAAATTCAGAAGTGTTTCCTCCTAGTAAAAGTTTGCAAGATTATATTATTAAGTGCAGAAAGTGGTGGAAAAGCTGTGTTGCTAGTCAAACGGACTGAAAACATGGCTTTTCATTCAACTTATGGTATGTTATTTCAATAAAAATAGAAGAGCTTAAATACACAAGGAGCATGCAGATGCAAAAAAATCAACCTCCTAAATAAATGTGTTGGTCATGTGTAGGACAGTTAGTCTAAATATCTGTCTGAATAAGGCTATACTTTGTGAAGTCTCATTTTTTTCACTTAAGTCTGTTCAATAGCAGTTAGGCATCTGTAAAAAGGACAGGACACAGGGTGAAAACAGAATCACTGACACTGACGGATGGTCACCTACTGTTGATGGATCGAGGGCAGACATCCATTCTCATGTTTCCAGACCTCTCTGTAACACTTGACATTTCCAGCCGTAAGATACTGCCTGCCTCACAGAGGTGGCAGTGATTCAGATATGTGTACCAGAACGATGCAAATTCCTGCAGGAACTGGTCACCCTAAGGGCAGTGATGGCAAATTGCATCTCTGGCACTAGGTTTCTACTCGCTCTCCGTCCATGCTAGATGCTTTTAGGAAATGCCACTTATTTCAGAATCTGGAGAACTCGGCAGCAGAGGTTCCATGATCTAAGGAAACCTGCCTCGTGACGGGTACTCTCCTTCTAAGCATTTAGTGTTCTGGGACCAGGTTAAGTGAAGTTTCAGAAGGGTCAGTTTTCTGACAAAATGTGGATGTTTACCACCAGATGAAAGCCAGAGAAAATTCACTCTCTTGGACTCAATTCAGACGACTCAATGCGCATGGTCACAGAAGAAAAAACCCTCAGAAAACCTCCACATCTTCCACTTGAACGTAAGCATTTTTTTTTCCCTTACTCTCATTAATATAAACACTCAGCAGAAAGTGTCTACGATATTAAAGAAGCAAATCCTACCCAAACAAAATAGTATAATATACACAAAATCTTCCTTCCTGAAGAAAAGGGCAAATAAAATAACGGAAAACACGTGACACATTAACCATTTTACCCAATGAATGGCTGAAGGGTTCAAATACTATAAATACGCAGACCATAAAAAGAGTCTGAATGGTTTAATGAAGAAAATACATATTCCATTCTGCTGTGCTAGGCATAGCAAAGTTTTTCCTGGTATTGAGTATGTCATTGCCTTTTGTCTGTTTGAGTATACGAATCAATATACCAAACTCTAAGCATAAAACCACCAACAATATAGAGAGACGCAAAAGAAACCATATAATGTGAAAATACTTTTTTTTGAACAGGTTACACAGTGCTCCAGTTAGTTTTCTTTAATAATACCATAGCACAACTTTTTTGAGATTTCTATTGAAAAACAGTTCTGAGGTGCTGAAAAGATTAGGAATAGGCAAAGATTATTTCCTGTAGATGAGGAGGAATATAGGATGATTAAGGAAGGGAAAACATAATGGTCTTTGAAGAGATTTGGGGGGATGGCAGAGATCGGGGAAATACAGACGAGTTTAATTACAAGAACTCTGTTGAAAAGCATCCTGCATGTGTTCTGGTCTGGGTAAACAACCCTTCAATAGTGTCATTAATGACATAAACAACAGAATAAAAAGTATGTTTACGGAATTTATAAATGACACCAAACTGAGAAGTTGACGATTGAAATTATTCTAAAAAATATCAGAACTCAAAATAATCTTGACAAGTCAAAATCTCACGTGGGGAACTACTCAGGAAGGACAAGTGGAAGGTGCTAACTGAACCAGAACAAATATGTTACTCACATACAGGGTGGGAAACCAGATGGTTACGAGATATAGAAAAGAATCTAGACATTATAGCTGGTCATGGGATAGCTATGAATTTATGTTCTGCTCTTCTGAAAAAAGGCAAACACTACTTTGGCATGCATGAAACAGAGAATAGGTTACAAGATGTAAAATAATTTTCAATAGTTGTGCACATCGATCAGATTACTCTGTCTGGTTTGAGGTGCCATCATTCAGTGAGGGTATGACTGAGCAGAAGGAGTCCAGGGCAGAATAACAAGAATGGTCAGAGGTCCACCTGGCACAAATTTGATCAGTCCTAAAATAAGACTGATAGAAAAAGAGGGGAAAGGCTATAATACCCTTTAAATATATAGAAACCTGTTATAAAAAGGCAGGGAGTCACGTCTGGGACAAAGGGAGAGAATTAAAGTTGGACATTGGGACAAAAGTACTCATGCAAAGATAGTGAATTGGTGGGACAGATTGAAAATGCACTTTCTTTTTATCATTAAAAGGCTTTACAAATAAGTTAGAGAAGTATCCATCAGAAATTACATAAATGTGGCACAGAAGAATGAACTATGCATCTTCTCAGGGTCTCTTACAGCTTTATAATTCATCTTCAACAGTTTCTAGCTCCAGAGAATCTTTTTTAATTAGCTCAGGAAAATGAAGGTTTTGCATCTCAGGATCTACATTCAATCTCGACATTAGCCTCCAAAAAGTCAGTTTAGGTGGCAGTTAGGTAAAAACGTGGGTCTTAAACTTGTAGAGTATCAGGCTTGCAGAAGTGGAAGTGGGTAAGAATAACATTCACACATATAGAAAAGAGATGAAAAAGCAGGATGGGACTAAACAGTTCTTAAATAGACAAATCTTCATATTACTTAAATAAGAAAATTCACTAAGTCTAGAACAACAACCTCAGTAAAAAGTGTGAATACATGAGAAAAATTGAGATATTTGACCCAGAGACTTTCATAATTAGGAGAACAAAGAAGCAGGAGCTTGCTAACAGGAATTCTCTGGACTCTAATAGCTTAAAGTCAGAATTTGAAGGACTGCACACATCAAAACTCTTGAATAATCGCTTACCTAGAATCTCTGCTGTAAATTGCATAGAACAAAAAGTCCAAACCTCACAAGTAAAAAAAAAAATTAAACAACAACAAAAAAACCCCACCACCAAACCCCCAAACAAATAAAAGCCCAAACAAACAAAAAGCTGAACTAGTCTAGGTAACGCTCAACTGATTTCTCTCAAAGTTTCTAACTTAGATATGTATTATGATAAATCTGAAAAGGAAAATTATGCACGTCTGCAAGAACATGGATTCTGATGGGAAATACATAGCACCCATACATAATCCTCACTGCATTTTTGACAAATACACTGTTACGTCTTTAATTGCAAACACTTGAAATGTATTTTAATATATGAAAAATTTTGATTTTTATCAGTCTGTAAAAATACCTAGTGTCTCGAAGTCCATGTCAGGTTTACTAAATCTCATATTTACATCTTTGTATTGCTTAACAGCTGTTGTCAAAATTAATAAGTAGTGTAAAAGAGTGCAAAAAAATTTTATTGTATTACATTTGGGAATATCCATTCTCTCATCATTCAAAATGACAAGTTTGCCGAGAAATGGAAAACTAAAAGAGCAATGGAAAAGTAGAAAGAATGGAAATTGTAGTGAGATGGATCCAAATTATAATCCAAAACAATATGAGAAGACAAACTGCATAGGATTTTTTTTTAACTCTGTCATTTTATACATTTATTCTATACAACATTTATACGAAGAACAGTCTAAACAAGCAGGAAATACAAAAAAATAAGGAAGTAAGGCAAATGGGACTTATATGAAAGGATCAGGAACCCCAAACTGTTTTAACTATGATCCCACAGAAGACAGACTTTAATGGATTTACATCATCTGTGTCCAATCTCACATTTTCACAGAACTTTGAAACCATCTTAGCATCTCTCAGATACTGATATTATCCCTGATAAGTTCACTCACATAGACTTACAAGAACTGCTCAGAAACAAGTACTATTGCAGAAAAAAATCCCAACTCAGTCAAGAAAAAGCTCAGCACAAGCAGCTCTGCGTGGGTCCTCCATGTTGGTAACCCATAATCCTTCTCACCATCCCAGCATTTCTGATCTCTGAGCAATAACAGATACAAAGATCACCTGAAGTTCACTTTTTTTTTTCCCCAGTTGAAGTTATCTTGTCTTCTAACACGATTTTTTTCCTTCCTTAATGAAAATCCAATTAGAAATTCCCCTTTGTGTTCAACTAGTTTTTAATCTGTACTTATATTAATTATTTTCTATAATGCCAAAATACTTGTGGGAGGAGGAGAAACAGTAAGTAACCCTTCCATTTTTTTCTCAGACATACATGGGGAGGGCGCATGTGCCATTAAAAAGGAAGACAGCTTGCTATCTTCTACTGCCTCTTAGAAAAGGCTACAAAGACAGCTCTAAAAGACTTCTGCTGGTCACCATTTATTTCGAATGAGGAGAGTTTCAGATTAGCAAATAAGTTAAAAGTCACATCCTAGAATGCACAGATCTTTTGGCTAAAAGAGGCAAATCTTGCTGAAAGGGTTAAGCTTCAGGTGGAAATGTGAAGTTAGCAGACACCCTGCAATACTCTATGCAGAACCCCACCAAGAGGAGCTGCATAACCAAAACCTCAGACCAATATTCCTTTCATGAACTGTGATAAGTTCTTTCTATCTGTTTTAATGCTTTCCTTAAAATTTGCTTTGTTGTTGATTAATGTGAAGGTTTCAAAATATTTTTAGAAATAGCTAAATAAACAGCTTGGCATACAAAGCGTAACGTTTAAAGGGTATCCAACATCATGACTACCCGTTTCCATAAATCATATGCAGCTTGGTGATACATCCATAACTGTTTTGTTAACATGACAACAAAGGATACTTATTTCATGATTTATAATGAATGAAAGAGGAGAATCCCTGAAGGGGAATGGTTACTGAGAATGGAAATTTTGAGCACGAGGAGAAAAGTGTTTAAAATTTTCTAAGACAGATATTTCTTGGTTATAATTGTTATTAGGAGGGTCTATTGTTATAATGGGTAACTGAGCATTTTGGGGTTCTTGGCAGGGCAGATACTTGCCTGAAAAATATGGAATAAGACTATGAAAGGGTCATTTTCCGTGGAAGCATTATATAAGCATACTCTCATTCTATAAAAAGCAACAAAAGAGACATAGCAGGCAGGAGAAACTTTCTTAAGAAACTGCTAAAGTAGATTAATCATTTAAAAGGACTATGCAAATCTAGGGCTTCAAAAACAATGAAATGCTGAAATGGCGCCGTTGAGCAGAGAGAAGCGTACTACTGCCACAAATGCCCTCACTAGGACATGACAGTTTTAACTTGAAGACGCCACCCTTTTCTTTGAGACAATGCTTTAAAAGTTTTATTCTAAGTAAAGAAAGCAACACTTCAAATATTTTAGCAGATTCGTAACACTAAAGAAACATGGGTTGAAAGTTACATCATGAGGCTCTAACCCACCACCAAAAGTAGAACTACCAGCGATCCTGGATCACAGCTTGATCCAGCTGCATCGCGAACGCCTGCAAGGGCAGAGATCTGACAACCTCCGGGGTAACCTGTTTCAGTGCTGTACTCTCCTCCCAGGGAATAAAAATTTCCACTGGTCTGTTGTCTTCCACTTGGCCAAAAGCAGAAGGCGCCTATGCAGGTCGGGCATGATTTGTGCTTGGAAAAGGCAAGTGACTTTATTTGCATAAGCGTGCATTGTGAGCAATCATCTTCCATCATCTACCCAGGGCCTGAGGAGAGGCTGATCACCTGCAGGTCCTCAGGTCAACCTTGTGCTTTCCTGAGCTATGGCTTTAGTCTCTGTATTCATTCGTTTGTGGCCATAAAACCCACAAATAAATAAAAAAAACGGTGTTCCAATCAGCATTCCAGGGAGGGAAGAGGTGTATATAATGAAGCAGCAGTATTTTTATTTCCCCAAATTGAGCACTGAACAGCTGTATCTATTCCTTCCCCTTAAAACACTGAGGAGGGAAAACTTACAAATTTTCCTCTGACATCTTTGTATTTCCCACTGGTGTTTTGCATCTTAGAAGTTAACATACCTTACATACCAGGACATCCTATATTTTACAGTTGCTATGGCAATTGCTAATTGGATATTGATTAGAAGAGTAAGTAGTGTTCTAAAAACGCTATGCAATTAGCTACACAACCCTAAGGATATCTGGAATGGTATTAACATATGCACTTTCGCTTTGAAAAATTTCTGTATCGTCATTGCTCTCAGGTTATCAAACACTTGCTGACGGAATCTAACCCATTTTCAAAGCGTTGC
Source organism: Anarhynchus alexandrinus (assembly GCA_008711295.1). Classification (NCBI taxonomy): domain Eukaryota; kingdom Metazoa; phylum Chordata; class Aves; order Charadriiformes; family Charadriidae; genus Anarhynchus; species Anarhynchus alexandrinus. Next base: position 682,122 of record VUYV01000332.1, on the reverse strand, counting down.
AGCTCTGAGCAGCCACATCCCGGTTTTCACGGGCAGATCTGACACCGGCTGAACTGCTGCCGCGTCAGTAAACACTTTGGTCTTCCTGTGAAGGTGCAAAGAAATGTCATTGTGGGACCGTTAGACAGATTTTGCTCAGGGCCCCGTTGAGGTCTGAATAAGAGAATTTTCAAAGGAGTCAAGAGAAGCCTGGACTTTCCTCGAAACCAAGTGGCTGGTGATTTGTAATTAGTAAGCATCCCGGCCTTCCTAAAGTCAATGAAGATATCTCAGTTTCTCCCCACCTGATCTGTATTTCATCACGCAAGGAGGAACATGGAAGAAGAGAGGAGGTCGAACTGCATCCAAGTCTACAGAAAATCTCATTATCTACTGAGCGAAAGGACATTCCACTCAATGTGGACTGGAAGGTGCAGATGGACTTCGAGCTGCAGGAATCCGCTTGGAGGATTTGGAGTAAAATTCTAAATGACTGACTTTGGTACTCCAACTTGCTAAACCACGATGCACAAACATCAGTAATTCACTGAAAGTGCGGACTTACATAAATAAATAGTATTTTTCATTCCTAAATTGTGTGGGTTTTACAAGGACAAAAACATTTATATAGGGAGTCACACTACATTACCTGAGAAATTACTGTTATAAATGCATATGCAAGGAGGTATACGACATAATTATGGTCTTGGTGCTAGATATGAGATAGATCTGAGTATTTTTACATTTTGAAAGACTTCCTTGCTTAGTTTATTAATTGATTGTGATAGTTAAATTCACATAACATTTTCAATTATTTAGTAAACCACTTTCCAGTTTTAAGTTTATCTGTTGGATTTGTATTTTTATATAGAGAGATACATTTAACTTTTTATAGGATTTCTAAGCACTCAACACCACAAACTGCAAAATCATCTACACAGAATACATTATGGTCATTTGAAAATGACCATATATTTTAAAAATGGATATTCATTGACATTTAAAAAATCTGTTTACAGTGTTACTTATCTAGGTCTTTGTTAAACTGTGTGGAAAGCTACTGATAGTAATGAAATCATAACAGATTTGAGGAGCTCAGAATAGCTTCATCTCTCTTGTATTGTTTTATACATAAGGATAAGTATTTGGATATTTTACAAATGGCAGCATATACTATGGTTTCTATAACCACGTTATTTTTTTTAAAGCAAAGATGCCATGTATAGAGAAACCGATGTCATTTACCACCCTTTACATTTCACAGGAAATCTAAAGTGTTATTAAATCCAGTGTAATTTATGTTATGGCTTTCACATTGTAAAATAGAAAACAATTTTAGTAAATTACCTTTAATTTATGAGGAAGGCGATTTTTCTTTAAAAAAAAATCCAAAACAAAACAAAACAAAACCCAAAATATAACCTACAAAAATGCCAATCAAAATTGCGTCTATCATGATAGCATTGCAACATTAGCCTTTTAATCTTCTGGAAGATACTGACAAGTGAGGTAAAGAAAATAAAATGCTATTCTTTCTAATATTTTAAGTGACTGATTCTTTAAAGAAAGATCTTCAAAATACGGTGCTCAAAGTTATCAGTGTCTTTTCCTAAGAGAAAATAATTGCAATCCTTTTTTATTTGATCAATATTTCTTCTTCTGTTTGCAAATGAAATCCTATTACCTACTTTCACTGGTAAAAAATAGGCATTAGACTAACATCATTTAACTTATGGGGATTTGGAGATACCTCCCACATGGTTAACTGGACTAAGCAGCAAATAAAAACACAAGTAGTATAAAGAGTAAGTTTTATTTTAGTCCGTATTAAATACTGATCTACTAAAGATGATCTGCCACTTCTGTGTCTGTACAATTAAACCAAGATATTTATTATACATACTGTATTTTAATGATTTACAGATGGCATATGGTATTTAGAAAAGAAAACTTTATGAAAAAAAATCTAACTTTAGTGTGGGAAAACATTATCAATTCTATTCCTCCAGAGTAAAAAAAATGCAAAGACATTTTTTAAAGTTACTTTCAAACTACTTTCTTTGCTTCATAAAATGCCACTGGCAAAAATAATGCTGCTTTTATAATGTAACTGTGGTGACATATTTGTAAAGCAGCATGTAAGCACTCATAAAAGGGTAATGACTTCCTTAAGTGATAATAAAATAAGCTTTCATGTAGAGATACACTGAGGTGATACTGCTCATGTGCAACAGTAGTAGCATTACCTATTTATTTATCTTCTACAACAACTCAAGTTTTTACAGGGTAGGAACTGTTGGTATCTGTTTGGTGCAAGCCGGTTCAGGACATCACGGGTGCATCTACACTACCATTTTACTTCAGTTAAAAAATGTAATTTGGAAGCAAATCTCAGCTTCAGTTTATCTAACCCTAGCAAATTGGCGCCGGGTTATTGTGAGTGCTCTTGCAGCACGCGTGCCAGGTTTCTTTTGGATTAGATTAGACTGGAAGATGCTCTCTTGGAGAACATCTGAAGTGTTGTAATCACATGGGACCATGCTAGCAACTTGCAAGTAAACCTTTTAAAACATATACGGTTTGAAGGATGGCAACACAAAGAGCTTAAAAATTTAATGTGCTTTTGTTGCTAACTCATAGTTTCTTTATTATGCAGCCTGTAAAACGTTACTAATTCAGTCTGCTTGGTGATGAGAATGCTTTGGAGAACAGCATGGCACCCGCTGAGTTCCTGCACAAACCACTGAAGTATCTTCATCCCTCCAGCCAGAACTCAGCAAAGAATCCTCTGCTTTCTCATTGATTTCTTATGGGATCATCACTTCTCCGTTCATGAAAGTGTATGAGGGTGAATAACATGAATAAAGTGAAGGAAGTGCCTAGAGCGTACCTTGTCTCTAGATCAATCCAGCCACATGTTTTCTTTGTAGATGGTCAACCCCTTTTAAAGACGGTTGGTAATCACCAAAAGTGAGATGCTCATGGCCACAAGTGGGGGATTTGGCATAGATACCCCAGGTCAGGGCTTCCAGTCCTTCAGGCTAGACTCGAAGCACATAAATATGTGGTTGCACCCAAAGGTAGAGCAAAGTCAGTAGAATTAAACAAAATAGACAAAATAAATCTGTGTAGAGATTATATAGCAACAAGGGAACCAAAGCCTTTATCTTCATTGCCCTCTTTTGGAACAATGAAATTCACAGAGCTCAGAGTGAAGTGCTCTCATTTGAGCGGATCTGGCTGTGGAATGACCTTTTTAGAGGAAATTAGTATATGAGGAAATTAACTTATTGATAAAGGCTTCCTACTCCAAGCTGATAACTTTTGCAAAGTAATGCCTTTACCATTCATTTTCAAATGTTCTAACCCCAGAGAAATGCCTTCTACTCACATAAGGGAAAACAGCCTCTAAGTACACTTCAAGTCAATACACTTTTTACTCACAAGGAAGTCATAACTAATAATAATAGGTGGCGATACAAAACTCAATGTTTAAATGAGCATTAAAAATACACTGAGTGTAATTGATTTAAAGCTCTTAATGAAATATTTCATTTGAAGGAGATATTTGATGAATGAAAGCTTTAAAGGAAATGTTTTGGTTCCAGTGGCATTTCATCGGGAAGGTTTCTAGGTTCCGTATGGAATTTGTGGGTAAAATGAAACTCATTCACTTTCTTTCAGTCATCTCTCTGGGAAGAATCAATTGTTTAATCATTTCAGAAAGTTTCTTCTCATCGTTTTTATACATATGGGGGCATGCACATCTGTTTATATGTTTGCGCGTGAGAGAGAGAGACTGAAAGAGTGAGAGAAAGATATATCAGTCCTTCTGTATCACACACCATGACAGAACCGATACCTTTTGAAAGTGAAAAGTAAACATGCGACCCTCTCCCTCTAATTCTTTTCCTGCTCGGTGCACCGTCAAGTCAGTTAACTTTCCTGAAGACTCAGGAGTGACTCCGTGCTCAGCCCAGTAAAGAGCAGGTCTTACGTCACCCGAGTGTGTGCTAAATGCTGGATGCTAAAATCCATCCCTCTCCCTTTCCGAGTCGATAAATAACTAACGACTGACACAAAATGCAACGTCCCATGAAAAGAGAGAGAAAGAGCACTGTATCAGGACGGTCAACAGCTTTGCAGATATGACATGCTTCGGGGCACATTCAGGATGGAGTTTCAAAAACTCCATACCAATTAAATTGGAAAAGGAACTACAACGTGGGTTGTCCGTGTTCTACAGAGTAATAATACCAACGCAATCTAATCCCCATGCTGATGGCCATGAGTTCATTTAAACTTTTCAAGTTTTAGTTTCCCTGTTCTGATAAGGAGACTAACCACAGACTGAACACTTTATTCAGCATCCTTTCTGCCACAGTTCTCCAAACACAAGGTAGAAATAGGAAAATCCTGTCTATATAACAGTCATTTATACAGAGGACACAGGAGAGTGACTAAATGAGTTAGCCACAAAATAAGGACATGTAGACACTCGGTGGTTTAACCCATCTGTTTCAGAAGGAAACAAACCACCACAGTTAAGAAGAACAGAAACCAAAACAGGTGAATGCAAAGAGAGAATGACTGCGCTAATCTAAGTGATAGTCCTTACACAGTTGAAAACTTAAAAATCAAATAATTGGACATGCCTACATGCTGGCATTCCTCAGAGAAGAAAGCAGACAATGGATTTTGCTACCAATTTTAATATTCTACTTACTCCATAAAACGTGAAATACAGAGTGAAATACAAAGTGCAGACTCAGCACTGAGGATGAACATGAACTGAGAGATAAATCTCCAGGTACGGCGAGCTAACAATATAAAAAAAAGTAACCATCAGGTTTAAAGCTCCCTTTGTGTTCCTCCAATATGAAAGGTCTCCAGTGTAAATTCAAGACTTCAGACTTCAAACTTTGTAGTACGAAATAATTGACAATGTGATGGAAGAGGAAGGAATTGGCTGTTCTTCCAACCTAGCTCTAGCTCACAACAACGTATTTCAAAGTAATCTTTGAATCTGTGTTGTGTAACATGTACCTGATTAATATAGTTGTGTTTTGTTTTGGTTTTGTTGGTTTTTTTTTCATTATTCTTTTTCATACAAATTACCCTCCTGAGTATAGACAGAAGAGAACAGAACACAGGTAAATACCCTCTCCCCAGGTAAAGGATTTAGTGGCATGAGTACCATGAATTTATACTCATTTGAGAACAAAAACTAAGGTTGCAATTCTCACTGCTCCGTTGGCTACTGTGCAGCACTCCTGTGGCACAAAGCAACTACAGCACCGGTTTAACCAGCCAGTGCAATATTTCTCCCACTGGGATAAGATTTAATTAGTGTTATAATTTAACTAAGGGGCTTAGGCTACAGCAAATAAAGTAAGAGTACACCTTTCCATGACATTTCTGGAGAGGAAGGCAGCGAGGAAGAGTCAGATGAGGAACAAAACACAAACAGGTAAAATGATGAAAATGATGAAAAAAGGTGTTCAAAAGCAGTTTCATATAAAAGTGCCGAAGTTTCTGGATTTATCAAGTTTTCAGCTACATAAGCCAACTTGAAAAAAAAAATTAAAGCTTTCAAAATGCTAGAATTATATACGTTTCTGTTTGCCATCTGCAACCTATTACAGTCTTTCTGTGTGGTCCTTGCTGAAATACACCCTGTAATGAAGAGAAATAGTAACCTTCCCTTGAATACACGTTCCAATGACATGCACACGCTCCTAATCTCTTGGTGTAAAAAACACTGTGCAAGTCCAATGCCCCTTCATTCCGATTATAGCTCTCAATCTGCTCCTAAATCAGATGGCTTTACCCAGAAACAGATTGCAGGCATGATAGGGGAGGGACAATTTCCCAAGCTCAGAAGGTCGGTTTTGGTTTCACTTTTGCTGCTTAAAAACCACAAACAGATCTACAGAGAAGACCGTGGCAGAGATCTGTAGTGAGGAAGCAATGACTTTTCTGGTAACAGGCCAGTTTCCAGAAGGTTCACTTGCTGTACAAGAAAAAAAATGTAAAAGATGACTCACAATGATAGGAAATTTTGACAAAGGAAAAGTTTTGAAAACCATCACTTCTTATAAACAAATGTATGGAACATATAACTGTTTCTTATGACAAACTTAATTTTCCAGGGTTTTTTTTCTGGTTTTAGTATCATGAAGAATAAGTTATTTCAGAGTGTCAGACTCACAAGTGCAACTACAAATAAAAATTCACAGAAAGAGCAGCTACTAGAGGTTCAGTCGCTGAACAGAGATGTAGTCACTTGAACATGTCTCTACTGTGTCTTTCAAAAACCTCTGGTTTCGTAGCAAAGCTGTAAAGGCCAGTTTTGGAACCAGAGACTACCAGTAATAAAGGAGGATCCAGTCTGGTTTCACTATTTAAGATTATTTAATAGCTCTCTTTTTCATCTGCCTGTGAACTTCCTAAAGGTGCAGGTCGATGACTGAGGATGCACCACCACTGAGCCCGCTCCCGCTGCAAGGAGAAAGCTGTGGTGTAGTTACTCTATCGAGTGAGAGCATCATCCCAGCCACAGCCCTCAGGTGCTCCCTAGGCAATGCACGCTGCTTGCAGTTATGGAGGAGTGCCCTGGAAAAGGTGTTCAGCTTCTCATTTTAACCATTAAGGTATCATTTCATGCTAGTTTCTCGATAACTACGTGCTCCACCAGTATCCTACTATATACTAGTGCAATAAACTGAAGGTTCACTGTTGCTGCCAAGTCTCTGAAAGTCTGCTATGTTAGCTTCTCAATTAAAAGTACGCAGTGTTAAACATGTCTATGTGAAAAGTATTTTTTAAAAGTCTACTTAATTATGAATTACAGAAACTTCCTTACTTCCCTTTTTTTTAAAAAAAGGACCAAAACCCAGTCATCGCACCCCAAGAGAACTTGTGAAATTCTCAGAGAAGTGGCACAAAGCCAACAAAACAGCTATAGAGAGCAGCTAGTCGGTACCTATTGAAATCAAATATTGAGGTTCCAGTCTCGGATTTTTGTTTTAGTAGCATGCGGTACAGATCAGGGAAACTGCTGCTGCAGAAAACACACTTTCGTTAACTTTGGAACCACTTTTGTTATAGGACAACCTACTGTGTACATTTGTAGGGTGTCCTGACACCTGGAGAAATACAGAGGGCAGAATCTCAATTGTTCAAATTAATCTTCATTAGGAAGCTTCGTGCCTGAAGAATAATTCAAAACTGCCACAAGAGAATCTGCCCTAGAGGAGGTAAAGATGAATGCACTTTAGTAGCATTTGCGCGTCCTAAATGGTACACAGACACCTTAACCCAAAAAAACAAATAAAATACTGTCCCAGTAACTGTCTTCAGGATATGTGTGACCTGTGATTTTCATGAAGTGGAAGAAGCCTCTTTACTGTGCAAGACAAAAAAGAGGCAACTATGTCATCCAGTTCTTTAACACCTGTCTTAAGATTTTCTTATTTTTCTGAATAAGTTATACAAAAGAAAGCCCTTTATCTTAGAATTAAAATTAAAGAAAAAAATAAAAATTGATTACACAGCAGTTGTAGAAGCCTCACAGGACAGACACTTCAATAGATTCGAAGTCTTTGTGAATATGTCAGTTTTTCAATAAAAAATTACCCATGGCATTTCCTGCGTTTTCTCTGTAAATTTTATATACATATTCATCAAAAAAACCACGTTACTTAATAAAAACCAAGAAAACATATATGACTTTACCAAACATTAAGCAAGGTGTCTTGGAATTAATAGTATTGCATTCTGAGTATGACAATAGACCCACCTGGGTTACCAGCCAGAAGTTTCTAGAACTTTCATTCATGACAAAAGCCTTTAGAGTGAACATGTAAGGAGAGAGGAGATAATCAGTAACAGCCAAAACAGAAGACTCACACGGTCTTCAATTTAAATGTTTTAAAACTAATTAATTAATTTAAGAAAAAATCTCTTTTAATGGTTTTAAATCTGTTTAAATATCAAACCCATTCAATTGCTTCATGCAAAGAAGTTCATGGCAGTACAATAGACCGATGACAAAATATTCTTTTAAAGTGGAGACCGTGGTGCTGAATGGGAATAACTGAGCTCAGAGACCTGCTCTTCTGGACGCCAAGGCTATGTGCATTTACAAGACCTCTCCTGTTCACAATCAATGAAGTGTCAAGCAGCGCATCAAATAACCATGAGAGGAGCTGAGGCTAAAAGACAGAAACTGTAACAAGAATACAGCTTTAGCCTGAGAATAAAACACACACTTTTAAGACTCTGAAAAAATATAGCTGAGTCTATCCATCTTTTTTTCTTTCCTCCTTTCTCTAAAATTAAGCTATATTTTATCCACACACAATACATTGCATTAATTTTGCTAATTCCTAATCCTAGGAGAGAAGCTGTTATAGCCTGTAACATTGAAAATGTGTCGGGTTGTTAGATTTTCGTTCCATCAGATATGTTTTACACCTACATATATAAAACATAAACCACAGTTATTGATAATGAATCCAATACACATTTTACCAGTAGGTAATAATAATAATGACACACTCTAGGATTATGAAGTAAGAAATATCTATTGTGTAGCTGCCTTTTATTTTAAAGACTATTAAAGTCAAGCAGAAATTTAATGGCTTTAGGAAAAGCTTTATTCCAGTAAGTTGTTGTTTTGTAAATTAAACATCTACATGTGTTATTCTGATGAACTGACTTTAATAAATCCTTTAAAATTATATTGAATTCCTATTTTGAAGTTTATCTAATCTTTTAGAGTACCTGAAAGAAGCATGCAATATAAAATGTGTGGCTGGGATTTACTTCACTAACCCACTTATGTTAAACATATCTTTTCTCATCAAATCCTATATGTTTTACATGCATCAAAAAATAATTACAGCAACATATTAATATCGCTAGGAGACTTGATATAGGCACTCTGAGGAATAGCATTACAGCCATAACTCAGATCTTGTTATCTTTGGGAAAAAAATAGATATTGTTACAGCAGTAAAAGTATACAGTATGTGTCTAATCAAGAGATGAATTTTAAATAAATCCCTTAAGAGGTCTCAAACATAATGAACTTAATGAAAATTAACACAGTGTGAAACAGAGCAGAAATGGAATCACGGACAGCATAAATCAGTGCTCAGACTGGAAGTTCTTAAAAGCTCATATTATAATTTTGAAAACAATTATCTTAAGAGGTCTTAATAACGAAAAAGCAATAAAGCTATTATAGTCATCCTCTGGAGTGCTCCACTTCACCTTGTTATTAAATTGTTAAAACACAAATAATGCGCTTCGGGCTGGATGACCTCCATATTTGTTAACATGAACTCTCTCTGTTTTAAAGCAAGGTCACCAAACACGACTCAATCTTGGAGCAAAAAGGTTAAGCAACTTAAACAATGTGTTCCAATATAATTTCATCAAGGTAAGGATCAAACTCAATTATGAGAGATAAGAGGAAATAGATTTTTCCCCCCTTTCATCATAATTCTGATTACTATTGACCGATTTTAATACGGCAACTGTCAGGTGGATTATTATTATTAGTGACCCGTTACTCTGGTTACCTCCTGTTTATGGAGCAGATTAAGAGGAGGACACTCCTGAATAAAAAAACAAAGACTGCGCACTATTTTACCTACCTGCCCGGGAATGTTTACTTGCAATAAGCAAGTTTAAGCAGAGTTTGTCACCCTTCATAAATGATTTTGAAAACAGCTTCACTCTGCGTTTGTTTTAAAGAGATAGCGAAGATGACATCATTCCAACTTTTAAAGACTTTCTGTGCTTTTGTGTCAAAACTGCCCTTACAAAAGATGGCACCAGTGCTACGGATTAAAAAGTAGTTTAAGTGGAGTGGGGTATGAAATTTACACTCCTTATGTGAGACTCACTTTTGATTTGTCTTGATATTACGTGATAATACTAAAATCTTA